>CAMZMU010000113.1:26642413-26972239 GCA_947311845.1 Poa pratensis
TCCTGCGTATATATGATCGTATGCATTTGTACTGTGTTTGTGGATTTTTTTTTTCTGAAGTCAAACGTTATTCGTTGGCGGACCTATACGTCTACCCGCTCGTGAGACGGACCTATACTGTCGCTCCGGCGCGGTGAAGGACCATCGGAGCCGGGACCCTTACCACGTGCATGCATATGCATGGGCGTAGGCGGTAGGCGTAGCTACGTCCAATCTGCGCCGCGCGCGGGCATCGACTTTTCCGCGGCACGTCGCCGTTTCTTTCTCGCCGAATCGGATCCATTCCATTCCACGGTAAAGCAAAAAGGCCTATCTCCTACGCACTACAGACATGATACATCAGCAGCCTAGCTAGATACCTCCTGCCGCAGCAGTAAAAGTAGTGGTGGCGCTCGTGCATGACGACATGCTGGCGTGCGTCGGTCGTCGTTACCAACTCTGGCCTACTTTTTTTTCAGTTTCTACTGTCGAAGCCTTGAAGGTACACCACATGCACATGCATACGGATACGGTCCTGCATGTACCGTACAGAGCGCCCACGAATTATAGGCGACTTGTCAGGGTTTACCGTACAGAGCGCCCACGTAATTATAGGCGACTTGTCAGGGTTTACGGACGGCTTCCAACCAGACAGCAGTTTCAGACCGGTATTGCCGTTAAACAGACATTTATTCGGCCACCAAGTACGGAGTACATACGTACTACGTACAACAGCCAGCTGCCGTGCCGTGCCGTGCCGTGCCTACTGTTCGCGTTTCGCGCGCCTACTAGACAAACCACGGCACCAGTACGTGTCATATAGTAGCTGTAACAGCCCAAAGTTCGGAAACCTAAAAAGCAGGGTAAAATTTTCGCCTTTGTGTTGCATTGCATCATGGCATCCAATATTAACTTGCTAAACAACACACAAATGGTTTTGGCACCGTTTAAAAACAAAATGCCCGAAGTGCTCTAACAAAACTTCCACACAAGGTGGCACTCAAAGTTGCAAAACAATTTTATCTTGGCATCTCATATTCGTCAAGGAAATTTCCAAGAGCTCCAATCAATAGTTTAACTTGCTTCAAAATCAAAAGAATATTATTTTGGAAATTCTCAAGAATGCCAATAAGCAATTACTATTTTGTTTTCCTACTAAATGATTTTCAAATATTCTGGAAAAATTAGGGGAGCTTCCTATTAATATAAAGAGCCTCCCCAAAATTTCAAATAATTTTTGGTGGTGTTGTAATGCCCCAAACAATTCATTTAAACCTGCTGTAGTTTCTACACAGTGCTAAAAGGGACCAATCCGTGGGGTTCTCAAAAGTTCCAGGGGGCAATTTGTAAAATCATCGTCTCCTCGCTGTAGCGACCGAGCGCGCGGTGCTCGACCGCAACCGCGAGCTCGCCGTGCCGCGCCGCACCGTCTCGCCGCTCCGGGCCCCCTGCTCTGCTCTACTCTGCGAGGAGAGCGCGACCACGAGGCCCCTGCTCACTCACCTGCCCCCACTCGCCCCCCTCTCTCTCTCCGCTTCTCCCCACCATGGCCGCCGCGCAGCTCCACCTCGCCGTGCTCGTCGCCACCGTGTGAGAGCTTCCGAAGCAAATCGAAGCAGACCAGCAGGTCCGCCGCGCCGTCCTCTACGACCTCGTCCGAGGAATCGCGCCGAGCCGCGGAGAATCGCCCGCGCCATCCCCGACACCGCCGCGGCCGCTCGAGCTCCGCCGTGAGCAAGTTGTCGCCGTGCTGCGCCTCCCCTTGCCAGGCCGAGCAACGCGGGAGCTTCGTCTCGTCCTCCTCTACAACCTCGCCGCCGGAATCGACCCAGGGAGCTGGAAATCGCCGCCGCTGCACTCCGGAGTTCCGCCGCCCGATTTCGCAGCCGTCGAACTCCCTCCCGCTTCCCCGACCTCGTCACTGTGCTCGTGGTGAGCACCTCCTCCTCGCTGACCCCGTCCCCTTCCCTCTCCGCGCTAGCGTGCGTTCCCCGTAGCCGTGCGTTCGCCGTCGCCGTAGCACGCACCCGCGCGTAGACGTATCCGGTGAGGATTCCGGATTTTTCCGGGTTCTGTACCGGTTTAACCAAAACGCTACTGGACCGGTGGATTTCTCTCCGGTCTATGTCCGGAATTGGGCCGGAAACAGTTCCGGGATGAATTTTCATCCGGTATAAAACCCAGAATATTCCGGGCTGGCATCCGGATTTAGATATACTTTCTGAAGTTGTATTTTCCTTTCATCCCTCTAACTATAAATGATCTAACATTGTTATTGTTGCTAATTAAATCATAAAAAGTAATATCAAAAAGGAAATCTATTAAAATAGTAACTTTTTATCGGTGTATCCAAAAATGCATGTAATACCCCAAAATACCCCGGAATTTGTGGTTAAAACTTTAGAATAGTTATTACGCATATTTGACCCCAACTAAATTACGGTGCCTCTAGTAATTTTAAAACCATAAGTTTAAAAAAAAGAGAAACTTATAAAATTAATAACTTCTTACCGGGACCCCCGAAAAAGGTGTTCCTTATATCAAAATGTTCAGAAAACCATGAGTGACCCCGAATCGTCATCATCATGCATCATCGATCACAATTACAATAATGTGCTCTAGTAGTAATGTTAATCACTAAGTTTAAAAATGGGGTTTATTCCCAAATAATGCAATAAATATAACGGGGACCCTACTTAACTTGTTGTTCATGTTTAAAGCTTCTAGGGTGCATTTAAAATGTCATATCATCATCCTTGTATGCATTGCACAACTGCCATGTGTTGATTGTTTTTCCCGTGTTGTTTGTGCATCGGTAGATCAAGGAGGTGAAGTGCCACCCCCGTCTTGTGACGATCCGTACTACCAGTACCCTGAACAAGGCAAGCGTAATCCCCCTCTGAGCATATCTTATCCTATTCTCCGCAAATATATTTTCTCCACTATAATATTGCATGCGGTTCCAAATGTCTATTTGCTGGGGTTAGAGTATCCTATAGTTGCATTAAGATTCCGATGCCAATTACCTGTTTTCCCTCCTATTATCCATAGGATTGTACTGTTGGCCTGAAATAATTAACTATGCAGTGTTGATGCTTAGCCATGCTTAGTTAAAATGCTTAGCAGTCCGGTGGGTGTTTCATGGTTGGAAACAGGTGATGAGATGTACAGATGATGGTGGAGAAATTGTGGTGACGGATGGTAAAATGCTTAAAGGTGGGGATGAGAGGCCACATGGGATGTGGTGGGTTGTCTCGTTCTCGCCGCCTAAGTGCGAGTTCTCGCCTACGAGCCAAGTTGAGCGTGCAACCATGCGTGGGCATATGGAACCTCGTCGACCGACTAACTTGTGGCGGACTAGCCGAGGGTCCTCTAGTTTGGCTTTCCATTTGCGCGTGCGTTGAGTTGGTGGCCAAGACGGAGATGAGGACTACGGTGTTAGGAAAATGAGTGGCCGTGGGGCGGGGTGTTGTGATCCTGGCTGTCCTACCGCCACTGATGATCCTTGGTTAGTCTTAAGCGAGGTAAAGGTCGTAGCCGCTCCCACCCAGCCGGCTTTCCCCGGAAGAGAGCTAAGAGCTAGGCAATGGGCCGGACGGTACGCATGGATAAGAAGCTGGGAGGTCCCTCGGGAACCTGGCGTCTTTCACATTGTACACCCCTGCAGGGATAAATCTTTTCGAAAAGCCGTGTCCGCGGTTATGGACGACTTGGTGACGGATTCAGAGATCATAGAATAACTTTAACGGAATGATTAAAAACTGGGTACTAGAGGTACCACTTCACGATTGCAAGGTGAGCTTCCTCGAGGGTGATTCGGGGAGGTGCCTTTGATGAACAGGTACAGTGGTTGATGGTTGTTGTGAGAAAGGTGATCAAGAAAAGAGTTACTCTTACCTCTTTTAAAATACTCTGAATAGTCGATGCCTTTGTGTTATGTTTTCTAAATAAAATCAGCTTTATGCAAAACAGCCATAAAACCTTGAAAGCCAATCATCGAGCATATATTAGCTCTTAATCTTGCGAGTTCGTCGAACTCAACGTCTTTGCTTTTGTTTCAGAGGAGGACTTCACCGACCTCGAAGGTGGGTTCTTTGTGGACGTCGACGAGTAGTCTGGGGTTCCCAGGTGGCAGCTTGGGACATCCTGGAACAGCTGGCGTTGTGATGTTTATCTGTAGGCCTCTTAGGCCATATGTTGGTCTTGTTGTTTAGAACAACCTAATTCGCTTCCGCTTGATGTAATGTTGGGTCTGTGACCTCTGGTTGTCATTTGCTATCTTTCTCTGTATAAGAGTTGAACTATATGATTTTGTGTCGTAGAGTCTGTGATGTGCCAGTTGTTCCACAAGTCTTGATCTTACTATTATGCTTTGATAGTTGTGCCTGTGTTAAGGCATCAATCGGGGTGTTGCGTTGTCTGGAGTGAGGTGTACCCAGCAACGCCTGCCAAAGGTTTTGGCCGGGGATTGGTAAACCCGTAACCTCCGGTTGTATCGCTTAACCGGTGACACACAGCATCACTGTATAGCAGTCGGGTCAGGGCGCCACAAGTTGGTATCAGAGCAGTACTGCCTGTAGGAAACCCTTCTACTGGTCGATGTTGAGTCTAGTGTTTGTGAAAATATTTTAACCTAAAAATGAGTTGTGAAAACCATCTTAGGATTCTTTTTACTCCTTATCTGGTTACCCTCTAATCTCGGAGCAATCTTACCTCGATTTGAGTTTAAAAGTTTTGCTTCTCACCTGTTACTTCAAAATTAGGAGAAACGTGGGTGGGTTCGACCTTGAGTGTTATGTGTCACGTTGCTCCCGCTGCGTTGTCAATCCCAAATCAACTCAGGTGTTTCTACTTAATCAAATCAATTGATCCTTTCTTTGGGTTTTAACCCACGGACTTGAACATAAGGTCCCGGATTGTGTCAACTAGAGTGTGTTAAGTTGTGATTCTTAACTCTCACTAGTAGCACATGATGCTGATCTTTGACCCAAGTTCTATCTTGTTGTTTTCCTTCTCGCAAAGTATTATCGTCCCTAGTCTGTGTACTTGTGTAGACGCTAATGCTATTGTTCGACCATTCGGAGAAAGATACTAACCGTGTCATTGTCAAATCTCCAGAATGGCTCGAGGAGGCGTGGAGGCCGTGGTGGTCGCGGTAACCACAATGATGATGAGGATGATCTGCCGCCACCACCCTCGATGGCTCAAGTCTTGATGGCCATTGAGGAGAACCGTGGGCGCAATGAGCGTTTGCTTGAGCAGTTGGTGCAGCAGAATGCACGGAGGAACGAGTGCAACACTCTCACCGAGTTTCTGCGTTCTCAGCCACCCACCTTTGCTGATGCTAAGGAACCACTGGAAGCTGATGATTGGCTTCGTGCTTTGGAGCGCAAGTTCTCCGCGCTTCATGTTCCATTGGCGGAGCAAGTCAACTTTGCCACCTATCTCTTGGTTGGTGCTGCTGGCTGTTGGTGGGAAGCCATGTGGCTTTGTTTCCAGCCAACCATGTCTTCACCTGGGCTGAATTCCGCACTGCCTTCCGTGCTGAGTACATTCCCCAGCCTATCATGGACTTGAAGAGGAGGGAGTTCCTGGATCTGCAACAGGGACGGATGGACCTCCGCACTTATGGTCGTGAGTTCAACCACCTCTCTCGTTACGCCCCAAGGGACGTGACAAATGATGCTGACAAGCAAGAGCTGTTCCGCAAGGGTCTGAATCCGCAGCTTCGCTATGAGTTGCTTCCCTTCAGGTTCCAGACCTATCAGGAGCTGTTCAACCAGGCTTTCACCCTTGAGCAAGGAAGAAAGAACTGGAAGCTTCCAAGAGGCCCGCACACGGGGACACCAGAGTTCCTCAGGTTCTGAGAGCAAGAAGCGCAGGGTGTTTGTCCCCTACAGCGCCGTACCTCGTGCTCCCTTCATGCCGAGGGCAGCAGGATATAGGCCACCTCCTCCGCGTCCCACTACTTCGACACTTGGGATAGGCGGAAGTGGGTACCGTCCTATGCTACCTGCTCCACCTGGACTCACTTGCTACACTGTGGCCAGGCTGGTCACTACTCCAGGGAGTGCCCCCAGAAGGCACCTCTCGCTATAACTCCTGCACGAGCCCCTGCCACTCCAACTGGCAAGGCTGGACCTATTGTGCGTGGTCGCCTGAACCACGTCTCTGCTGAAGAAGCTGAAGAGGATCCTGGCGTCCTTATGGGTGAGCTTCGAATCAACAACCATCTTGCTACCGTTTTGTTTGATTCTGGAGCATCGCATTCATTCATCTCGATTGCGTTTGCAAAAGATCACCAAATACCGTTCGAGAAGATGAGCCGTCCCTTGATGATCTCCACTCCTGGCTCCAAATGGCAAACCGATGGAGTTACTCCTGAGGTCCAGATTATCATAGCATCCCTGTCCTTCCCTTTCCCGTTGATAGCCTTGAGGTCGAAGGGCCTTGATGCCATACTGGGCATGGACTGGTTAGCAAGATACCATGCTAATCTCGACTGTGCTGCTAAGTCCATCACCGTGACCCACCCTTCCGGTTACGATGTGCAGTTTTGGGCTACATATTCAGGACCTCCATCATCAGACAATCCCCTCTCCCCGGAGATCGCCCTATGTTTCATGGAAGGCTTGTCCCCTCCTGAAATCCAGGACATACACGTGGTGTGTGACTTCCCGGATGTGTTCCCGGAAGAGTTACCTGGCATGCCTCCTGATCGAAGTGTGGAGTTTGTCATAGACTTGCTTCCCGGTACTGCTCCAATTTCCAAGAAGCCCTACCGTATGCCGGTGGAAGAGTTGGCTCTGTTGAAAGAGCAAATTGATCAGCTGTTAGCTAAGGAGTTCATCCAGCCTAGCAGTTCACCATGGGGTTGTCCGGTACTCTTTGTCAAGAAGAGGGATTCTACCGTGCCTCGTCTTGTCTCTGACTATAGACCGTTGAATGCGGTGACAATCAAGAACAAGTATCCTATCCCTCGTATCAATGATCTGTTGGATCAGTTAGCTGGTGCAAGAGTATTCTCCAAGATGGATCTGAGGTCAGGGTACCATCAAATAAAGATCAGAAAGGAGGATATCCCAAAGACGGCATTTGTTACTCGCTATGGCTCATATGAGTATACCGTCATGTCCTTTGGTCTCACAAATGCTCCAGCTACTTTCATGAGGCTCATGAATTCCATTTTCATGGATTATCTTGATAAGTTTGTCGTCATTTACATCGATGACATCCTCATCTATTCTAAAACCGACGAAGAGCATGATGAACACCTTCGGTTGGTTCTGACACGGCTTCGTGAACACCGTCTCTATGCCAAGTTCTCCAAGTGTGAGTTTTGGTTGGATAAACTTGTCTTCCTTGGACATGTAATATCTGCCAATGGTGTGGAAGTCATCCCCGACAAAATTCAAGCTATTCTAGACTGGAAAACTCCAATGTCAGTCAAGGACATTCGTAGCTTTCTCGGATTGGCGGGTTACTACCGCCGATTCATCGAAGCTTTCTCCAAAATAGCCAAGGCATTGACTGACCTTCTCAAGAAGGATAGAAAGTTCGAATGGACTGCGAAGCTGAAGAGAGCTTCCAAGCCCTGAAAGCCAAGCTCACATCCGCTCCTGTGCTTGTCCTGCCGGACACGAGCAAGGATTTCGTCGTCTTCTGTGACGCCTCTCTACAAGGCTTGGGCTGTGTGCTAATGCAAGAAGGCCATGTGGTGGCCTATGCTTCTCGTCAGTTGAAGCCACATGAGCTCAACTACCCAACTCATGATCTAGAGCTTGCCGCTGTAGTCTATGCTTTGAAGCAATGGAGACCATATTTGTTTGGTAACCGTTGCGAGATCTTCTCAGATCACAAGAGTCTGAAGTACCTCTTCACCCAGCCGGATTTAAATCTCAGGCAAAGGCGTTGGTTGGAGTTAATCACGGACTACAATGTGAGCCTGAACTATCAACCCGGCAAAGCAAACGTCGTGGCTGACGCGCTAAGTCGGAAGTCCTATTGCAACAATCTGATGATTGAGAAGGCTCAACCCGCTCTTCATAAGGAGTTTGCCCGTTTGAACCTGGAAATTGTTCCTTCCGGCTACCTTGCGAATCTGGAGATCAAATCTACTCTTGTGGACCAGATTAAGGATGCTCAGAAGTTGGATGAGGGTATCCTGAATATTAAGAGGAACATTGCTAGTGGCAAGGCGAAATGTTTCTTGGAAGATGAATCCGGGGTTGTTTATTTTGGTGACCGTCTAGTGGTGCCAAAGAACCGGAATTTGAGGGAGCTTATCCTCCAAGAAGCTCATGAATCCCCTCTCTCTATTCATCCCGGTAGTACTAAGTTGTACCAAGACCTTCGACCACTATTCTGGTGGACCCGGATGAAACGAGAAATTGCAAGGTATGTTGCTGAATGCGACACCTGTCGACGGGTAAAAGCTGAACACCAAAGACCAGCCGGCACTCTCCACCCTATTGCTATCCCCGAGTGGAAATGGGATGAAATTGGTATGGATTTCATTACTGGACTGCCAAAGTCTCCCAAGGGAAATGATGCCATCTGGGTAATCATTGATCGGTTATCAAAAGTGGCTCACTTCCTCCCTGTCCGAGTTGATGTCACAGCCGCTAGGTTGGCGGATCTCTATACCTCCAGGATTGTCGTGCTTCACGGCATTCCTAAGAAGATAATTTCTGATCGTGGAAGTCTGTTCACCTCCAGGTTCTGGACTAGTTTCCAACAAGCCATGGGAACCCGTCTCAACTTTAGCACCGCGTTCCATCCCCAAACTGATGGTCAGACTGAAAGGGTGAACCAAGTGTTGGAAGACATGCTTAGGGCATGTGTCATCTCTTTTGGCAAAGGTTGGGAAAAGTATCTCCCTTTCGCGGAGTTCTCTTACAACAACAGCTATCAAGCTAGTCTGGGCATGGCTCCATTTGAGGTTCTCTATGGAAGAAAATGCCGCACTCCTCTAAATTGGTCCGAGACCGGAGAGAGAGCACTCTTTGGTCCGATGTGATCAATGAAGCTGAGGAGAAGGTTCGAATCATAAGAGAGAATCTGAAGATTGCTCAGTCTAGGCAGAAGAGCTACTATGATAAGCATCATCAGGAAATTCACTATGAAATTGGTGATAAAGCTTATCTCCGCGTCTCTCCCCTTCGTGGCGTTCGCCGCTTCGGAATCAAAGGAAAATTGGCACCTCGCTATGTTGGTCCTTTCACCGTTCTGGGCAAGCGGGGGAACTTTCTTATCAACTGGAGTTACCGGTCAAATTCCCAAATGTACATGATGTGTTTCATGTCTCCCAACTCCGCCGGTGCTTTAAGGATCCTATCCATGGAGTTAATCATGAGGAGCTAGATCTACAAGAAGACCTCACTTATCGTGAGCATCCTATCCGTGTCTTGGATGAAGCTGAAAGAAAGACCCGGAACAAGACTACCAAGTTTCTCAAGATTCAATGGTCTCACCATTCCGAGGAAGAAGCGACTTGGGAACGAGAATCTAGTCTTCGTGAGGAGTATCCCGACTTCTTTCCGCAACCTTAGAATCTCGGGACGAGATTCCTGTAAGGAGGGTAGAGTTGTAACAGCCCAAAGTTCGGAAACCTAAAAAGCAGGGTAAAATTTTCGCCTTTGTGTTGCATTGCATCATGGCATCCAATATTAACTTGCTAAACAACACACAAATGGTTTTGGCACCGTTTAAAAACAAAATGCCCGAAGTGCTCTAACAAAACTTCCACACAAGGTGGCACTCAAAGTTGCAAAACAATTTTATCTTGGCATCTCATATTCGTCAAGGAAATTTCCAAGAGCTCCAATCAATAGTTTGACTTGCTTCAAAATCAAAAGAATATTATTTTGGAAATTCTCAAGAATGCCAATAAGCAATTACTATTTTGTTTTCCTACTAAATGATTTTCAAATATTCTGGAAAAATTAGGGGAGCTTCCTATTAATATAAAAAGCCTCCCCAAAATTTCAAATAATTTTTGGTGGTGTTGTAATGCCCCAAACAATTCATTTAAACCTGTTGTAGTTTCTACACAGTGCTAAAAGGGACCAATCCGTGGGGTTCTCAAAAGTTCCAGGGGGCAATTTGTAAAATCATCGTCTCCCTCGCTGTAGCGACCGAGCGCGCGGTGCTCGACCGCAACCGCGAGCTCGCCGTGCCGCGCCGCACCGTCTCGCCGCTCCGGGCCCCCTGCTCTGCTCTACTCTGCGAGGAGAGCGCGACCACGAGGCCCCCTGCTCACTCACCTGCCCCCACTCGCCCCCCCCCCCCCTCTCTCCGCTTCTCCCCACCATGGCCGCCGCGCAGCTCCACCTAACCGTGCTCGTCGCCACCGTGTGAGAGCTTCCGAAGCAAATCGAAGCAGACCAGCAGGTCCGCCGCGCCGTCCTCTACGACCTCGTCCGAGGAATCGCGCCGAGCCGCGGAGAATCGCCCGCGCCATCCCCGACACCGCCGCGGCCGCTCGAGCTCCGCCGTGAGCAAGTTGTCGCCGTGCTGCGCCTCCCCTTGCCAGGCCGAGCAACGCGGGAGCTTCGTCTCGTCCTCCTCTACAACCTCGCCGCCGGAATCGACCCAGGGAGCTGGAAATCGCCGCCGCCGTCCATCAGTTCGCCGCTGCACTCCGGAGTTCCGCCGCCCGATTTCGCAGCCGTCGAACTCCCTCCCGCTTCCCCGACCTCGTCACTGTGCTCGTGGTGAGCACCTCCTCCTCGCTGACCCCGTCCCCTTCCCTCTCCCGCGCTAGCGTGCGTTCCCCGTAGCCGTGCGTTCGCCGTCGCCGTAGCACGCACCCGCGCGTAGACGTATCCGGTGAGGATTCCGGATTTTCCGGGTTCTGTACCGGTTTAACCAAAACGCTACTGGACCGGTGGATTTCTCTCCGGTCTATGTCCGGAATTGGGCCGGAAACAGTTCCGGGATGAATTTTCATCCGGTATAAAACCCAGAATATTCCGGGCTGGCATCCGGATTTAGATATACTTTCTGAAGTTGTATTTTCCTTTCATCCCTCTAACTATAAATGATCTAACATTGTTATTGATGCTAATTAAATCATAAAAAGTAATATCAAAAAGGAAATCTATTAAAATAGTAACTTTTTATCGGTGTATCCAAAAATGCATGTAATACCCCAAAATACCCCGGAATTTGTGGTTAAAACTTTAGAATAGTTATTACGCATATTTGACCCCAACTAAATTACGGTGCCTCTAGTAATTTTAAAACCATAAGTTTAAAAAAAGAGAAACTTATAAAATTAATAACTTCTTACCGGGACCCCCGAAAAAGGTGTTCCTTATATCAAAATGTTCAGAAAACCATGAGTGACCCCGAATCGTCATCATCATGCATCATCGATCACAATTACAATAATGTGCTCTAGTAGTAATGTTAATCACTAAGTTTAAAAATGGGGTTTATTCCCAAATAATGCAATAAATATAACGGGGACCCTACTTAACTTGTTGTTCATGTTTAAAGCTTCTAGGGTGCATTTAAAATGTCATATCATCATCCTTGTATGCATTGCACAACTGCCATGTGTTGATTGTTTTTCCCGTGTTGTTTGTGCATCGGTAGATCAAGGAGGTGAAGTGCCACCCCCGTCTTGTGACGATCCGTACTACCAGTACCCTGAACAAGGCAAGCGTAATCCCCCCTCTGAGCATATCTTATCCTATTCTCTGCAAATATATTTTCTCCACTATAATATTGCATGCGGTTCCAAATGTCTATTTGCTGGGGTTAGAGTATCCTATAGTTGCATTAAGATTCCGATGCCAATTACCTGTTTTCCCTCCTATTATTCATAGGATTGTACTGTTGGCCTGAAATAATTAACTATGCAGTGTTGATGCTTAGCCATGCTTAGTTAAAATGCTTAGCAGTCCGGTGGGTGTTTCATGGTTGGAAACAGGTGATGAGATGTACAGATGATGGTGGAGAAATTGTGGTGACGGATGGTAAAATGCTTAAAGGTGGGGATGAGAAGCCACATGGGATGTGGTGGGTTGTCTCGTTCTCGCCGCCTAAGTGCGAGTTCTCGCCTACGAGCCAAGTTGAGCGTGCAACCATGCGTGGGCATATGGAACCTCGTCGACCGACTAACTTGTGGCGGACTAGCCGACGGTCCTCTAGTTTGGCTTTCCATTTGCGCGTGCGTTGAGTTGGTGGCCAAGACGGAGATGAGGACTACGGTGTTAGGAAAATGAGTGGCCGTGGGGCGGGGTGTTGTGATCCTGGCTGTCCTACCGCCACTGATGATCCTTGGTTAGTCTTAAGCGAGGTAAAGGTCGTAGCCGCTCCCACCCAGCCGGCTTTCCCCGGAAGAGAGCTAAGAGCTAGGCAATGGGCCAGACGGTACGCATGGATAAGAAGCTGGGAGGTCCCTCGGGAACCTGGCGTCTTTCACATTGTACACCCCTGCAGGGATAAATCTTTTCGAAAAGCCGTGTCCGCGGTTATGGACGACTTGGTGACGGATTCAGAGATCATAGAATAACTTTAACGGAATGATTAAAAACTGGGTACTAGAGGTACCACTTCACGATTGCAAGGTGAGCTTCCTCGAGGGTGATTCGGGGAGGTGCCTTTGATGAACAGGTACAGTGGTTGGTGATGGTTGTTGTTGAGAAAGGTGATCAAGAAAAGAGTACTCCTTACCTCTTTTTAAAATACTCTGAATAGTCGATGCCTTTGTGTTATGTTTTCTGAAATAAAATCAGCTTTATGCAAAACAGCCATAAAACCTTGAAAACCAATCATCGAGCATATATTAGCTCTTAATCTTGCGAGTTCGTCGAACTCAACGTCTTTGCTTTTGTTTCAGAGGAGGACTTCACCGACCTCGAAGGTGGGTTCTTTGTGGACGTCGACGAGTAGTCTGGGGTTCCCAGGTGGCAGCTTGGGACATCCTGTAACAGCTGGCGTTGTGATGTTTATCTGTAGGCCTCTTAGGCCATAATTTGGTTCTTGTTGTTTAGAACAACCGAATTCGCTTCCGCTTGATGTAATGTTGGGTCTGTGACCTCTGGTTGTCATTTGCTATCTTTCTCTGTATAAGAGTTGAACTATATGATTTTGTGTCGTAGAGTCTGTGATGTGCCAGTTGTTCCACAAGTCTTGATCTTACTATTATGCTTTGATAGTTGTGCCTGTGTTGAGGCATCAATCGGGGTGTTGCGTTGTCTGGAGTGAGGTGTACCCAGCAACGCCTGCCAAAGGTTTTGGCCGGGGATTGGTAAACCCGTAACCTCCGGTTGTATCGCTTAACCGGTGACACACAGCATCACTGTATAGCAGTCGGGTCAGGGCGCCACAGTAGCACTGCAGCTAGCTTACTTAACTGTAACTAACCATATATTTATGGACGTGTCTATCTAGCCAACTTGATTTTTTAGAAAATACTCCCTCCGTTCTAAATTACTTGACTTGGGTTTGTCTAAATACGGATGCATCTATTATTTGGACAAATCCAAGTAAGTAATTTAGAACGGAGAGAGTAGCTTGTACCGCCTATGTTATCTACCGGTGCTACCTAAAGCTAGACGATACGATAAGTCTTTTGGACTGTTTAAAGTTGGTTGTCATGCATGCATTTCACGGCGTGCATTTAGTATCGTACGTGTATCACCTCCATGTACTCTACCAGTTAAGTGTAGAAGCGTCGTAGAGACGAACGTCCAAGAGGACGTGCCTACAAAAGGAGGCAAATGCCAGAACAACGATGGAGGAAAGAAGGTGAAAGGTCACGCTTCCAAGGAGGGAATTAACTTCCAAGTCGTAGTCATCGCTGGCAACGGGCAAAGCCCTGCAAATGTTCCTTCCACGCACCTATATGGGTGACTTCTTTTGGGCTCCTGCTTATTCATAAGCCTGCTTATAGATTCCGGTTGACAGAAACTGTGGTGGGGAGAAACTCCGAAAACTCCTTAGGAGACTTCTTTTGGGCTTGTACTGTTTTGGCTTATTTATTGTGATAAGTTGTAAGATGTCTCTTATGCCCCTAAATTTGATATGTTCATTTAATAAAGTGTTGTATTTGATATTTCACTTAAAATGTGCTCGAACTAAAATAAAAATAATATGAATTACTCAAGCTATTGTTCCTTACTTGATAATAAAAAGGGTTAATTGGATCCATGCTTTTGCAATTTCATGAGTTGGAGAAATGCCATTACAAAAACTGAAGTTATTTTCTTCACTTAAAATGAATAACGGTTAGAAAATACATGTATTTCAATGTATATTTGAGTATTGACCAGCATGTAACCAAATTTGGGCAATACTTTTGGGCCTCATTGACGTCAAAAAAATTCAAATTTTGGCTGAAAAATTGAACTTTCTAGTAAATTCCGAAAAAATAGAGAAAATCAAGTACACTAATTTGAGTCAACTGTTCACGCATGAGCCAATTCTAGGTAAACATTGACCCTGAAACTGACATTTGAAGTTCATGTCCTGAAGTTAAAAGTAGTAGCCCCGCTGCAGCCTACAAATTTCACGGCAAAATAGCAAAATAAAACGCTGTGCATCCACAGGGAGAAGTCCTGGAGCCGTGAGATTGGGGATCCTCGTTCGGCGACCCGGGATTGTGGAATCCATGAGCAGCGTCGCTGGAGGGCATCCAGCCACAGCTCTGCTCCAGCAGACTCGGGCCGTCGGGCGCTCCTCCAGCAGCGACATCAGCGGACCAGCGTCCAGCCAGCCAGACTGCATCGTTTCGAGTGGAAAACGGGTCGGCCGCCTCGGATCCGGCAGAGACGAGCCGAGATACGGCGGTGGGCAGCGGAGGGAGAGCAGCGGCGAGGATGGGGGAGCGGCGGCGGCGATGGGGAGCGGCGGCCAGGGCTGGGGTTGGGAGCGGCGGCCAGGGCAGGGGTGGGTGAGACGGGGTCGTTTCTTTTTTTTCTTTTTCTTACCGATCCTGTTGATCACGCGAGAGAAGGAGCGGAGTGGGGCCTTGTCGCGCGGTGGCAATTTGCCAGTAAATTGCCTCAACAACATGTCTCTTTTCGCTAAACGCTTGGGGCAGGCGAGCGGAGAAGCTCGGGAAACTGCTCCCGACCAGTTTCTGTCCACTACACTAAAACTGGCTTCTGAGTAGTTTTTCGGTGGGGAGAATCTACACACTTCTTTTTAGCTTCTCAGGTTTGGGAGGCAAAAGCTGGCCCAGAAGCTTAAAAGAAGTCGGCCTATATGCATACACAACCAAAGGGTGCAGCAAAAACACACATCGAGATACGACCAGCGCAACGACTGACTAGCCCCAATTCAGCGACCAACTCCTCACAACCATAGGAAAGGAGGCCCCAACCCTACGAGCTAGAGGAAGCCCTACAAAAAATTCCCAGATCTGACAGAACCAACTAAAGATTTGATAAGAATTAACCAAATGCTTGCTGCACCTAGCCAAGGCAATGCACATGCCCAACCTAAGACTGCGCCACACGAGCAACACCAACATGGATAGTACGGCGCAGTCGTGCAAGATGACTTTCTTATGACCTAAGATAATTTGGATTACAAGGCGAAAAACATCATGGGTCAATGTTTAGTAGGATAAGCGCGAGAGTGGGCAATAGCAGTTACTGAAAAAGGGCTAGTGGGCACCTAGCAAGGGACACTACCCGATTGTGCGGATCGGTCCCGAGGCGAGTCACTAAAGGACCATCGTCAAGTATTGCCCGTCATTGTTGACGGGGCGAGGCTCTGTGGGAGAGGGGTCCCGCATGAAGAGAACAGAGACCAAGATGAAGCTCACAGCACCCACATGCACCGAGCAAGGAGAGTGGCCAACGCCAATGCCGGGAGAGCAACTTCGGCCGGATCAGCAAACCAAGCACGCTGGATCGGGCGCATCAGCACCACATGGATGACCGGAGTATGGCATCAGATGTTGGAGACGCAACAGTCGTCAAGCAGAGACAGGGAAAGGGTGGAGGTAGCGCACATCAGGGGAAACAACAATGGGGGAGGCCCCGCTGCCGGACTGGGATTGAGTGACTTTCCCATGGCCAGTCACGCCGTGCCAGGCCCCCTTTCATCCACCGTTCAATGTCCATCCAACGGTTAAGATTGATTAAAAAATCTGAACTCGAAAATAAAATATTTCAGAAAAAATTGAAACAATTCCAGTAATTCGTATATGGTCCGTGGAGTACTCTGAGAAAGTTTCGCTTCATTTGGATCAGTGGTCTATCATTAAATCGTGTTTTCCATTTTGATCTTAAAAAGCTATTAACTCATAAACGAGTGATCCAAATGACATGAAACTCTCTCAGAATAACTAAATAGATATGTAGAACTTACTGGAATTTTTTCAAATTTTTCTGATATATTTTATTTTCGAGTTCAGATTTTTTTAATCAATCTTAACCGTTGGATGGACATTGAACGGTGGATGAAGGGGGCCTGGAGTCCCCCGCTGCCACCGCCGGCCAGCCGACGACATCAACGAGGTAGAGCAGAGGAGGGGCGGTCTATCAGGACGAAGCTTTGGCCTAAACCAATGATAACATTGGCGCGCATAGTGAGGAAAACACTAGATACCAAAAGAAGCGGTGACAAGAATTAAGAAACATATATGCCGCCGGCAGTGCACATTGCGTGAAGAAATCAATCAATCCGTCTAGCTTCTGGCAGAAGAGTTAATCGATTTAACTTGAATTTCTTGTTACTTATCACTAACTGATACATTATTTAATTTTGGAAATGCGGCAGGCACTCAGACTAGTCACAATGGGGAGTAGGTATCATGCATATGATACTATTCTATGTTACTACCTCCGCAATGGGTAGTAACATATTTGTGATATCATACAATACTAAATTTATTAGGTTGTAGACTCATCTTGCATTGGAATTCGTTATTTAACGGTATCTACCTATGATACTAATATCATCTCCCATCATTAATTGCAGTGACACGTCAGCTTTTTGCCGATATGGCATGAATGATACCACCTATAATAACGTTATTGTGGCTAGTCTCTCAGTCGACAGCAGACAAGAACCAGCTGATACCAGTTCCATGCATCAAATTAATTAGTCAATAGGACCCCAAATTAATAGTGCAGCCGCCCCTTATTAAGGCTGAGATTATTGGTTGATGATGGGCATGCAATAAATCTATTGATTACATACAGCCGTGCAGGTTAGCAACAGTGATGCACATGTGATTAATTAAATTAATTAGCCTGCTTGATCACGGCCCCGCTGAAGGTACATCCCTTCTTTCTTCCAGAAAGACGATGGGGCTACGTTGAAAGGTACGTTTTTTTTTTATATAAAAAGGGATAATCCCCCAGACTCATATAAAGAAACTTAACGGACTACATCATTCAGGTTTACGGCAAACTCGGAACGAAAATAAATGACAGCGAGCCAACAAAACCAGGTCCAAGGCGGTCACCCCCTTATTACAACACAAAGACACCAGACGTAGACTCCAAACGCAATCGTTTTTGACGAAGGCTATCCACTGCAGATTCTTGGACATATTGGCGACCACCCTTTTGCTCAATTGAAGACCTCTACCGACACGATCTTCAGCTTCTCAGTTCCGCGCCGCAACATTCTTCGCAACTTTTCCATCTGCAATTCACTCCACAAATCAATCCAATAGCAGATATAGAAAATGATATCACAAGGATCTTTAGGCATAATCTGATCAAAGCATGCACGGTTTCTTGTCGTCCAGATTGCCCAGAAGATGGCAGCCAAACATATTTTGATCGCACTACGCTCTGACCCATGGAAAGAAAGGATCCATTGTCCCAGTTCGACCACCGAACTCGGTGGATCATGTACATCAGAGCTACAGCAAAAGACACCCCAAACCAACCTTGCAAGAGGGCAAGTGAAGAAAAGGTAGTCAATGCTCTCATCAGCCAACATACACTGACTGCTTCCCTCCCAACCCCGTTTTCTCAGATTATCTTTAGTCAACGTTCTCCCCCACATGATTAACCAAAGAAAGGTTTTAATCTTAACAGGAAGTTTCATTGGCCAAAGGTGTTTGAAATTCTTAGCAGGTGCTCCTGTTTGTAGTGCATTATACAAGGTTTTAACAGTAAAACCTTTCTGCCCTAGCCTCCAAGTCACCTTATCGTCTCCATCTCTCAGTTCAACATTATTAATAATGTTGAACATTTCTTCTTTTTGAATCGCCAAATCACCCCAAAGACACCTTCTAAAAACAAGGCATCCACCCTTAGATGCGACAACTTTATCAACTCTAACATTCTTGTTAAAGGTGAGGTTGTGCAACCTAGGAAACATTGTTGCCATACTTTTCCCATTGTACCATCTATCATCCCAGAAACTAGTTTTATTTCCAGAAACCAAATTTCTATCACGAAAGGAATAGAAGATATACTTAACTTTCATCAAGCCAGACCAAAACTGAGACACCCCATCTTTTTTTGTAACCTGTGACAGGGTTTCTTTTTGAAGATATTTTTTCTTCAAAATTTCCTGCCACGCCCCATTCTCGTTCTCCAGTTTCCACAGCCATTTACACAAAAGGCTAATGTTCATAATATCCAAATTTAGTACTCCCAAACCCCCTAAATATTTTGGAGAACACACCGTCTCCCAATTCATTAGGTGGTACTTTCTAATACCTTGATCCTCTTGCCACAATAACCTGCTCCTATAACCATCACACGCCTTCTTAACTCCCACAAGAACTCTATAAAAGGAGAGCATGTAGAAGATAATGGAAGTAATGCAGGAATTCAATAAAATAGTTCAAGAACCAATATCTAACCACTTCCCTTGATAGCAACATGCTTTCTTCCCCATTTTAGTTTCAACCGGTTTCCAGTGTTTGTTAAGGAGTCTATCCTTATCTACAGGAAGACCAAGGTAAATCAGAGGAAGAACGCCATACTTGCAAGTAAAAATTTCCTCATACACATCCCTCTGCTCTATGCAGGAGCCGAAACAAAAGATCTCACTTTTGAGGAAATTTATTTTCAGCCCTGACATATGTTCAAACAAACACAACAAGAATTTGAGGTTCCTAGCATTCTCAAATCCCTCCTCTAGCAAAAAAATTGTATCATCCGCATACTGGAGAATGGCAACACCATTCTCCTGCAGATGAGACGCTAAGCCAGTGATAATTTTACTTTCCAGAGCATTCTTAACCATCACACTTAAGGAATCTACCGCCATATTAAGGTACGTAGCTGTAGCACTGGTTTTGGAGCCAGAGGTACACGAGAGTTCTGAATGAGTTTTTTGTTGTCATTGAAAAAATAATCCTCAAAATTTGACACGTCTAAGTATCTAAGGTTCAATTTGCCACTGTCACTTCTGCTCCCCGAAAGAAACGGTGGATCACCTCTTATTTTAGTGCTCTTTGCCTGGCCTGGTCTGGCAAACTGTTATGTGTGTCTTCGACCTGGTTAAACCTCATGACAGTGTTGTTGATCTAGCTGGGAATTGGAATGATTCCTTCCAAGATTCTCAGCGCAATCTTGTCTTTGGAGGGGTGTTGCAGTGTGTTGAACCTTATGAAAAACTAGGAACGATGCTTGTTTTAACAGAAAATTTCCTAATGATCCTGCAGTTGTCATTTTCCGGCTCTGTAACATCCTTAACTCGTGCGCAATATTGCAGCGAAGTCAAAATCGAGAAAAGCTTGAAGACGGCGTCGTGAAGATCAAAATGGTCTGCGAGAAATCTTCTCTTCTACGCATGGCTGGCTCCTACGGTGATGAGGCTCATGAACTGAAATGTTCTCTTGTTCGAAAGGATATTGGTATGTTTTTGGTGCGAAGTTTGGTGGTGGAAAAAACTTGTAATCTTAGGGTCTTGCTGTAATGCTTGTGCTGCGGATGATAGTTTTCTCTTTTTTGTTGCTTTTCTTTTGGGTCTCTTGTATAATCACTGGCGGTTTCTATAATGAAAAACGACGACAAGAGTTCGTTATTTTAAAAAATAATTAATTTCTCGCTGCTCAATTGTGATGCGTGGTCGTTATTTCACATTCTGCTGTTGAAAATTACCCAGAAAACAGGCGAAAGCAGGTGGTAATATTGTGATTTAAATCCGGTTCAGCGTGCCACTCAATTTCATACGTGGTCCACATTGAAACATCAGGAAGTCTTTCTAACTCGCTAGTGCGCACCACTTCATTATCTTATCTACTTTCCAGTATATCACGGCTCTCTTTGTTCAGAATCTTCATGCGGCCAGCCATATATATAGCTAGGATTCTACACCATTCTTATCTACACTTCATCCTATTTTTCTCCATAGCTAGAATGTAAAGTTTAATTGACTAGACACTTGGCAGTCAAATTAAATTGGAGAAAGGTTACTACCCTGCTGATCGGGGAAACAATCTCGTGCATATATCGCACGATCTGTTCTTCTTTGCGAGTCATGATGAATATCATGAGAATCTTCGAAGAGACTTTTTGCGTTGATTGGAGGGGCATGAGTGGGGAAGCCTTTTCTTTTCATTCTTTTGGGGATTGTTTCTTGAGCTTTGCTGGTTCTTCCTGTCGGTGCAGAAGTACGCATGCATGGACATGAATGACACATTACAGCACATTCTGAAATATGATTTCCTAATGTATAGACTTTTGTACATATGTGACGCAATATGTTTGCACACATCAACTGAATGGTCAAAGTAGCATCTTGATGACGGCGTTATAGTCTAGAAAAAACTTATATTTTGTATCAAAGAGGTACTACAGTATGTATTTTTCTTAATTGTTTGGTTGTTAATATTCATAGTAAAGTACCCCCTCAAGATCTTGATCTTATAAGCCAACGCGGTCTGAGTCAAGCAGGTCCCTACAATATTAATATTGTGTACATAGCAAGTGACAGCACCACAATAATAGGAAAATAGTTGAAGTGAAGAAACCAATGATGCCAAGTTTGTGTTACCTATGTATTGTTGGACTAACACTCAATGCTATAATTGGCAAAAAGAGGGTGCCTTGAGAAGTCCAACATGGCTGTTAGTCGAGCATATGCATGATGCATAGACACTCCAAGAGCAGCTGTGATTATTATTTTCAATCAATGGCGGTGTGGCTCTACACATATTTTAACTAACCAAGTGGTCGGACCGACAGTAGTGGCCAGCGCTACCGTCGTCAGGCCGAAACAAAAAAGCGAAGAAGATATATGGTTCCATACCCAAGTCTAATCACCGATTAAATATATGCGCCGGCGCGTTGATCAAATCGAGCTACGAGATATGATATGGTTTGATAACGTCAACTCGCCATGCCGATTCTCAGTGCCGGTGATTGATGCCATCATCATTGATCGATGTTTCTCCTCCCCTTCGTTTCCCTGGAGTTTTCTTGCATGTCAGTGTTGGCCGGCCGCTCCATTACTCAAACCACTTGATGATCGAGCGGTACTCCTGATTTTTTTTACATGCGAGTGTTGAGCCTCCAAAACTCAAACATGTTGATGATGCATTGGTAATCGAATTCAGGCGTAAATTAGCTGATTTCTATACGGACGTGGTCCACACAAAAAATTCGAAATGGTTAAAGGAACTCTTATCACATATACTAGAAAACTTGGTGCTGAAAAACAGTTCTTTAGTACAACATTTTCCCCTCTATTTCTCATATGTATATGCAAATGAACTACACTCCAACTGTAATTTGACATGATTCAAGAAAATAAAAAATTCCACAATTGTGTTTCGTAATAAAAAGAAAAAGTCTATGTGTAACAATTTTTCAAATAACACTAACACCGCTGCTAAGCTAGCTAATGATGATTATGACAGGTGGGACCCAATGATACAGAAAACATTCGGGGGTGACGTATGTTTTTGACTGTTCAAAAGATTGGGGTTTTTCATAAATTTCTGGTGGGCCACTTGTCAATTTATCTTTCTCAAATTGGCCTATAGAATTGATGCACTAGCCATCTATCGTAAAAGTCCGAACTACTGGAAATGGGCATGCAATATATTTATATTTAAACACCCACCTCACGTATAGGCTATTTTAGTCCTTAGCGTGGGTTCAGTGCAGGTCGCGGAATCTTTTATTTCTTTTTTCTAATACTGCAAGAGCAGGGTCTTAAACTTGATACCTCTTGGCTCGCATACCATATAAAATTGTTGCACTAGCCATCAATCCCAAAATCCGAACTAATGGAAAGGGGCAGTGATACATCTAAAACATATCTATAATTTTTATGTTCCATGCTTGTTTTATATCAAATGCCACATGTTTATTCTAAAATTTATATCATTTTATGACATTTATTGGAATAACATATTAACCTAGTGCCCAGTGCCAGCTTCTGTCTGTTTTGGTTGTTTATTGCAGAAAAGGCCCAAAAATAAAATTGCTCGGAATTGGACGAAACTTTATCTGAATTATTTCCAGCACAAATAAGCCACGGAGCCAGAAGACCACCTGGAGGCGGGCCCCACAGCCAGCACGTGGCCTATGGGCGTGGCCAGGTACTACCTGCGCCGTGGGCCCGCCTGCCCAACCAGAGCATCGCCTCGCGTCGAGTCTCCGCCTATAAATTCACGCATGCCCTAAAACCCCAGAAGAACGAAAACCTTTTCCAGAAACGCGTCCGAGCTCCGCCGCCATCACAAACCCTAGTTTCGGGGGTCAGCAGTTCCTGTTTCGGCACCCTGTCGGACAGGGATTGACCCCCGGAGCCGTCTCCGTCAACCACGCCGCCTCTACTTCGCCTGCATGATGGTTTGTGAGTAGTTCCCCCATGGACTACGGGTTCTAGCAGTAGCTAGTAGTACTCTCTCTCCCATGTACTTCAATACAATGATCTCATGAGCTGTCTTACATGATTGAGATCCATCTGATGTAATTGGTGTTGTGTTTGTTGGGATCCGATGAATTGTGGAATTATGATCAGTTTGTTCATCATGTTATCGTACTTATGTTTTATTTAAGATCTTGCATGCTCTCCGGTACTTGTAGTTACCTTGATCAAGTAGTTGCTTGTATCTCAAAGAGAGGGTATTTATGCTAGATAGTGGGTTCATGCCTCTAGAAGCCTGGGCTTGATTGACAGAAACGACTAAGTCTGTAGATGTGCTGTTGCTATAGGGATAAAATAACCGATGCTTAGCTTAAGGGTACTGTTGTTAAGTCTAATGTGTTTGTTTACATTACACACTTTGCTTAATGCTATAATCTGTTGCTTGCAACTTAATACTCATGGGAGACCCGGAAGCTATCCTGTGAGTGGATTATGAGTCATAGATGCAGCTAGTAAGCGGTCTATGTATATTGTTGTAATGCCCAATTAAATACTACAGTGAACTTTATCTTATCATAATGTGCATTTTCATGCCCTCACAATTTTATCAATTGCCCAACTGTAATTTGTTCACCCAACACATGTTCTTTGTTTGGAGAGTTACCTCTAGTGTAGATAGCTGAGAACCCCGGTCCATCTGAAATCATTATTGCTTTCCCGTCAACTCCACGCCAGCAACTATTTTCTGGTGCCATCGCTTCTGTGTTACTGCTACTATTGCTCTCATATTACTGCTGCTTTCACATCACCCCTGTTACTAGTGCTTTTCCAGGTGTGGCTGAACTGACAACTCAGCTGCTAAGCTTATAAGTATTCTTTGGCTCCCCTTGTGTCGAATCAATAAATTTGGGTTTTACTTCCTCGAAGACTGTTGCGATCCCCTATACTTGTGGGTCATCAAGACTATTTTCTGGCGCCGTTGCCGGGGAGCATAGCTCTACTTATAAGTTCACTTGGGGAGTACACTCTACCTCTCTCTCTGTTTTGTTTTTATTTTGTTTTGTTTAGTTTACTTTTGTCTAGTTTTATTGTGCTTTGTTTACTTTGTTTAGTTGTGTTTGTTTAGTTTACTTTTGTTTAGTTTATTTTTGTTTAGTTTTATTTTCTTATATATTCAAAAATCCATAAAAATTTAAAAAACTGAAAAATCTAAAAAAAAATGTTGCTATGGTTAACTTCTATGAAACTGTATCTTATTGGCAAGGTGGGTTCACGGAGGATGAACAAAAATATTATAAGGAATACCGCTTGTCTCAAAAAGGGAAATATTTATGGGGACAAATAAATACATTGAATGGTTTTGCTAGAAACTTGTGCTCTACATATGATGAATCTTGGTGCTTTAATGAATATTTTTGTTGTAGAAGGCATAAACACCTCCCATTCCAATGTGATTATAATGATAATGAAACCTTGGCTGCTTATGTTAAAGGAAATTATGACTTGGATAATCTTGAACAAATTGAAGAATTTGTTGCCTTTATGGGAGCTTATGAAATTGCTGCTTTGCTTAAAAATAGAGACGATGCTCCTTATAAAACTGAGAATTTTTCTATACTTGGATATTGCCTTGAATATTATAATGATAATCATTATATTACTGAATTTCTTGAGAAAATTTATTCTCAAGAAGAACTTGTTGCCTTTCAGGAACCTGTGGAAGAAGAAATTACTGAAGCTGAAAGCTCATTGGATGAAAAAGAGGAAGAGAGTGATGAACAAAGGAGGAAGAGTGGATTAACCCATGCCTACCTTCTAATGAGAGTAACTCTTTATCTCTTACACTATTTGATTGCCCTCCATGCTTACCAAAGGAGGATGAATGTTATGTTCCTATGGATTCTATTGAAATATCCCCTATGAATGAAACTTGTGCAAATGATTATGCTACTGTTGTTTATGATAATCCATGCTATTTTGATAAGTCTTATGATAATCCTCTATTTATGCCTAAATTCGAAATGCATGGTAATGAGAAAGTTTGCCTAGAAAATGTTTATGATAAAGCTCTAGATGATGGTCCTATGTTGCTTGATAATGTTAATTGTACTACTACTGAAAATGGGATTGGAGAGGACTTGACTTTATCTAGATGGAGTCCCATACCTCTTGAGAATGATCAATCATCTTGTTATAATATTATTAAAAGTGGGTTTGAAATTTTTGATTCCACTATTTTGGAGCTTGATAAAAATTATATGTTTGTAGATCATGAAAAGCATGCTTTATGCGATAGTTATATTGTTGAGTTTATTCATGATGCTACTGGAAATTATTATGAGAGAGGAAAATATGATTGTAGAAATTTTCATGTTACTAAAACACCTCTCTTTATGTTGAAAGTTCTGAAGTTGTTCTTGTTTTACCTTTCTATGCTTGTCACTATGTTCTTCATGAATTTATTTGTTTACAAGATTCCTATGCATAGGAAGTGGGTTAGACTTAAATGTGTTTCGTATTTGCTTCTTGATGCTCCCTTTTGCTTCATTTTATATTCTTATGTGAGCATCATTAAAACTATCAATAAGCCTAGCTAAAAGGCATTAAAGAAAAGCGCTTTTGGGAGACAACCCAAATTTATTTTCTGTTATTTTTTGTTTTCTTGAGTCAAGGATGTTGCTTACTTCTGTAACAACTCCTTTGTATCCTTTATTTTTCGTTTTGTTGTGCCAAGAAGAACCTCTAATGGCAAGAAAGTGTTAAAGTTGGGTTTGCTCTCCGGAAACAGATTTCTGTGCCTCACGGTAACAATTCGTGAAAAATCACGGAATATTATTTTAATCTGCAAATTTTGAGCAGAAGCCTGAGCTTTATATCTATCTTTCGTTAGTTTCGAGTTTTTGATTTGAGTTATGTAAGTGTCTCGAAAAAATTCGTCTTTACTGGCTGTTCTGTTTTTGACAGATTATGTCTCTGTTTTTTGCATTGTCTCTTCGCGGACTTTATGCGAGGTTCTCCATACATGGAGGCTGTAGCTAATGTTTCATTGAGTTCTTGCAATGTGTCTCTACAGAACCAAAGTGGATTAATGTTTTTGAGTACTAACCCTCTAATGAAGTTTATGAGAAATTATGTGTGAAGGAAGTTTTCAAGTATTAAGAGAGGAGGATGATACAAGAAGATCAAGAAGAGATAAAAGCTTAAGCTTGGGGAAGCTCCCATGGACCTTCCTGCATATATCAAGAAGACTCAAGCGTCTAAGCTTGGGGATGCCCAAGGCATCCCCTTCTTCATCAACAAATTATCAGGTCATCTCTAGTGAGACTATATTTTTATTTCTTCACATGTTGTGTGTTGTTCTTGGAGCGTCTGTGTGTTTTTATTTTTGTTTTGTTTTTGTTTAGTTCTCTGATCATATCAATGTTGGATCCTAACTATCTTGTTTGGGAGAGAGACACGCTCCGCTTATTCATATAATACTCATGTGCTTCACTTATATCTGTTGAGTATTCTGTTTTTGCTCTGTTTAGCTTCTAGCTCTTGGTTTTCATGTATCTCTTATTCAGAGCTATTAGTTCTTTTATAGAAAGTACTCTCTTGCTTCACTTATATTTGTTTGGAGAGTTGCTTGGTTAATATGTTGGTTCAGGAAATGTTATGCATGTGGTAGTGGTATAATGAAAACCTGCATAGTCTTGTAGATCATTGAATTTGATAACTTGATTCCTTGCAAATGTTTTGAGATATTAAGAAGCTAGATGTTAAACGCTTGCTGGTTACTTAAGTTAAAATTTGATTAGTGGTTGTGTTATTAAAGCTTGTTCCGTACTACAAACTCCTAAAATTGTTGAAGGTGTAGTTGGTCTTGATAGCTTCTCATGTTTGAAGGTAGTTGGAAACAACATAGTTGCGTGCTAAGGTCGAGGGATCTAGTGGGGTACTTGTGCCTCCGTGAACGGCCCACCTTGGGGTAAATTTAATCATGCTCTTAATGTTGAACCTGCTAGTTGTTTGAAATAAACTTGTGAGTTCTTTGACTAATGTTGAGCTACGGTTTTGCTCTCCGGAAACAGATTTCTGTGCCTCACGGTAACAATTCGTGAAAAATCACGGAATATTATTTTAATATGCAAATATTTGAGCAGAAGCCCGAACTTTATATCTATCTTTCGTTAGTTTCAAGTTTTTTGATTTGAGTTATGTAAGTGTCTCGAAAAAATTCATCTTTACTGGCTGTTCTGTTTTTGACAGATTATGTCTCTGTTTTTTGCATTGTCTCTTCGTGGACTTTATGCGAGGTTCTCCATACATGGAGGTTGTAGCTAATGTTTCATTGAGTTCTTGCAATGTGTCTCTACAGAACCAAAGTGGATTAATGCTTTTGAGTACTAACTCTCTAATGAAGTTTATGAGAAATTATGTGTGAAGGAAGTTTTCAAGTATTAAGAGAGGAGGATGATACAAGAAGATCAAGAAGAGATAAAAGTTTAAGCTTGGGGAAGCTCCCATGGACCTTTCCTGCATATATCAAGAAGACTCAAGCGTCTAAGCTTGGGGATGCCCAAGGCATCCCCTTCTTCATCAACAAATTATCAGGTCATCTCTAGTGAGACTATATTTTTATTTCTTCACATGTTATGTGTTGTTCTTGGAGCGTCTATGTGTTTTTATTTTTGTTTTGTTTTTGTTTAGTTCTCTGATCATATCAATGTTGGATCCTAACTATCTTGTTTGGGAGAGAGACACGCTCCGCTTATTCATATAATACTCATGTGCTTCACTTATATCTGTTGAGTATTCTGTTTTTGCTCCGTTTAGCTTCTAGCTCTTGGTTTTCATGTATCTCTTATTCAGAGCTATTAGTTCTTTTATAGAAAGTACTCTCTTGCTTCACTTATATTTGTTTGGAGAGTTGCTTGGTTAATATGTTGGTTTAGGAAATGTTATGCATGTGGTAGTGGTATAATGGAAAACCTGCATAGTCTTGTAGATCATTGAATTTTGATAACTTGATTCCTTGCAAATGTTTTGAGATATTAAGAAGCTAGATGTTAAACGCTTGCTGGTTACTTAAGTTAAAATTTGATTAGTGGTTGTGTTATTAAAGCTTGTTCCGTACTACAAACTCCTAAAAAGTGTTGAAGGTGTAGTTGGTCTTGATAGCTTCTCATGTTTGAAGGTAGTTGGAAACAACATAGTTGCGTGCTAAGGTCGAGGGATCTAGTGGGGTACTTGTGCCTCCGTGAACGGCCCACCTTGGGGTAAATTTAATCATGCTCTTAATGTTGAACCTGCTAGTTGTTTGAAATAAACTTGTGAGTTCTTTGACTAATGTTGAGCTACGGTTTTGCTCTACGAAAACAGATTTCTGTGCCTCACGGTAACAATTCGTGAAAAATCACGGAATATTATTTTAATATGCAAATATTTGAGCACAAGCCCGAACTTTATATCTATCTTTCGTTAGTTTCAAGTTTTTTGATTTGAGTTATGTAAGTGTCTCGAAAAAATTCATCTTTACTGGCTGTTCTGTTTTTGACAGATTATGTCTCTGTTTTTTGCATTGTCTCTTCGTGGACTTTATGCGAGGTTCTCCATACATGGAGGTTGTAGCTAATGTTTCATTGAGTTCTTGCAATGTGTCTCTACAGAACCAAAGTGGATTAATGCTTTTGAGTACTAACTCTCTAATGAAGTTTATGAGAAATTATGTGTGAAGGAAGTTTTCAAGTATTAAGAGAGGAGGATGATACAAGAAGATCAAGAAGAGATAAAAGTTTAAGCTTGGGGAAGCTCCCATGGACCTTTCCTGCATATATCAAGAAGACTCAAGCGTCTAAGCTTGGGGATGCCCAAGGCATCCCCTTCTTCATCAACAAATTATCAGGTCATCTCTAGTGAGACTATATTTTTATTTCTTCACATGTTATGTGTTGTTCTTGGAGCGTCTATGTGTTTTTATTTTTGTTTAGTTCTCTGATCATATCAATGTTGGATCCTAACTATCTTGTTTGGGAGAGAGACACGCTCCGCTTATTCATATAATACTCATGTGCTTCACTTATATCTGTTGAGTATTCTGTTTTTGCTCCGTTTAGCTTCTAGCTCTTGGTTTTCATGTATCTCTTATTCAGAGCTATTAGTTCTTTTATAGAAAGTACTCTCTTGCTTCACTTATATTTGTTTGGAGAGTTGCTTGGTTAATATGTTGGTTTAGGAAATGTTATGCATGTGGTAGTGGTATAATGGAAAAACCTGCATAGTCTTGTAGATCATTGAATTTTGATAACTTGATTCCTTGCAAATGTTTTGAGATATTAAGAAGCTAGATGTTAAACGCTTGCTGGTTACTTAAGTTAAAATTTGATTAGTGGTTGTGTTATTAAAGCTTGTTCCGTACTACAAACTCCTAAAATGTGAAGGTGTAGTTGGTCTTGATAGCTTCTCATGTTTGAAGGTAGTTGGAAACAACATAGTTGCGTGCTAAGGTCGAGGGATCTAGCGGGGTACTTGTGCCTCCGTGAACGGCCCCCTTGGGGTAAATTTAATCATGCTCTTAATGTTGAACCTGCTAGTTGTTTGAAATAAACTTGTGAGTTCTTTGACTAATGTTGAGCTACGGTTTTTGGCACTTCCACCATCCATATTTTGCTAGCCTCTTCGGTGTTGTGCATTGCCTTCTGCTCACATTGAGAGTTGTGCATACTTCGCCAGTACATCCAACCCCGTGGGAGAACTTCCTCTTGTTCTCCTACACATAAGCCAAACATCTTCTCAAAACAGCCACCATAACTACCTATCATAGCATTTTCATAGTTGTTCCGAGATATATTGCCATGCAACTTCCATCTTACATTACATGACTTATTGTCATTCATCATTGTTATATATTGCTTTGCATGATTCTATACAACTGATGTGTGGTTTACCCATGTTACGCTAGATCATTGCACATCCTGCTACACTGGCAGAGTCACTCAGTTTCATACATCATGTTTTGTTCATTATGAGTTTTTTGTACCAAAAAGTGTGTCATCATATTAGAATGTTGCCCCAACAGTGAGGGAGAGAAAAGTGAAAAGAGCCATGGAAGCCATCGAAAAGTTAAATAGAAAAAGAAAAAAAGAAAAAAAATAAAGATAGAGGGGGCAACATTACTATCCTTTATCCACACTTTGCTCATGTTTAGCATCTGTTTCATAGTCATCATTTGTGCTCATTCTTAGCATCTATACTCCATATGAGAGAGTTTTCATGTTTTACTAGTATAACTATGTGGGGAATTAACGTTATAGAACTTGGGTTGTATATTCCAATGATGAGCCTCCTCAAAGTGCTCTAGGTCTTCGTGAGCAACCAAGTTGGATGCACCCCCACTAGTTCCATTGGAGAGTTTCATACACTTATAGCTCTATGTGCATCCGTTGCATGGCAATCACTACTCCTTGCATAGCTTCGATTATAAGACTTCCTCTTGTCTAATGATCACTTACAGCTTTGTGAGCCTTTCTTCCATTGGCCTTCCAAACCCCCATTATTATTCTCTTTGCCATAACATCCTGGTGCCAATACCAATTGCTTACGCTCACCGGTTGAGTAAAACTTCTAAACAGTTGATTCATTATGTTTGTGATACTTTTACTTGACTGGATCCTTTCTATGCTTGTGAAAGATTGCTTGATGCTTGAGTAGAAGGATGGAACTTCTACACTGAATGCTTAAATCATCTATAATGAACTTTGTACGGTTTCATGTCTTTATAGCATCATCCATGAAAAGTTTTGACTTGTTTAATTGTCTTGCTTTATCATCTTTTGTTTACTATCAATTATAGACATTTTTTTGAATGATTTGATCTCAATTCTCATGCCTTACATTACTATTGGATCAAGATTATGTTGGTAGCATGTCACTTCAAAAATTATCTTTTTTATCGTTTACCTACTCGAGGACGAGCAGGAACTAAGCTTGGGGATGCTTGATACGTCTAAAACGTATCTATAATTTTTAATGTTCCATGCTTATTTTATATCAAATGCCACATGTTTATTCTAAAGTTTATATCATTTTATGAAATTTATTGGACTAACCTATTAACCTAGTGCCCAGTGCCAGCTTCTGTCTGTTTTGGCTATTTTTTGCAGAAAAGGCCTAAAAATAAAGTGCTCGGAATTGGACGAAAATTTACCTGAATTATTTCCAGCACAAATAAGCCACGGAGCCAGAAGACCACCTAGAGGCGAGCCCCACAGCCAGCACGTGGCCTAGGGGCGTGGCCAGGTACTACCCCGCACCGTGGACCTGCCTGCCCCACCAGTGCCCGCCTCACGTCGAGTCATCGCCTATAAATTCACGCGTGACCTAAAATCCCCAGAATACCGAAGACCTTTTCCAGAAACACGTTCCAGCTCCGCCGCCATCACAAACCCTAGTTTTGGGGGTCAGCAGTTCCTGTTTCAGCACCCTGTCGAGACGGGGATTGACCCCCGGAGCCATCTCCATCAACCACGCCGCCTCTACTTCGCCTGCATGATGGTTTGTGAGTAGTTCTCCTATGGACTACGGGTTCTAGCAGTAGCTAGTTGGTACTCTCTCTCCCATGTACTTCGATCTCATGAGTTGTCTTACATGATTGAGATTCATTGATGTAATTGGTGTTGTGTTTGTTGGGATCCGATAATTGTGGAATTATGATCAGTTTGTTTATCATGTTATCGTACTTATGTTTTATTTAAGATCTTGCATGCTCTCCGGTACTTGTAGTTACCTTGATCAAGTAGTTGTTGTATCTCAAAGAGAGGGTATTTATGTTAGATGGTGGGTTCATGCCTCTAGAAGTCTGGGCTTGATTGACTGAAACGACTAAGCTGTAGATGTGCCGTTGCTATAGGGATAAAATAACCGATGCTTAGCTTAAGGATAGTGCTGTTAAGTCTAATGCGTTTGTTTACATTACACACTTTGCTTAATGCTATAATCTGTTGCTTGCAACTTAATACTCATGGGAGACCCGGAAGCTATCATGTGAGTGGATTATGAGTCATAGATACAGCTAGTAATCGGTCTATGTATATTGTTGTAATGACCAATTAAATACTACAGTGAACTTTATCTTATCATAATGTGTATTTTCATGCCCTCACAATTTTATCAATTGCCCAACTGTAATTTGTTCACCCAACACATGTTCTTTGTTTGGAGAGTTACCTCTAGTGTAGATAGCTGAGAACCCCGGTCCATCTGAAATCATTATTGCTTTCCCGTCAACTCCACGCCAGCAACTATTTTCTGGTGTCATCGCTTCTGTGTTACTGCTACTATTACTCTCATATTACTGCTGCTTTCACATCACACCTGTTACTAGTGCTTTTCCAGGTGTGGCTGAACTAACAACTCAGCTGCTAAGGCTTATAAGTATTCTTTGGCTCCCCTTGTGTCAAATCAATAAATTTGGGTTTTACTTCCCTCGAAGACTGTTGCGATCCCCTATACTTGTGGGTCATCAGGCAGGCAGTATATTTATATTTCAACATGGCCAATATGTTAAATAACTCCACTGGCAGTAGTGGCCGTACAACTCCTACGGCGGTGGAGCGGTGACCACTGCAGCCTACAGGTCCAATTGCTGGGCCAGCACCGCATCTCTGGCCGAGGAGACGTCCTCGCGAGTCCCCGACCAACCCATGTAGATTCACATCCAGCTGTTTATGTCCCCTTAAGTGTGACCTGGTAGATTCACGGCCACTCGATACGACTTAACTTACGAGTGCACACTTCACTTTTAAATCGATAGCCGATGGCGGATTCTAGCAGAACGTGCCAACTCCAAAGTGACGGAAAGTCAATCCTGACAAATCCTAACAATGTGGAATATCTCTATCCTCTTTGCCTCACGATATACCTTGTCAGGCCCAAGGCGAGTGCTTATCATGCTTGTGATTGCTTAACCTCTCTTCTTGATCCCGCCACAAATCCAGAATCTCCGGTTAACTCTTAACTAAGTCCCATTGTAATGATTTCTGAATCAGATGACTCGAGAGGGTCCAGGTAATATCTCTCCAAGTGGAGGGAGAAATTCCCGACTGATCCAAAATCCATCTTTGTAACAACCCAGTTACGCAGTAACGTTTGATAGGCCCTAACTTAAACGGATACACAACTCGGGTCATGCGACGACCCCAGGTCTAAGGATGTTGCATATACATTATAATTCAAACCAACAAAGAGCAACAACTCACTCTGTCTCAATGGACCAGTCCGAATTGGTAAACTATTTTAACAATGTTAGTACTATCATATTGACATTACCATGCTCATGACTTGTGAAACCGAGTCATCAGCCGAGTCGTATACTAATCAAGGTATGCGTCCTCAAAAAAAAAAGGTATGCGTCCTCATATTCTTATCGAGTTGGGATCATTAGAATAAGCGTCATGCTATATTGAGTTTCACAACTGAATCACGTATTCGATAGTACATATCATTGAGAATGTTCAAGGACATACATTGAGAAATATCATCATCACTTGATTGACATATATACTAAAATGTCTGGCCACGGCGCGGCACGTCGGCCGCCGGGCGTGGTCAGCTTGGCGGCGGTGAAGTGAAACCGATGCTGAAAACCCTACCGCCTGAACCAACGAATCGGTGACAGGAACCAACGAATCGGTGGCGGTAGGGCTTTCAGCATCGGTCCGTGCTACCGTTGGTCTTATGTACACCATGTATGAGTTGCTTTCAATGTTTTACATCATGATTTTCACTCTCATTTCCAAAATAGGAGATTTCGGTTCAAGAATCAAGATGCGGCCACTGCACATGAGTCCTGCAGAACTAACAGTAGTAGTACTACATCATCATCACCAACCTAACCACAACACTTACACACAAATATTCGATGCTGCTCAGGTGTTGTACTAACTAAAAGCAACAGATCAACAACGTGTTTAGAGGTGTGCCTGCGTGTTTGTCTGTTCCCCTGAGAGTACGGCAGGCCCCAGATGCAGACGCTAATCATCGCTTAACGACAGGATAAGCTAGTGTGATCGATCGAGCTGGCTAATTAAGTAACAGCAAACTGAAAATTAATCTACAGTGGCAGCACTTACGCATCGGAAGACGATGGCGTACAATCGACCGGAAATTGATCGGTCGTATTAGACATCATATATGGTACATCGTACGAGAGCACATGCAAGTGGGGAGCACCAAAAAGCTAGGAGCGAAAGCAACACATAAACAGGCTTCTGGAGGCATCTGCAAGTACCTTTCGGTGTAGGCTCGTACATATACATGCATGGCTTACTTAATTTTACCCAGATATCTTTCGTGGTCGAATCGATTATATATTATGCTCACCATGTTGATGCAGACAATTGCGAATCTGTGTGTAATTCCGGGCACATGAACAGAACACTGGTGATATTACATGCATTCCCGTCGCTTGAGCGTAGTAAAATCCCACATCAAACAATACCCAATTGACGAAACTGGTGATATTACAAGGGGGGCGTCTTTGATGAACAGGGGTGGCAGGCTGTCGTTCATCCGCACGACTCTCTCGGCGGTCTCGATTTTTGCTCTGATGTCGCTGGACGTGCCGGTAAATACCCTCACCGATATCGAAAAGGTCTTGTGTGGTTTCCTATGGAAGGGGCACAAGGATGTACATGGTGGCCATTAATTGCATTGTGGCGTGGGACAGAGCACGCATGCCCAGAGAGCTTGGTGGACTTGGCATCCTCCACCTGAGCATGATGAACCAGACCCTAAGGGTTAGATGGCTATGGCTGGAGAGGACCGCCCCTGACAAGCCGTGGCGAGAGTTCAACCTAAGGGTGTCATAGCAGGTCAGACGGATCTTACAGCCCGCCACTCGCTCGGTACTAGGAGATGGGAGGTCGACCTTGTTTTGGACTGATAGGTGGCTGTTGCGGGTCGGATCCGCGACTTTGCCCCGAACCTCTTCGTGGCAATCTCAAGGAGGGCCGTGAGATCCCGGATGGTCAATGAGGGCCTTGGGGCTCTTGACTGGACGACGTCTCGCCAGACATGGGCACGCCAGCCATTGTGGAGCTCCTTGACCTTGCCGAAACATTGGTCAGAGTTACTCTCGTCCAGGGCCGGGAAGATAGCTTCCAATGGTTGTGGGGTGCACGTCGGAATACACCTTTTAGACGAAAGGCTCGAGCAGAGCCCAACTTTAAATTAATAAATCCATCTGGCCAAGGTTCCACACATAACACAAATCATCCGCCCAAGGTGGTACAACATATAAGTCCACGGTAGCACACAGGCTACAGTACAAGGGTACACAGCACCCTCGGAATACACCTCACACTCCTGCTATGCGGCGCTCTTTCGGCGATCGGTTGAGATGGTCGGGCCGGGCCTTACCATTGAAGTACAAATTCTTCTGTGGCTGCCCATCCGAGACTGTTGTTGGACAGACGATCGTCTAGCCTAGCATGAACTACCCTGCCTGGCGGCTTACCCGTTTTGCGACCAACACGATGAGTCTATTGACCACTTGCTCATCGGCTGTGTATTACGTGCACAGTTTGGGCAGGATGTTGTCGTGGATGGAGATTCGAGGATTGGGTTCCGACACATGATCATACCCTCGTGGAGTGGATCAAACACCGGAGGATCGCGGGGTGAGACGAGCGCGACCTTTGGACCGCAATTGCATTCGTTTGCTGGTCCTTCTAGTGCCATCATAACGACATCGTTTTCAACGGCGCGAGACCTTCGTTGACGGTATTGATGACCAAGGTGGAGGGGGAGGCCGAAGCCTGGCGACAAGTGGGCCTTTTCTGGGGCAGCCTACTACAGGCGGAGCGGTGAAGGTTTGGCGAGTAGTCTGTGTGTGTGTGTGTGTGTGTGTGTGTGTGTGTGTGTGTGTGTGTGTGTGTGTGTGTGTGTGTGTGTGTGTGTGTGTGTGTGTGTGTGTGTGTGTGTGTGTGTGTGTGTGTGTGTGTGTGTGTGTGTGTGTGTGTGTGTGTGTGTGTGTGTGTTGTCGATGTGGTTGTTCGGCAGCGTGGTGTACACGCTTGGCAATTGTGCCGGCCCGCATTGTAAACTTGGCCGCTGGGTCCTCCTTTTATAAAAATTGATATGCCTTCCAGGCCATATGGTTGACAAAATAGTAAATAATGTCAATATTTGAGCATAAAACTATCTTATTCAAAGTTTATTAACCCAATTAAGAAATAAAGAACTTAACACTAAAAAAATAACTCTAACATCAAAAGTACATTCCAAATGTGTATCCACATAACATTATGCATGATTTTGATAGTTTACTGAAATTGTATATACTGAATGTTAGTTCTATCATTTTTCTTGCGAAAGAACCATTGTCATCAACATATCTTTATATATCGGTGGACACTCTGGACATGCATCGGCCATATCGGTAGATATATAGAACTATATTGGGTGAAATATGTGAAAATAATATGATGCATTTGTATCGGTAACCTCCAAAAATGATACATCGTCAGTCTATCGACCGAGATTTAAAAGCTTGGTGCCACCATGAAAGACGAGTTGACATCACGCCTTTGTCTGGCATTGGTCTTAAGAACTAAAACGTGCACGGGTTCACTCCAACTACGACGTCGTCACCGCCTCATGTCCACCGACGCCATCACCACCTTCTCTCCATCGATCACACCGTTTGTTGTTGTGCCGAACAGAAAGCCACGTTCAACGTTGCGGCACACGTGATCTGCATGTTGCGCCGGCGAAGGGAGCCGCCACGCCGCCATAGCCAGGGTTCACGCAGGCGTTGCCTGCGGGAGCAGGAAAAATGGAGGAAAAGGGTAAGAGCTAGGGTTGGGCCATACCGACCGTTTTATTCAATGCAGAGTTGGTGGGAGCCTTCTAATTAGATCAGTCGGTGGAGAGCGCAGCAAGAGTGGCTAAATGGGTTGGGCGGACTGGTTCAATCGTCTAGTTCGTTTTTCATATCTTTCTTCTTTCCTTCTTCTCTATTTCACTTTTCCATGTCTTGAAACTGCTTTGTAATTCTTTCAACCAAACGGTTCCAAACTAGTTGTAAGGTCTTGTTGTAAGCTTATAAACCAATATTAGATTCCATCACACACAAAAATGTATGATAGATTTAACTATTATTTTCATTTTGCAATTAGATCGCTCTAGAAATTGCAAAAAAAAATGAAAAGTACTGGTTTATTCACAATCCTCATTATGAATGTTAAAGGCAGGCCTAGTTCCAAGATCAACAAAAAATAGACCAAATTATTACAATATTTTGTAGTGTGTTTTCAGAGTTGGAGTATGCATTGAATGTTAAGCAACTTCATGGGTGTATCATTTAAAATTAGTGTTTTAACTTTCCCTATTTATTCCAAGCTTATCTACCCATAATATGACTCCATACGAAAAAAGTTAATGCTTGACAAGTTTTAACTATTATTTTATTTTCCCACTAAACAATTTTACAAAATAATAAATAGTCATTTTTACTTAAAAAGTGGTGATTAGTTCACAATTCTTATCATGAATGTTGAACATGGGCCTAGGCGAAAGATCACCATAAAGGAGGTAAAATTATCACATTTTGTTCGGGTGCTTTAATGTTGAAAATTCCAGCCAATTTTAAGAAACTTCATGGGAGTAACATTAAAAATTAGTGTTTTTTACATGTCCTTCCAAGTTTATATACCCAATTCCATGCTAAAAAGTTTATATGCCTAACTTGAAGCAACAAAGCAAAAATATGTAGGCAATGCCTAGACAGGGAGTGAGTGGAGTGTTCTGGATCCGTATGTTTTCTTCTCTATAGCATGGTTACATACAGAGCACGCAAACGCCACACGGTGGAAGAAAGAGGGCATGTGTCAAGCACACATGTCTACTCCACCCAGTCGAGTTTTAATTCGAATATTATTCACGCGATGTATTGTGTGGCAGCCGGTGGAGGAGGAGTACGTGTGAACTACTCCAATTCGCATTCACTTAGTCGAGATAGAAGAGTTGCCCTTACAAGCTACCTCCAACTCTCTCTACATTAACGTGGAACTAAACTTAAACTTAGTCCTACTCCGACTTAATGTACATACCATGCAACCAAACTGAATAAGCGTTTGAAATTTCCAGAATTTGTTAAGCTCAATGGGTCAAGACCCATAAAATCAAACACAACCTCGCCTGGTCGTGTAGTGTCGTGGTCAGTAGGGTTACTGACATATATACTCACTCCGTTGCTAAATATAATATGTTTAAACTTTTCTCAGTTTTCTCAGATTCGTATGCATCTAGACACGTTTTAGTGTCTATATTCACTCTTTTTCATCCATATGTAGTCCATATTGTAATAGCTAATACCCCCGCGTGTACATCCATCCACACAAATGATTAATTAGGTGAAATCATGCCCATAATCATCATATTTAGAACAACACGTGTTTCGCATATGAAGAGAGAATAATGCACGACAAGAAACGGACTATACTGGATAGTTGACAGTACATGAGCACTGCCTCGTTGTAAGACCAGAGTCTCTTGGTTCAACCAGCTACAGTGGATTGTATAAATAATTGTGCCCCCACTTTGCCACAAGTACATGTGATATGTTCTCTGATCACTGTTGCGCCCCAACAGATTCTAGCATTTGGACTCAACTGACCATTGTACGTGCCACTTGGCGTATACTCATGTCATGTACGTTGTATCGAGCATATAAATTTTAACCTTTTTATCTGTGTGACGTACGATCGCTCCCCGTATATATGAAGAAAACTTTACTGGCCTTCCTTCATGTCACACAATGCCCTAATTAAACTAAGACCTGTTTGCAAATAGAAAGAAAAATGTATATGTGTACCTAGAAAAAAATGAGACAGACGGCTAACCAAATTAACTGGTTCACGGTAAGTATTGCTCGTTTGATGGTTTTTCGGTCAGAAGTGATAATTCGATGGCAATTAGGCTTTATGCATCATCTGATGCGGAGGGCCGGGAATACCCCATTTTGAAAGAAAAAATTGTAGTGGTCAATCTTATTTTGTTGGTCATACTGAAATTGAACAGTTTCATGTGAAAAAAAATTGTGTTGTTAACATAGGTTATTTAATTACATGTTTCATTCTTCTAGGATATATATCCCATCGATCCATGCGCATGCATATGCAGAAGTTGGTTAGCAGCTAGCAAGAGAAAAGCTAGTCCGTCCAGAGAGCTGGCATCATTTATTTGTCAGCGCACATCCTAGGACCCGATGGAGATACGTAAACACGACGTCTGAACAGACGCTGGCGTACGTGCATGGCAGAATACTAGGCACACGTCCAACGCTACGTATACTAAACATTAGAGGCCATACGATAAATGATTTCGAATGGACCATGCGAATTTCAAACGAAAATGAAGAGAATGGACCATATGCATGTGGATATCACGCATGTGATCTTCATAATGTATGCACGTGGACATGCATCAGCAAAGAGTTGTATATATGCATTTAATTTATAAAGACTTGTATAAGTAAAAAATACGTGTAAAAATACGTACAACACTGATGTGTCGTCGTGTACGGAAGACAGGTACTTGATGTATACATGCATGACGAGATTACAACGATGTCGATAGAAACATATGCACGGACAGGGCATATATGGTGACGTTGGAAAGAAACTAAGAAGAAAACTGTACACTAGCGGCAGCTAGCTGCTAAAGTGCTACACTACTATTACTAGTGACACTCATGCGTGCGTGGGGGACCATATGGAAGGTGCGGTTTCACATCGCGTAGGGACAGGAGATTAATTATGATTAGTGCTGATAGGGCCCTCTTAATTAATCGATGGCTTGTCAACTAGGGTGGCCGGACCTTGGGTTAAACCACGACCATAATTAATCGAGGATATTTAGCATAATTGAGATGGACAAGAGATGTACCGATAACCATTTTGTGTGGACTAGCTAGATGTGTACCGGTCTACTTGAGCATGAATCATGCATCATCAATGGTGAAAGAAAATGTTTATATATGCAAAAGCATATGAGTTAATGAATAATGTTGCCTAAACGGCTGAGGAAAACACCATAGTACATGGTATCAGTATCTAGTAATGAATGTTGCCTAAATGTGTAAGGAAAATATCATACATGGTGTACCAGTATCCATCAATATGGTGATATGGTTTTCTATGTGCCATACTCTGTACTTAATTAGGTTGAATATATATTGTGAGAGCTAAGAGTGCAAGTTGCGGTAATGCATGCACATCCAACAAAAAAATATTAATTAAGTTACGTTTACAAATTTTAAAAACAAAGGGGGTCAGGGAAAGTGATGTTATCGTGGAAATGGAGCCCCACCATGCTGCCCGTTGTCATGTCCTTGCTAAAGGTGGTAGGGCAATTTGAACCCCGGCCCCAACACTGATAGCTAACTAATCACGAATTTGTATTATTTTGTTATCTTGGCTAACTGTTATGTTGACCATAGCTATGGGGTTACATATATATTACCTTTCTTTCTTGTAAATATCTACTCTCGGCTGGTAAGTAGGCATAGCTTAATTAACTTATATCTGACTCGCGCTATCCATTTCTTAACTATAGCTAAGTTCACCAGAAAAACTATCTATATGTCAAACTGAAAAATATAGTTGTACTTGATGTATAACTGTCATTCCCTTTTTCGTCCCCATGTCTCCATCCTCTGTGTCCACATATTCTCTCCCAATCTGTGGGAGCCAGAGAGCCACGAAGCTCGTGGACACCAAAGGGCCGAGACCTCCTTCGCCATAGGTGCTCTCTGGCAACATGTATGGTGAAACTGCGCCATTGCCGAGCAGTACCGCATCTTGCCAGGTTCATGTGTGAGCCCTCACTCACGTCCTTGGGCACGCGCCAGCGGGCGGCGTTGAGGGAGGCACCGAGGTTGAGTTGTGTTGCTGGACCGCTAGCAAAAACAAGGAATGCTGACGTTAATTGGCAATTTTTAGATGAAAGGCACGAGGCACTTTTTAATTGGCAATTCAATTCGCCAACAATCTATACGTGTTCCTTTATTATAGAATCTTCAATTCCATGCATGCATGTTACCCATCTACATTCTACTATATATATTGCAATAGTATGAAGCTTGAATGCTTGATTGAAGAAATATTAATTACAAGAGATCATTTCTGATCACCACAATTCGTTGCTATTACGATCAGACCGTATGGTATCACCGTTAGCAAGAATGCAACATATTATCACTGCCCTTTTTTTAGGTGTTTGGGTGCTGAGACTGAAAGGGGAAAGAAAGAGATGCTTAAAAGAAAGAATTAAGGTCGGACGCGCGCATGCATGGAGCTTTCGAGCTACACGGATATACTAGGGTGGAGAAAGTGATACCGATGCATGGCATGAAAGCAAATTCATAGAGTCCACTTCTTAATTTGCCAGGAAAAGGACGACGCCCGACAGCATATGCACGCATATGGACCTAGCTAGCTCGTCCTTAATTACTTTCTTAATCCGAGAGGTCCGATTCACGTATCATCTGCACTAACACAATGAAGCTACAAAAAGTTGGATAATAATCTTTGTTGTAATCTTGACGAACGATTTAGCCGATAATTGAAGGTGATTCTGGCTGGCCAGTGGATGCGTGGAAAAGCAGGCGTGCATGCGGAAATTGGTCTCATGTGTCATACTAGCTATATCCCAAAGCACATCCACTTCATACAAAAGTAGATACTACTACTGATCCAGCACATATTAACCGATGTTACCATGCATATGATGTGTTTAATCAGCAGAGCCGTGTGCCTGGATGGTAAAGCAGTACATGAGGCGTTCTCAAACTTTCCGTAATTCCGCAGTATTTCCCAGCTGCATGTGTACGTAGTAGACGGGCATGTGTGGTGTGAAGCGTATGTCCTCTTGTACTTAAGCAAGCAAGCAGGCCATGTTACCTTAGATTCTTGCGTTCTATAGGGGAGCTCGATCGCACATGCATATGCTTTTGGGATTTTGTTCGGATACACGTACGAAACACAAAGACGCATGTATACCACACACGCGGACGGGTGCCAGCTAGCCGTGGACAGGGACGGTACACGGCGTACGTACAGCAAAATTCACTTGCTCTGACCACGTATAAAATAAAAGGAGGGAGGGAGGTAGACAGCGAAGGATACGTCTATCAGGGGAACGTTTGGCAGCGTATCGCGTCATTGAATTTTCAAACAAAATTCAACAAAAGTTTATAGCTAGGTAGAGCTAGGGCGAGTGCGCGTCGAGTTGGAGTACGCGGTCCCTCGCTGAATCGTTGGTTCCATCCATCGATGGGCAGGGCAGCCACTGACGACCGTCGTCTACATGGACGGGATTGGGTCGGGGGATTGGACGGACGGCATCCCTACGGACGACGGCCCATGTCCTACGCCACTCTCTAGTGGCAATGTGGGGCAGGCCACCCCGTCCCGTTCTGGATTATCTCCCGGCTGTACCGATCATTCCTTCATCATCGCCAGGACGGCAGGGACCCATGCACCACAAAATTTAACACCTCCCTCTCTCTCTTCTCTCTTCTCTCTCATGCATAATAATGCTGATCGTAACCGTATTTGCATAAATCAAATGGGAATGCATGGATGATATATATAACCGTAAGTCACTCACCATGGATGGGTTGCTCTAGGGAGGGGGTGGACCTATGTTGTGCCGGGGACCTCGGAGAAGATGCCCTCTCCTTCATTCCTCAAACTTGCCCCTGCTCCTTCCCCGTGATTATCCTCTCATGCCAGCCTTGTGTGCTACTAACTGCCGTCCCTTCCCTTCGCCTCTTCTAGATAACGCCTCTCTGAGGCGACGAATTACCCGGTAATTCGGCAGCTCCATCTCCTGGCTCATAGCGCTGGAGAAAAAAGAAGTGAAGCAAACGAATTAGTTGTTGTTACCTAAGAATCTGTTTATCTTGGCTCAACTGCTAGTCGCTCCTGCATGGAGAGAAACAAGAGATGGTGACATGAAGCACTAATTCGGCTACAACCGTTGCATACAATACATACAAACAACGGAGATGTGCTAATTGCTCCAAAACCTCCATTAAACATATGTACAAGAGTCTGTCAGTACAGACAATGCAAGCCTCCGGAACGGATGAGATCCGTTGCATGGGGAATCAAAGGATCGAGCTGTAAACCAAACTAAAATTAAAAAACGTTCAATTATCAACGTCTTTCTGATTCGCTCCGATTCGCTCCGCCACCGCGCGCGTTTGTTTAATGGAGGCCAGTATCGGCCGTCACATGGGCACACACACACACAGGAAGGACGCCATTACGACTCCTAATCATGGAGGATTAACATTTTTCTCTCTGTACTATATCAGACATGCTAGGATGGGAACAATAATACTTGCATTGACCAGCTCATCATCTATCGGGGAATACTACTACACTGTTGCTGCGAATATTTGTCTCCCTCCTATCCTATGGACCTATTTTGCATCGGAAAATTCAGAATCACAAAGATTGGTTTTTTCTTTCCGCGGATGATCGGCGTATCCATTGACGTACGCGAGCGACAGTCAGTCAGCAAGGCAAATCATTAGTCTGCGTCGCAATTATCTCTGCAATTATAGGAAGCCGGCGTGGTTCTTCGACATGTTCAGCGGCGGCAACGTGCTTCGTCTCGGATTGGATGAGCAATGGGAAGGTTTCTGATCGATTGGAAAATGGCTGGCTAGGTAGCAAGCTGCCCGGGCGCGCGGGGTAAACAAAAGGGGTGAGATGCCGTCTGTCCTGGAATACGAACATCTGCTGCCACCTCTTTCTCCCCAGGACCCCAACTGTGATGATTGGCGATGGCTTTCCCCCAGCCCAGAAGGAAGTGATCCGGTGAAAAGCAACGGAAGTAGTAAAGGTCTCTGACACACAAAATCTTGCAGGTGAGAGAGAAAACGAGGTGCACATGCACAGCAAGATGAGTTCAGATCAGCAGCCGGAGAAGGAGGGTGGACGTGGCTGAAGTAAACCGTGTGCTTTACCCTGCCTGCATGGAACACTCGTGACGTAGAAGCAGCGGCCAGATAATAAAAGGACAAGTTTTCCACTACTAGTAGTAGTAGTAGTAGTAGTAGTAGTAGTAGTAGTAGTAGTAGTAGGAGGAGTGAGAGTGATGAGATGCACTACTGGGGTCACAGTCGTTTTCACCATGGGAGCATCCATGCAAGCAAGAGCGACAATGCAGCCGTTTCACTTTCACTGGCTTGCGCTCGACGGAACACCCTGGGCCACGGGAACTGTGAAGAAGAAGAAGAACCAACAGGTGCTTGCTTGCACAGGGCCACGACAATGAAAATATCGGTGGACGGCTGCCCCACCGGTTTTGGCGCCGGACAAAGATTCTTAGGAGAGACGACGAGACGCATGCACCCCCACGCGTAAATCAACTCAACAAGGATTAAACCTCCCTTGCCCTCCCCTCACACAACCACCTCCACCACCACCACCACCACCTTTAAAAGAAGGTGCTAAAGGGGGTGGTGTCCTGCGCAAAGGGAAGGAGAGGAGTGCCCCCTAACCTTTCCCTGCTTTCCACTGAAATCTCCTCCTATCTGCAACCATACAGCAGTCCTCATGCCCTGCTTTGGGTCTCTCAGCTCAGCTCAATCAGTCATCTGCCGATATATAACTAAGCCACTATACCCTCTGCATTTCCCAATTCCCACTCCTTCAGCCATGGATTCCTGCTAGCTTTCTTCGCGCTGCCAGAGGAAGGAGGCTTGAGCCGTCCAGAATTGCAAGCTAACCCTGTCCGCCAGAGGAAGGACACTTGAGCTGTGCGCAACTGCAGGCTAACCTGTAGGTCGGCCGCGCGAAAATTCAAGGCCCTCCTCTTTCAGGTTCTGCATTGCGCTGAAATGGGGAGGCATTCTTGCTGCTACAAGCAGAAGCTGAGGAAGGGGCTCTGGTCCCCTGAGGAGGATGAGAAGCTCATGAACCACATAACCAAGCACGGCCATGGCTGCTGGAGCTCCGTCCCTAAACTCGCAGGTGAGAGACAAAAGCAATTCCTTCTGCACTTCACTCGTCAGTTACCAACTTCTACTCTTTCCCCGAGAATTTCCTCGGCTTGGTCAGTCCAATTATCTAAAACATGCCTGATAAATTGCTGCAGGGCTCCAGAGGTGTGGCAAGAGCTGCAGGCTAAGGTGGATAAACTACCTGAGGCCAGACCTCAAGAGGGGCGCCTTCGATCAGGACGAGGAAGACCTCATCATTGAACTCCATGCCGTGCTCGGGAACAGGTACATTTTAACCCTGAAGCTGCACTAGGCCCTGCTAGCAGAATTCAGCATTAGTAACTAACTACAGAGCAAGACTTTGATAAAATTAAACTAATACGACCCTTTTTTTTCTTTCTTTTCCGTGAGAAGATGGTCTCAGATTGCAGCACAGATGCCCGGGAGGACCGACAATGAGATCAAGAACCTCTGGAACTCGTCCCTCAAGAAGAAGCTGAGGCAGAAAGGCATCGATCCCAACACCCACAAGCCCCTTGCTGAGGCTGATCGCAGCGGAGCAGCTCCCACCATCAGCACCGAGAGGACCTCTGGTTCCAGCGATGTCGACCCGTCGAGTGCTGGTGGTCTAGGGAACTTCAGTCACCTCCTCAGCGAGACGGCCCAATCGTCAATGCTGCTGCCAGTGTACGAGAAGAAGCGCCCTGAACTTCCAAGCTTGGCACGGCCTAAGGTGCCGGCAAAGGAGTTGTTTCTGGACCAGCTTGCCCCTGGTCATGACAGCCCATCAAGCTGCCGTTCATCAGGTCCGACGCTGTATTTCCCTTTCCAGCAGCAAATAGGCTACAGCAACGAGTGTGGCAGCGGTGAAGGTGCAAACATGAATTCTCTCTGGTTCAACCAGAGTGATTTCAGCTGCAGCACAATTTCCAGCGTGATGCCAACAGTCTCACCATCGGCGCTCTCGACGTCGATGGGCCTGAATCTCCCACCAGACAATCACCGCCACGGGGGCGCTGGCATCGGTGGTGCCCCTTTCTACTGGGATGGTATTAATCCTAGCAGCAGTGGCAGCACCGGGAGCAGTGGAAGCAACAGCATGGGATTCGAGCCACAGAGCACGAACTCAATCCTGGAGAACAGCGTATTCCCGTGGACAGATATCGGAGTTGGACAAGATAAAGATAGCAGAGCTCACTTAGTGGAGGAACTCAAGTGGCCTGACTTGCTTCATGGAACCTTTCCAGAGGCAACCACGGCGCTGCAGAACCAGAGCCAATCATTATACGATGATGTGATCAAGGCAGAGAGCCAATTCAACATGGAAGGGATATGTGCTTCTTGGTTCCAGAATCAGCAGCCGCAGCAACAGCTACAGGCAGCATCGGACATGTATGAGAAAGACTTGCAAAGAATGCCCTTGTCTTTTGAGCATATCTAGAAGCAGCATCGGCAGCGATGCATGGAAAAGAGCAAATCAGCAGAGACTGAGACTTGTTCTCACAGATTCGTGAGCAGGTTATGCTGAGGTGCTTTCACAGATACATATGCAGGTTGATACAGAAATCAACCTCCACAGCTTTCTTCAGTTCAAGATCAAGCAGTGCCATGGAAAAGAGAGCTCTATCCTCAGGAGTGGCAACAAATTGCACAGAAAAGTACATTCTGGAGTCTCCCTTTCTTTCTCTTCTAAAATTGTTGTTTTCTTCTGTACACGACAACTCAACTTTTGGATACTTGAGTTTTGGTTCACTCTCTGTTTATCAAATAAATAGACAGGCATGGGAAAAACTGCATGTGTCGGTAGCTATCAGAAAACCATACCAGTAGTCCCAAACTTTTCAACTGCTGCCATGCACGTACGTAGATGGAAATTAATTATTCCATGTTGTATTTCTATTTCTTCTGAGCAGTTGCCGACAAACTGCGGTTGTATATTTGCAAAGGCAGAGCATTACAATATTGACCCGAGAGCTATTTTTTCTTTGGCTTTCCCTTTCCTGTTCCTGCCTTAACCTTTTTCTTTCCCTGTGGAGAATCTGAAGCTACTTGATCGTTTTCTACTTCGATACCAGCATGGAAAAGGATTGGTTGATTTTGATATGGTCGAAAGAGGTAAGCTTCCTCAGGAGAGCGTAAGCACGACTGAGAGAAAAGGAGACAAGTTTTTATGAATATCTACCTACCGTGTACCGAGCAAATGGATAGCATATGAAGCCTCCATTTGTGGTGAGCACGCCAAATATGCTGAACTGTGGCTGTGCGTTATTGTTTATCCTTGATTACATGTAGCCTTACAAAACATACCTTAAACTTGGCCATGAGCTCAATATTCAGCAGCCATGGACTGAAGCCATTAAGGCTGCTTAATTGGTTTATCCCGACTAATTGTGGAACGAGCTAGGTGAGTACCCCCACCTCCACCGTCCAGAAGAGATAGGCTTTACTTGATAAGGCCCAATACAGTATCATAACTTGGTTTCAAATTTAAGCACCGTCGTACCGAGTGCCATAATACAACTGAGGGACCATGTTATGGGCTGATCTAGATTGTTAACTAATTTCACTTGGCTTTGGTGGGTTTTTTCTATGACTCCATTTCAAACCCTCTAGTAGGTTTATTTTCTATGGACTGCAATAGTGCTCAGTAATGGAGCTACAGATCAGGTTCCTAAAGAATAGATTAGCTTTAAAAGATATAGATTATAATAGCGATTGGTCATGTGCAAAAAAAAACTGGCATAAAGCGACCGATCCTTTCAGTTCCAAAAACACGACGAGGCCAATAATGCTCATAAGTACCATTATCACCAAAAGAGAAATTAGAGAACGCCCACAATTCTGAAACGCAGCGATAAATACTACATATCTATCTCTAGATGCTGGTCAGGAACTCACAATGAATGACGCTTAATAGAGCTTTGTTGCATACCCTGCTGGTTCAACTTATGTGGCATATGCACTTTAAGTTCCTTTGTTTGCATCCTGTGTCTGCATGGACGTATGAGCTGTCTTATTGGATGTACCTGCATGTTTTGAAAATTGACACATCAGTTGAAATAAAAGCACAAAAAGTTGAAAGGAAGATGTAACAAGACAGGAAAATAGCAACTGCTGAAAAGGAGGATGCTAGTGCTCCAGATGAAAGAGAAATTTAGTTTAATAACTTGATATTTTGTGTCAAGATTGCCAACAGTGGTAGGCTGCAATAATGACCACCTAACATCATCATTAACGAATTGAAGATAACAGATTGGAAGGAATAATATCACAAATTACTCAAGCAACAGTAACTTAGCTATGTTAGATATGGGATATTCCAACGTGTCTTCTATTAGGAGGTCCAAATGGAGCAATGAATATTCAACAGCCAGTTCACCCATTCCATTTGACACAACCCATAATGATTGGGATCAAGTATGAATTTTGAGAAAGAAGGTGCTCGTTTCAATAGTAAAGCTTTGGTTTAACAGAACCATGATTTTTAGGTTAAGCAAACAGATATAACCCATAAATATGTCTCGTTTCACCAGGAATAATAAAAGGTGAGACATGAATCTACTACTGCATGATATATAACTGTGTTTCTGATTAGTTTTTTCCTCTCACTCTGTTTACCATCAGCATGGCAATCGAAATAGGAAAAAATATCGTTGCAGCTTTAAGCTTGTGTTTCGGTAATTAAGAATGCTGCTCCAATCTTGAGGGCACACCTGTCTAGTTAATTTCCCTGACTTCAACACTCCCTGTCTCTGCAGTCAACATGTGTCATTTACAGACAAGTTACAGGCTCGAGACATGACTACAAATAAGTTAATAAACAGAAAATACACAGACTATGTGACAAGAAATGTCAAACTGGCACATGTACATACATTAGCAATCTCTCCTAAGCTCCTAAAACTAAGATGAGATATGGTTCTGTGAAACACATCAGGATCAGGTAGAGGGAGAAGTGCAGAGCTAAATCTCAACAGTATATACCCAGCCATTAACAATAGGTCCATTCAATCAAAACAAATGGCCCAAGACCATAAGGTAGGAGGAAGCAACAAATATGAGTAGCCTAATTAGTTGGAAGCAACCTTGAGTTGATTGCCCAGTAATGAAGGTGTGCAAGTGGACAGTTAACATCAACCAAGAGAAATAAGTTAGCAACTAGATACAGCCTAACACGGTGGCAGACGTGGGTATTAAAGGTGCGGCTTATGGCCATGGGTACCCAAGTGCATGCACATTCAACAATTTAATTCGTGAAATCAGATGTCAGGGTATCAATGTTTTTTTCTGCTGGGGTTTCTTTCCCTCTTTGGCACACATTTTGCTGGTAAGATTGGTTCAATAGGCCTTGTGAGGAGTGCTGCTGCAGTTTCCTCTTTCACAGGCTGGCTACTATGTTCAGGAGCATAGGCCCAGCACATTGAGGCCATCTTCTCATTCGCATACCAGCGTTTAAGGAAATTTCTCGTGGGCCTGCTATGACAATTACAAAAGTACACCCAAGAAACTGAGGTCCCAAAGTCTGTTCTACAACTTAGGGCAAATCTAGGATCGAACAGCGAGCAGCACATCAGAGCCTATGGTTGATCTGTCCCAAAGTTCCCAACTCATGTTAGACCTTGGTAAAAATTATAGTGCAAGTAACGATTGCACTTTGTTCATTGATAAAAAGAAGATCTATGCATCCACTACCACGACAGAACCTCAACAGTATATGTAGAAGCGAAAAAACATTCTGAATTACTAACTTATTTGTCTAGGAGTTTTTCACTAGGAGAGCCTGACTTAGACCATCCTCGATTTCTACCTTTCTGGTCAAATCCGAAACATCGGGTTTGCTATTTATCATCGTTTTTGCTTTGTGATTTTATCCAATTTTTATGTTCATTGGTCCCTGTTTCTGCTTTGTCGGAATTTATGCTGTCCTTGTTTCCAAACACGGTTACGGCCACAAATGAGCATGGTACTGCACAGAATTTGAAAAAAAAAATATAGCGGAAACTGTAGGGAACTAGGGACCGGCCATGATTTTCTTAGAAAAACTGGGGAGTACAGAGGAGGGTCTCCATTCAAACTTCCATGTTAAGAGAGAGCAGTAGATGCCACTTCATTATCGTATGATCTTGACCTGCTTCCAGCAGGTTCTAACTTTGTCCAGTTTACAAAAATCACTGTGTGATCCGTGAGACTGAGTCTGACGAGCTGACACCCCTATCAACGGCCAGACGAAGAATCCATTCAAATTGAGTTTTACCGTTTACCGGTTAGTTTCCAAGGTAGTCCCGAGTTCCCACCCTGCATCCTCGCCATTACCTTTTAGCATCAATATTTGATATACTTTTAATTTTATATGAAATTAAAAAATTGATGTTGTATAATCAAGTGAAAGTATGACTTAGTTATATTAGTTACATGCATTTTTAAATTTTAATGTACACTTCGCATTTTGCTCTGGGGCCCAAGACGGTTCTGGATAGTGGAAGTCCTACTTTTTTGGGAGGCCGCTTTCAAGTATATTTTTGTAAGCCTCAAGTTTCCTAACTTTCCCCATCCGAACAGGGACGTGAAGACTTTCAGGTGCACATTTCCTAGTACTTACCAGTTCAACACGCTGAGCACTTTTCTCAAGAAAGAAACAAGTACCATCACTGCATCATAGAGAGTAGGAGCTTTACCAGAGGAAGACCCATGGCAGAAATCATAGGATCCGCCGTTGCAAGCGAGTCTGTAAGCAGAATTTTCTCGATCCTATCAGGTAACCCGAGAGAGCATGGGAGCGCAGAGGACAACGCTGAGAGATTGGAGTTTGCAGTGCTAAAGATGCTGAGTGTTGTTGCCGTCTCCGAAGATTGGCTCATACTTCACGAACCATTGATCAATTGGAAGGCGAGATTAAAGTGTGTAGCCAAGGAAGGCGATGGCATCTTGCGTGCTCACAAGAGGAGATCAACGGAGCGGGGAGTTGCAAGGCAGGCTACTTCTGTTGGTAAGCGGATCACCCGAGCGGCAACACGTTTCTTGCCTTTCCGCCGTGGCAAGGAGGAGGAAGGTCCGAGCGACGCCATGGTGCGGAGGTTCGAGAGGTTAGCAAACGTCGCCGAGGAGTTCTTCCGGTACGTCCAGTTTGGAGGCCGTCCTAAGAGTTTGATAGTGCCCTTCAAAGTTCCAATGGAGTCACTGCTTGAAGGGAAGACACTTGAATTCTCTCTCAAGATCGGCAGCTTGAGTGCCTTCCTCTTGCTTCATCCCTGCGATGGAGAAGCCGGTGGCCTAAAGGAGATTGTTCTGTTCTTCTCCTACGATGACACCGCCGTGTGGGAGAAGAATGTGAAGCTCTGTGTGGTGTTCAAGCTGCTTGAGAACACTGACATCTTGAACATCGTCATGTCCGCCAGTCCGCCTTGGAGGTCTTGCCTCCCCAATTCGGCGTTGCATGTGTGACTACAAGGGAATTAGCCAGGGAGGTGCTGCCAACGCAGGAAACGAGCTACTCTGGTGCATCATCTATGTCAATGATGTGCGTCTCCTCAGCATATAGGTGTCACCGTAATTCCATGGACCAAGGACGCAATACCACTAATGGTGACGCGCATCTGCCGTTCCCAATCATTCGAGTCGATGCCGTGTACTTCGCCGTGCCACAGGAGGATTCGTCAGACACACCTGCGAACGACGGCATGCCTCTCAGATTGGTAAGTCATATTACACCCCACCTTGTGCCCGAGAGGTACTCCGAGCACTACGAGCAGGTCGGAAAAGAAACACTACGTACAAGAGCTGGTGCCACAAGTGACAGACGAAGGAGCTCCCGCGCGCACACGGAACTGGTGGTGTCCACGTAGCTCAACATTTTTGTCGGTGGAACCAGAGCTTTTGGTGCCGCCACCGACTCTGGAGCAGTTGTTCCTGACGGAAGCATGTAGAGAGGTGCAGTTGTCGCAGCAGTAGCACCAAAACTGCAGAAGCAATGTGCGATATAATTTCCATTCTTCTTATATATACAACAACAACAACAACAACAACAACAACAACAACAAAACATTTTTTCTCAAACAAGTTGGGGTAGGCTAGAGTTGAAACCCATAAGATCTCGAAACCAGGTCATGGTTCTGGCACATGGATAACTAACTTCCACGCAGCCCTATCCATAGCTAGTTCTTTGGTGATATTCCAATCATTCAGATCTCTCTTAACAGACTCCTCCCATGTCAAATTTGGCCTACCACGACCCCTCTTAACATTCTCATGCCGCTTTATCCGTCCGGTATGCAATGGCGCTTCCGGAGGCCTACGTTCTATATGACCAAACCATCTTAGACGGTGTTGGACAACCTTCTTTTCAATTGGTGCTACCCCAACTCTCTCACGTATATCATCATTCCTAACCCGGTCTTTTCTTGTGTGGCCACAGATCCATCTCAACATGCGCATCTCCGCTACACCTAACTGTTGGATATGTCGTCTCTTGGTCGGCCAACATTCTGCGCCATACAACATCGCAGGTCGAATCGCCGTCCTATAGAACTTGCTTTTTAGCTTAAAAAATTAAGCTACTCCAAGGGTCGGTCCTTAGGTTTTAGAGGCCCAAAACGAAAATAGAATTCCAGTCCACTTGATATAAATTCAAAACGATAATCAATGTATCTGCATATGAAATATTATCAATAAAGAATTTTTGATAACCTTTGACTTAACGTGCACTAAAAATAATATTCCTATGAAATAATTTGTATATATTACCTCAAAAATATTTATGTGGTTCTACCAACTTATCTACTCGTCTTCTCCTATTTTCTTTCTCAAACATTACACCAGAGAGTCTAGCAAAAGCCAAAGAGGATCAGCCAATTCAGCTTTCGTCCTAAAAAGAAAGGAGGTACAACTCTCTTTTAAATATAAAAGTCCAGGAGTCTAAGCTAGCATTTGAATTTCACCATGTTTAATAGATGGCAAGATCACACCACATGTATCAGACGCAAAACTGCATTACATTTTCTTCATAATTGTCCGTGAACCACTAATTGGACCCTATAGCAGTTATATTTGATAGGTAACGAAGTAACGAGTTATGCTCCAACGAAGCCAACAGCAGATTAAATACTTGACAAAGCAGAGCAAGGTGGTAGGACTCAAGGTAAGTGAAAAGTGTGTGACCACACTAGACATGCAAAATGAAGACTGGCGCAGTCACATCACGCAAGGATATAGTATGGCAACTATACATCGTATCTAACGCAAAATAAAAATGGATGTTACTTTCGAGGAAATTAAAATTCACAAGGTTCAGATATACACTTAATAGAACGCCATAGTTACCACATAGGCACATAAGAAAACTAGTCTAGGATCAAGAGATTAAGCTAATGGCACTTCTTGAGGGTGAAGAAAACTAACATCCAATACATTCCTTCGTCGCCATTGGTGCTAGCGCACAGCTAACGCGACGGTGCTGCAATTAGATGCAGGCCTGCAGTACAGTGGTACTAACAGCTGGGTTCAGTTCCAAAACCTAATAGGCATTCACAGGCCTTTAAGGTTTTGAAACCTGAACTATATCTAACATGACAAATTTCAAAACTATTTCTGCACGGTTGTTTTTAGTTATACAAAATGGTACGGCACCATGGCTGGCGCCCTGCTTTACCCAAAGCAAGCAATAGTTCAGGGTTTCAGACAAAGAGAGGAGGTGACTGGTTAGTGGTCAGCAGCTTACGGAACATGATTGAACGGCCGTGAACATCGACAAACGATTTCGACCAGCGACGAACGGTGGCAGAGGCGTCAGAGCCCACGTCCACGAGTACAGTGAAGCAAGTCAAGCTCCAGGACTCAGTCTCCAATGCTGCACATTGGTGGTAATTGTTTCGAGCAGGGACGCATCAATTCGGCCGGGGAACCGACGGGGCGGTCTCCATTACGGAACGCGTACCACCGTTCTAAGCAGATTTACTTTAGGACTCGTTGACGCGAGGCTAATCAATTCAAAATTAACACCGCCGGGGCGGGGAGGGGAGGGGATGGGAAGCCCGTACCAGGATCACGCGGTCCGGTCGAGGCGGCATCCACCGCGGCGGCGGAAAACGGCCGGCGACCGGATAAAGGGAGGCGGCGAGGCTGCGCCTCTCTTCCTCTGCGCTGCCGGTGGTGGTGGTGCGGTGGTCTCTGTGTCGCTCGTACGCCTGTCTCCTCGGGGCGGAGCAGGAGGAGGAGGGGCGCCGTCGCTTTCGACCAGGGTGGTGCGCGGCGGATCATGGACGGATCGGGCCGAGGATTTGATATGCAGTTGGGTTCGAGGAATGGCGGGTTTAGACTGGGCTGCGAAATGGGCCCGAGAGGTCGGTGTTTTCATTCCTGATGATTTCGGTTGCATTCTCTCACAACAACAAAAAAAACAATTGGACACGGTGTTTCGGGTCGTACATTTAGATGCCGCCGTTATATAAAATATTTTAAAATACTTTTAAATTTTTAAAATTCCAACCAAAATTTCAGATACACCCGCATATTTTGTGTTTGCACAAAAAGTTTCGCTAAAAAATGATATTTTTTGTAGCCCGGGTAAAAAAGACAAATAAATGATTCGTGAAAATTTATTTTGGACCACCAGAATTTGTATTTTTTACACATGCCACAGAAAATGTCATTTTTCACTAAACTTTTTATGCGAACATATAATATGCGGGCGTATATCCAAAAAGAGGATGCAGCTAGTGCTCGGTCGACCGAGAAACACAGTAGGGCTCGGTTGACCGAGAAACACGGTAGCCCTCAGTCAAGACTAAAGACTTTCTCTTTCAACTCTAGTGACCCCAGCCATCGCCGGCCTAACCACCTTCCTCGCCGCCCTTCCCTGCCCAAGCTCCTGCTTCATCGGTCCACCGCCAGCACGGCCATCCCTCTAAATCCCCTGATCCCGGTCGTCTTCTCCGTGCCCCCCCCCCCCCAATTAAGTCACTTGCTCGCCTCCACCACTCGTCGCCGTCAACGAGGAGCTCCGCCTCCTACTCTCTGTCTCTCCCCCCCCCCCCCCCCCCCCACCTCTAGATTTGCACTAGTACAAAACGGGCCTTTAGTCCCGGTTGTAGAGGGCCTTTAGTCCCGGTTGGCCACAAACCGGGACTAAAGGCCTTCCACGTGGGCGCAGCCGTGCGCGGGTGGGTGGAGTACCTTTAGTCCCGGTTGGTGTTACCAACTGATACTAAAGGTACCTGGAGTTTTTTTAAGTTTATTTTCAATTATATTCTCAATTTTATTTTCAATTCTATTCTTAATTATTCTCAATTCTATTCTTAATTCTATTCCGAAATTTCGCACTTAGCCACACACTTAATATCTAGTTATACACTTAATCTTAGGTCAAATTACTTACCCTGGCCAAACTTCACATTCGGTCACCCATCCTTCAACCCAGGCACGCTTAACTTTTAAGTTCCTTCCAAATTATCTTCCAAATGAGAAGTTAGAACTTACTAATATTAGTATCCTATCAATCATATTAACCCTTAAGTCATGATGTTACACTTTTTTATTGTTTAAATTTTCAATATTTATTTGAATAAATAACAATGATTATGTAATAATATTTTATGAATAAATAACAATGATTATGTAATAATATTTTTTGAGTAAATAGCAGTGATTATGTAATAATATTTAATATGGAATAATTCATATCTTTAAATCCGTAAATCGAAATTTGACAAATAAAATATCTAAATTTATTAGAAAAATGAGAGGAATTTAAATATGACATCCATATCATCTTTTGCATCACAAAAACATTGATAAACTTGCTATGAAAAAAAACTCTAGCATGCAGCCAAATGATCAAGTTATGACATTTCCCACGGCATGGTTTGTGATAAAGTTCTCATATTCGACAAATAGGTGTATCTTGGTATAGGAAGCAATGATTCCGAAGGGATTTTTCAAATTATTTTTATAAATATCATTTTCCTTTTTCTAAGTGGCAAAAATGACCATTTTGTGAACCATGTACAAAAAATATGGTGCAAAATGGCACCCATCTAATTCTCGCAAAGTGTAGTCCACATTTGATGGATAATCCCCAAGTATTAGGAATTTTCTTGATTTCTATCTAATTTCGCCTAGTTAAATGAATTTATGCTGATTTTCTGAAAGTAATCAAATTTGAACTACAAGTGTTTGATAAATGTAAGAAGAATGTGTACCCGGGGCATCGTCGATTTCTTCCAAACAGGCATCTCTTAAGAAAGAAAGGCAACCATTTCAAAGGTGAGGCAGATCACCGGACAAAGCCTACCCGCCCTACTGGTGATGATATATATGGTATGGTCAAAGATTTAAAAGTAATCTTTGGAAAGGGTCCTGACGGACAATCTGTTCTGAATGACGCTGACGGACATGTACCCATGTGAAAGAAGAAATCTATATTTTGGGACCTACCCTATTGGAAAATCCTAGAGGTTCGCTCTGCAATCGACGTGATGCACGTGACAAAAAATCCTAGAGGTTGCATTGAGGGGTCTTCTACCGGAAAATGTTCGAGTATCCATTGTGAAGCTATGTGCATTCCTCAATGCAATTTCTCGGAAGGTAATCGATCCAGTAACTCTATCAAGTTTACAGAAGGATGTGGTCCAATGTCTTGTCAGCTTCGAGTTGGTGTTCCCACCATCCTTCTTCAATATTATGACGCACCTCATAGTTCACCTAGTCGAAGAGATTTCCATTCTCGGTTATGTATTTCTACACAATATGTTCCCCTTTGAGAGGTTCATGGGAGTCTTAAAAAAATATGTTCATAACCGTGCTAGGCAAGAAGGAAGCATCTCCAAGGGCTATGGAACAGAGGAGGTCATTGAGTTTTGTGTTGACTTTATTCTTGACCTTAAACCGATCGGTGTTTCTGAATCGCGCCATGAGGGAAAACTGCGTGGAAAAGACACGCTATGAAAGAAAGCAATAATATGTATGTACGGGCATTCTTTCACTCAAGCACACTACACAGTTTTACAAAATTCTAGCTTGGTGGCTCCGTATATCGAGAAACACATGAATATTGTACGCTCTGAAAACCCGGAGCAGACTGACTCCTGGATTAAATAAGAACACATGGAGATATGGTGCAAAATGGCACCTATCTAATTTCACAAAGAGCAATCCACATTTTATGAATAATCCCCAAGTATTAGGAATTTTCTTGATTTCTACCTAATTTCGTCTAGTTAAATGAGTTTATGTCGATTTTTTGAAAGTAATTTTGCCTAGTTAAATGCGTTTTTGTGGTCCAAAATATGATATAGTTGTCATATTTGGATTCCTCTCATTTTTCTAATCGATTTAGATATTTTATTTGTTAAATTTCGATTTACGAATTTAAAGATATGAATTATTCCATATTAAATGAAAAACGCCGACTGCTTTAGTCCGGGTTGGTATCACGAACCGGGACTAAAGATGGATCTTTAGTCCGGTTCGTGACACCAACCGGGACTAAAGATGGATCTTTAGTCCCGGTTCGTGACACCAACCGGGACTAAAGCCTCTCACGCTGGCCCCACGCTGCGGCTGCCTGTCAGCAACTCTTTAGTCGACTAAAGATGGATCTTTAGTCCCGGTTCGTGACACCAACCGGGACTAAAGCCTCTCACGCTGGCCCCACGCTGCGGCTGCCTGTCAGCAACTCTTTAGTCCCCCGTTCGAACCGGAACTAAAACCGTGCAGCATCCTAGCCGTTTGAACCGGGACTAATGATCACATTAGTCACGGTTCCAAACATGGCCGGGACTAAAGATGCGAACGGTGTTGGTACTGACGGGATCGACCGAGTGTTAACGTAAATCTCAATTGTCCGGGAGGTAGCAAAAGCGGGGTGTGGGGGGACAGCTGCTAGTCCACCACGCTTTCAGCACATTTTGCTTTATTACTGCTGCATAGTATCTCAGCCAGTCTCTCGTTGCAGTTCTAGCTAGGTGTCACTGAAAACAAGTTGCGATGATGCCTTCTACACCAAAAGGAGAAAAGAGAGGTTACGATGATGCACACACGGTCAATTCGGCGTAAGGCCTATGCCAATGCAAGGTTCTTAGCACGGTTTCATAGGCATTTTGCTTATGTGGCATACTAGTTAATGAAGAGAGAGTGTGATGTTGTAGCTTAACTAAGATACAACCTTTGCACGTAGCCATAGGCAAAAAATGGCTCTAACCCAATCATATGCATGCATGAGCCCCAAAACATTAAATGTAGATACAACAAATAGGAAACAATGCATTGTACTAGTTGTATCTTAAATATTTAATACTCTTATGATATCGTGCTAAGAGACGATGCATTGGCACAGGCCTAAAGCGCATCCAGAACTCTCGGTTTTCCGACACGAGGAGGCACATCAGCTGATCGACGTGAAAAAACAAGAGGGGTGGGCGCGAACACACGGCCATTTTGAAAGCTTGCGCCAAGACACGAGCAGGTGCAGAGATACACCGCAACACTGTTCAGATGACTCCCGATGTTCCCGCGTAGACGTGGGTGTATCTCGCGGAGATCAGCAGGAGTTGACGCAAAGTAGGAAACGTGGCACGTGTTGTCCTCTACCACATGAATGAAAAGAAATTCGAATTTCAAATCAGGATCAGTAAAAGCGGTTTTACCGTAAACTGCTTTTGCGATATGGCATCAGAACAACAACGAGGAATTAAAAAGATGGTGAAGAGAACGGTATACATTGTTGTTAAACTACCATAATCTACACCAGTGCCAAACAAAACGCAAGCTCCTTAATTTATTTGCACATTCCTCGCGTCACGATGTGCACCAACCCTCATGTCACCTCACATTGAACTTAACTAATCGTCATCTAATCTAGTTCCACCCATCCATAATTCAAAGTGATCTAATCTCCCATCGTTCTCTCAAGGTTGTGTTAATTAACCCATTAAGTACTCATCTAGGTGCGGCAGCTTAACCGCGTGGACACCGACCCCTAGCTAAGCTAGTCTTCTCCTCTAACCCTAGCCCACCTGGCGAGCCTCTGGTGGCGCCACCGGTCATCCTCCGGCCCCATGGGCGCCCTGGTCTCCCGGTCCTCTCCCTCCACGCGCCACGTCGTCCCATGAGACCAGCTCGTTCCCGCCATTATTAATTTGCTTGGTGCTTCTTGCTTGGCTCTATGGTTTGAGTTTTATTCTCTTCGATCTATCTTATCTAGATATGCCACCGGTCCTTTTCAGCGTTACCCCTGATGTAGTCTGTAGAAATGCTTCTGCAGTACTAGTACGGCAAACACACTTGTGGCGCGGACATGATTCCGAAGGCAGTACTTATCACCTGATAACTATATACATACATGCCCTAATAATTGATTCATTTGAAATGCAATTGGAAATTCAACATGAAAGTACATCAACTTGACGAGAAATTAGCGAGGTTTGAAGAGAAAAATGGGTTGAGCGTGAGAGCGAGCGGTCAACCCAAGGTCATGAATGTGCATATTCATTAGGTGGCCGTGGCTTGCAAAATCTTCTCACATAACTTGTACCGACACTGCCTGATTGAACAGGATACTGCAGATATACACCTGCCAGACATCCCATGGCATCGTCCGTCGACACACAGTCACAGAGCACAGCTATATTGACCTATTGTCTCTCATGTCGAACAAGTGGAGTGGAGGAGACTATGTGTGTGCACATGTGCCATGCCTTGCCTTGCAGCTACGGTAGACAGCGTCGACATCCAGTGGCACACAGATCGACATAGCTATATTGACCTATATCGTATCTCATCATCTCATGTCATCCAACGCCAGGGCCGGGAGAGCATGTGGCGCACCACCCGTCCAGTCTCTATATATACACCCGATTGTCCAGCAGCTCCTGCTTCCCACCCAACCACTGATCTCCAGCAGGCATTGTCACTCACGTGCTCTAGTGCTCTCCACTCTGCTCCACTCTTGCGTAAAGCCTAAAGACGCTCTCGCTAGTCGATCATGGCGTCCATGAGCACGGAGCCACCTTTTGGCCGCGCCGGCGAGGACGATAGTAGCGGCGAAGATGACGGCGAGGAGGTGATGGAGGTGAGGAGGCGCGTGTCCCGCTTCGCCGTGGACGGGGACAGCGGCGCCGGTGGGGCGAGCGAGGTGGCCAGGAGGCGGGTGTCCCGCTTCGCTGTCGAGGAAGGGGGCGGCGTGCGGGACCGCCGACGCGGCGCCGTCGAGGCCCTGCCGCCGCCGCACGCGTGGCTGGCGGTGGAGGAGACGAAGAGCAAGAAGAGCGGCGGGTTCGGGAGCGAGAACGAGGAGCAGTGGGCGCGGCTGCTGCAGCGCGGCGGGTCGGCGCAGGCGGAGGCGGCGGAGGCGCAGGAGCAGCGGCAGCCGCGGCGGAGCAGCTTCAGCGTGGTCCGGCGCACTGTTCGTGGGGCGCGGGAGGCGTGGCTGGACCGCGCGTGGGAGATGAAGAGGAACTGGCACGAGCGCAACGGCGGCGCCCCCGACGCCGACACCCCCGTCGTGGTCGTCGTGGGCACGAAGCAGCACGGTGGAGGAAGCGGGACCTCATCGCCGTCGTCCTGCTCGTCCCCGCACCGCCACGGCCACGCGGCGGCCGGCGTGGCCATGGACATGGAGGAGGTGCGCGCGTGCAGGGACCTCGGCCTCGAGCTCCCCTCCGACTGCACCACCGTCGAGATACACGGCATCTCCGGCAGCACCAGCCCCACCCACAGCGGCAGCGGAAGCGGAAGCGGCTCCGGCTCCCCTTCCACACCCGGCAGCTGCTCCATCTCCAGCCCCAGCGCCGGTACGTCGTCACCATCACACATAAATATTGTTCTAACCTTCCACGTGGACTACTTAATTCCATGAGTGTCGCTAGCTCCAGATATATCTGCATGCTCGCCATGCACGTCACCCTGCCTTGCCGGGCATGCCATGGACGACTCATCTCCGGTGGGTCAAAGCAGAAGCAGGGCACCCTCGACTCCTCCATCAATGAGAATTAATTAGCGTTGCTATCATGCACCCCACTAAGTAATTAACCACTCGCACTCGCAGTCGCCGGCGACGCTTCCGTTCCAAGTGGATCTGGCTACTCACCCTTGGCCACGTTCCATCGATCTACATATCTTGATCGATCCGTCTCCGTCGTGATCTGCTCATCATGAGAATATATGGTTCCACTCAGATTAGCCATAGTTAATTAGCAGTGCCACTTCGTCTTTAGCTTACTGTATTGTAGTTGTAGTTAACACTAATCTTTAATCACAAGGGGTGCTGACGTGCTGTGCTTAACGATTTTCAGGGGAGGATCCGGTGGACGTGAAGGCGAGGCTCAAGGTGTGGGCGCAGGCGGTGGCGCTAGCATCCACCACACACCTCGGATCTTGAATTCTTGAATCTTGATGCTTCGGCATGAGCTACTTACTACTAGCTGCGACGTCGATCTCTAGCTACGTGGATGTATGCATGATGGATCAGATCGGTCGTGTAATGAAGCAACGCCTCCTTTTTTTTAGCCGTATGTAGTGTGTATGTCGTCAACTTCTTTCTCCTAATTGGGGTTATTGGAGCATGTATGTGTGTGTTACATTGCATATCTACACGCATATATACAAGTACTACTTGATTAGTTAATTTCTCTGTTTCCTAGTGCACGGTTGAACGTGAGTGAGAAAGACACTGTTTTTTAAGAAATATTATGTAATCAAGCAGCGTGAATCGTTGTTTTTTTTTACCTGCGCGAATCATTGTTTGGCCTTGAGGATATTGGGCAAAACCACATGTTTTGGGGCTCGGGGTACAATAAATCCACTGGATTTGTTGTAATCTTTCACACGGAGGCCAAATTACTTCGGTGGCTCTATTAGCGATGATGGAGTGCAACGAGTTGCTCTCCTGTCTCGAGTAAGCCTCATTTTTGCTTTTTTCTCGATGTTACATTGCGCCGAGATGGTTGGGGAGGAGTGGAGGCCAGAGTTAAGATTTCTATGGATTGCTATGATTGGGCGTGAAATTGGTAAGCAATTTCTTAGTTTAGAAAGACAATGTTACTATCACGCGTAGTTTATTTTGGGAGATTTTGTTTACACTGTTTGGGTTTTATGCAATGTGGTGTGGTTGGACGAATTGGTTATTTTTTTCATGGTTTTATTTCGCTAAGTATGCTTGATGGCGTGGTTTGAGTGATCAATGTCATGGCAGGGGTTAATTATCCTAAGAAGAACTAATGAACCTTGATGAGTAACAACCGCTAAAAGTGTGAACATGGAATGTTGGTCTTGGAACGATTATGGTAATTATGGTCTTTGAACGACTACGAGAATAATAGCCTTTGAACGCCTATGAGAAGGCTGGTATACAAATTTTTCAGGAATTAGGGGGTTTGTTTATCCCGACTTCTTGTTATATAAACTCGAAAGCACTATGGCAGGGTTGTGTTCTCACAAACATACAGGTGAAAGCACATGGGATGCAATGGGGAGGAGAATTACAAAAGGAGAAAAGAAGAACAACCAACCAAGAATAGGAGACGACATCCAAAGGAAGGGAAGAAAGCAAACCATAGCGCAACTGAACCCCTCGGTAGCCACAACCTAGAGGGAGTGGCATCCGATCTCAACTAGCGACGTCGTTAAAGGGCCTGACCTGCCGGGGAAATTAACACCACAGTCACGGGTGTGCTACCAATGCCACCGAATCACATCATAGCGTCAAGACAGATCAGCACGCGATTGAAAGTACACGGATGCCGCCTACATGAGGAGTGAATAGGAGATTAAAACTAGGTACGTTTTTGCTTGGATAAATGCGGAATAAAACTAGCGTTTGATTTAGCAAGAACAAAACCTAAATGTAGGCTCAAGTATGTGCACCAACAAATTATGTGAAACAAGACAAAAAAAAACTAAGTGATAGTATGATCTACAACTTGAAACACAAAAGCTATCACAAAGTAAATGCATTATAAGTGGGGCTTGGATAAGAGATGACCATGACAACGATCCTCAAGTTCACTTCCCTATATAATGTATTCTACATTGTAGAGGTGTGGAGTCCCAGTGAGCCACAATAGACATAATGGCTCATTTTATTCTTCTCGTGCCCCACCAACATGGAGTGTCACGATCCACTATGGGACCCTTAATAGCGGTCACCAAGTACAAGGTTCGAGCAATCTCCACAACTTAATTTGAGCCTCGCTACAAAATCCTGAAGCTCCTCTCCACCAAGGCCAAGCTCCAAAACAACACCAACCGTTTAGGGCACCCAAACACTCAAAAGGAACACGATCTAGGTTATCCAAGCACTCAAGAGTAATAAACTTATCAACTTTCACTTCCATGAATCACGTGGAGGATTCAAACTGATGCAACCAATACAATGGCAAGAACACAAGTGATCAAGTACTTTCTCCCAAATCATACCAAATCAAGTAATGATGTGGAGAAACAAAAGATAAAGAATAAAAATAAAATCAACAAATGAATCTCAACATGTAAATCCAATGGTTTTCCCTCAGTTAGAGTAAAAATTGATCTGAATATGCTATTCTTTTCTCTCAACAAGTTAGAAGAACAACTAGAGGCATTGAGAGTTAGCAAGATTGAGTAGGTCTACAATGGAGGAAAGAACTTTCCGAAAGAGGTTGGTAACCGTCGAGGAAGAAATCCCAGATAAATAGGTTCCCAGATATCAAACGGTTATGCGCATGAAACGCACGAGTTGGAATTTTCGGACCGGGAAAATATCCGGACGAACTATGTTTTCCTGAGCAAAACCCATACAACTGGACTTTGCGCCCAATCTATCAAGCCGGTAAAATTCCTCGAAGGTGTTAAAAAGAGATTGTAAATTCGTTAGAGATTAAAGAACAATGTTCTGATAGTTCCACAAACATAGGAGAAGAAAAATAACAATACAAATATGCATTTTAGGGAAAACAAAAATTCTACTTGAAAATGAAATAGAAAACCACTCCTGTTTTGCAAATCTGTATTCTTATTGGAATCGGCGTTTTCAAGTACTGCTCCTACACGGAGTATATGTCAAGGGTGTTTCTGGAAACAAAAGAGAAGATAACCCGACGACGTGCAAACCCCAAACCCCAGTAGTAGGTCTTCCCACCCGAACCCAGATCCAAACCCAACCCCGGCGGCCATGGCGGCGGCGACGATGAACACCGACGTAGAGGCGGTCGACTTCGACTCCGACGACGACGACCTCATGGACGAGGACGGCGCCATCGAGCCCTCGCCGGCCCCCGCGCCCCGCCTCCGATCCACCATCGCAGGAGGCGGCGGCGGCGCCGCCGACGACGCCCCACGTAAGACCAAGGGGCGTGGCTTCCGCGAGGACCCCAACTCCTCCTCCGCGCCCCGAGACTCGCGCTTAGCGGGCGTTGGCCGCTCCGGCTTCGACGCCCTCGCCTCCGATGGCGGCCCTGGCCCAGTCCGCTGTACGTCTCTATCCCTCTCCACCCCTCTCTTCTGCTAACTCGGCATGCGGCGGGATCTGAATGCTTGTGTAGGAGGTCCGGTAGCTCAGCATGCTATCTTCCTCGATGTATTGGTTTTGCGGTTTGAGGAGGGGATTTGGACATCGAGGGATGATAAAGATGCTGTCTTGGTCGGGTTCTTCCGTTGCCCATGGGCTGCTGCGCATTGCTAGGAAATCCTTGTGTTCCTTGGTGCAAAAGATTGCCTTTTCCGCAGCTTTGTAGATGTGCAGGTGGATGGCGATTTGTCCGGATGGTTTAGGAAATCGGTCTTTACTCCTAGACTCTCAAGATTGTTTACCTGTGATTTTAGTGTAGATCTCTGAACCGATGCTGGCCTTATCCTAGATGTGAGAAACTTTGAAACGAGATCAGTGATCAGCGCGGAGCATAAATGTGGTTCTTTTTTAATCTTTGCCTGTTCTTTTCCTTCTTGAGACTAGGATTTTCAATATTGTTTACCTGGCTGCTCTTCTGATTGAAACTGTGGGTATCGTGTATCTTATGCTGTGAGCCGGTATGGCTTTGGGTACACCTCCAGCATTATTTCTCACTACTTATATTGATAGTGTTATGGGCATGCTCAGTTTCTCTGATAAGCCGCTAGTGCCTTGATTGTCATACATTTTCAACTCCTTTGAAGTTGCAATTCTCAACTTTTGTGGAGTTTTATTTGTGAATGTTTCATGTAACATACTCATGTTATCACTTTCCACTCATATTAAAGCTTTGTTGCTTCAAAACGTTGAATTAATGGATGCTATTAGTACAAAAAGGCAATTGGTACTGCATACGTTGTCCATTGAACTGTTTGTCTCTTTGCATAAATTCCCCTAATATGAAGATAATTGACGTCACTAATTGAGTTCATGCATATTTTTCCACAGCAATTGAAGGGTGGATTGTACTGGTTACTGGAGTTCATGAGGAAGCTCAGGAGGAGGACCTTCACAATATTTTCGGTGGTTTTGGGCAGGTCAAGAACTTGCATTTGAATTTGGATCGCCGAACTGGATTTGTGAAGGTATGCCTTCGACTGGTTTTAGTCCTTCATTTTGCAGACATACCATTGGCTTAATTGTGTTTGTTAGCACTCATGTGAAACTCCTCAAATGATTCCTTAATATTATGAGTAAGACATGCCACATAGTTATATGTAAAAAGGTCATTTTATTTGACTGCTCATCCATAAAAAACAAAATTACAAGTGTTGGTGTGAAATTAAGCCAATGTTATGTGTGAAAAAGAAGGGTTTTGTACCCTATCCTAATCTATGCCTCATGACGGTTTGGTTTTATTTCTCCTGTGTAGGGATATGCTCTGATTGAGTATGAGAACTTTGAGGAAGCCCAGGTTGCAATAAAAGAATCAGATGGAACTGAGCTTCTTTCACAGATAATAAGTGTTGACTGGGCATTTAGTAATGGCCCTGTCAAACGCAGAAATACTCGGAAGAGGTATGTTCTATGTGTGTTTTCATATTTAGTTCTTTTTTGTGTTGTGTCATAGGGAATTACAGGCTTAAAATCTAATGAGTTTTATTAGGTCAGCTTATTCTTGAGAACCTTCAGGATATAGTGGTAGAAAATAGAAACCATTACTTGAACTAATTAGTGGCCATAGAACAATATATCATTCATATATGAGGCTTTACATGAAAGCACTATTGCAGGAGTTGGCTCTAGATTTTGATGCAGAGACTGCTCAGGTGTAATCGTTATAAAATAAATCAGTACAATTAAAGAATTACATTAGGAATGAAAAGTTATAATCTAAATTGAGTTTGCTAAAACCTTGTTGGCTCTAGATTTTGATGCAGAGACTGCTCAGGTGTAATCTTATAAAATAAATCAGTGTAATTAAAAAAATACATTAGGAATGAAAAGTTGTAATCTAAATTGAGTTTTCTAAAACCTGGTTGGTATTTATAGCTAGTAATTTGATGAACTTAGTTTCTGGTTGGATAACATGATATCAAGGAATCTGTCCTGACCGTTTTTAACTCCTCAAGTTACACTCCACAACCATTTTGGCTAGTTAGGTGATGAAGTTCAATTACCTTCTGCACTCCGATTGCTCAATATAATCCTGAGGAGATTTGTCCTGTCCTGTTTTCAAGTTCTCAAGTAGTCCTTTTTACAGCTCCACCTCAAATCCTATCTCCCACTCGATAGTACTTTTCTTATAAGACCTGCTGAGTTTCCCAGAGTGAAGACATATTATTTCTCCAGTAATTAAATAATTGTGGATTTCCTTTATGGCTACGTAATACGACTGTATGGATCCTGATTAAGAAGTTACCTTATATTAACGACACAATTCTAACAACCACGTTACTTACTTGAGTTTGTATACTGTGTCCATTTCAGATCACCGAGGCCTAATCGCTCAAGGAGCCCACCAAGGAGAAGATACTGATTGTCTCCGCACCATGTGTTGTGTGGTGCTTAGAAGCTACGAAGTGCAAGGATTGTGGTGGATCCAGTTGTTTGCTTGCCCTCGTATCGTAGTTTGATAACTGCCTTCGTCTTTCCTATCGCAGTTTCTCCTTCATGAATGTTAGTAGTTCTATGGCAACTTTTAACTCCCTCCTTTCCTGGAACGGAGCCGTGTTTACTGTTAAAGCTTGGCTTGCCATTTTCAGACGATTGTAACTTCTGTGTTGGATCTATAATGTGTTGCATTTGATTGTTTTGTGTCACAATATGCAATGCTTTGTATTGTCAACGTACTTATTATTCTAGCAATCTCCCACCTGAGCAGAGGTTGCTGGTGACAAGTGGTTCCCACATATAACTTGGACGATGTGTAAATGTTCATCGAGATGAAAAGTCAAAAGGTTGTGTTTCTGTGCATCTAGTGTCAGGTGGTGGCTGTCACATCAAACTTTGCTCAAATTTGTTAGGAAATTGGTGCCCAAACGATTGAGAAAGCACAATGGAACAGAAAGAACACAACTAAAACATCACAACACCCAATATATATATGATCCATTGATCAACAACTGTTCATGCATGATCATCTAACCTAATGTATTGACACCAGGTATCATACCCACATGCTGTGTTCCTTGGGTGATATTTTCTCATTTTGCCCTGTCTTCCTCCGATCAATATCAGTTTGAAGAAAACCAGGATTTTTTTTGCTTTTCATCGTGTAACACACCTGAATACCTGATCCCCACCCAGAAATTCAGAACCACATGATACATCATACAGGTAAGAGTAGCACCACAAGAGCCAAGGAACTCGGAAACGCTCACCTGCTACATTCTTTTGACGATAGAGCTACACTACATTCTATTGACGATAGAGCTACACTATATTACATTCTGCTCCCGTAATTCTTAAGGTTGGAACGTGTACAGAACAACAGCCAACCAATGGATCATGCCCTAGACACTGTCATCAGAAATGCCACGACAAAAGAGTCTCCTTGCAACACCAAGCGAAGAGACTAACCGAACATTTCCTCAACGTTATCTAGAGTCATGCATATCAACCAGTATCCGTACCACGACCCCAGTGTCACCAGCTTACTTTTGCTGCACTGGTGCGTCCTTCACAAACTTCCGGACTCGTAAGGGGTACCGCCAGGCACTGGCTCCGTCCGAGGGCCTGTCCGGTTCTGCCGTGGCACCTTTCACAGTGCCAGGTGGCTGTAGCTGAACAGGCTCTGATGGAGATATCTGTCGCTTACTCGAACTGCGGGTATCTCGTTGACTAAGGTCTGGTGATTTGTGTGTTGAGGTTGGCCTCAATTTTCCCGTGGACGCCACGATGGTGTCCCTTTGATTGCTTATGATTGAAGATCCCAGAAATGCCTCTTCATCCGTGTCGCACTCTTCTATATCTGCAATCAGGGAATAGCAAAGAAGGTAAGTTCGTGGGGACCAACCATCCCTCCCTGTAAAGTCCTTTATTTCCTCAGACATAAATACACTTCATTTAATTGGATTAAGCAAATATCCTAGCTGTGCTCAGGCAACAAAGTTACCAGAACTACGATTCCCCTTTTTTGGACAATTGGCTAATAACATGGTTGATTACTAATTTTTAATCAAAATACTAGGACAGCTCGCTTAAAGGAAAGCAGAAAGACTATACTGCATGTTCACCTATTACCTTTTAACTTCCAAATTTCAAACCAAGATCAATATCAACTCTCCTAATCTCTGTAATTCAACTTGCCTGAAAAACCGTCCTCGTGCTTTCTATAATTTCTCATGACAAAGGTACTTGTTGTCTAAAGAATCTAATTTTTAGTGTGGCTTATTGATTGTAACTTTCCAACTTATGATGTTGGCTCTCTAGGATTATGCAAAGTATTGAAAGTCACCAATCCAACATGAAATTTCATTTGACCAGTTCCTAATCTACATGACAGCCATACAACATCCACAAAGAGATCAGCAGTACAGTACCAGATTCAGGATGAATCAGACGAGCAGCATACCAGCATTTCCCATTTGCCTGACACCATAAACAGATACATTATAAGATGTCCACAAGAATAGGCAATAATTTCGGTTCTGTTCATGGAATATATACAGGAATCCATTCAATAAATTAAAGTACCCCAAAACTGGTCAAGAATCACCTCAGCATCATAATACAAATATAAACATTAGTTAACAAAATGTATTTAGAAGCTAGAACCTAGGCATTAGAAACTTACCGTTGACCGACGTACAGTCCAACCTTCAATGATAGACCAGTCAAGCGCGGGCCTCAGCTTCTTATGGTTAACCTGATGAGGGGATCCGCCTTCACCTATAGGAGGTTCTGGCAGAACCACCTGAAGAAAAATGTCAAGAAGGAATATGTGAATTATTATCTCTGGTAACTTTGCCTATAATCTTGGACAAAAAACATATATTCAACATGAAAACATATTGATTAAATGATAACACAATTTGCTCCACTTCATATTTTAATCATTGTCCAGAGCTTGGAAGTTCGTATGATGTGATTTTATCAGTGTGTGTCATCTTCATCATCAGAAACTTGATTGTGCGTTACCAGCCCATAACAACACTGGACCACCATAAAACAAGCAAAAGAACTTAATGGAAGAATCCAGAGGCGAGTTCCATAAAACATAGGAGTCAAAGATAACAGGGAACTACAAGAAAGTCCTCATAATGGGCAGCAGCAAATTCCTGACTTAAACAGCATATTATTAAGTGTTTACCTCAACCACATCTTCACTGATCAACCTAACAATTTTCGCAGTCCAGTAACAATCTTCAGACAACCATTCCACCCAATCACCTACTTTCCAGGTATCGGAAACACTTGCTATCAGCTCGCTCTTTGAGAAGTTCTCAGGAATTTGATCCCCCCTATACCACTGAGGAAAGGGAGGGCACAACATGATTTGACTACTCATACTTGATTTCTTTTTCCGGCCTGCTGGGTTGGGTGGGTTCTTTTGAAAGACTCTAATCCATTCCGTGGCTGCAAAGGAAGGGCATGGGATGTAACTATATATGAGGTGTACAGAAAATCAGTGTTCATATTTTGGTCAGATTCCAGTGTTCCAAGATTTACTGGTGTATAAAACAGTATAAGGATAACATAAATTATGACCAGAAATCTTCGCCATGCAAGGATACAGACACCAACGGTACAAACCCCGCTATAAGACAAGACAAACATTTGGGCAAGAAAGCACATGCTTTGTAGGGTACTGAACAAATGGTGCCTTATTGATGAATTGCCAGGTAAATTCAGATGCAAGGTATTGTCAGATCAGTCATTTCCATGTTTTTACTAGTCCTGTAGATTAGAGTATAGGCTTTGCAATTTTCTGTTTCAAACCAAACTCATCAATGCTGATCTATGCAACAAGATCCATTTTTTGGGCGATACAAATAGGTAGATCACATGATTTTAAAGCACTGCACGATCCAACTCGTTAAAAGTAAAAAATATTGGCTAGACATTATACATGATCCATTAAAAGCTGGAGGCAATATTATAAGATTTCTAGAGCACAAATGTTGCTTGATTATATATTGTATGATTCCTGCTCGATTGGGGACACCACACAGAGAAAAATTAACCATTAAAGCTCAACACGTGCACATATTTCAAACTTCCTTCACAACTCTCTTCAAAGTTCGAACAACAAAAGGTTATATGCAAAAGGAAAAAATACACAAGAGAAAAAAGGGCTAGGATAAGATATGCTTAATCCAAGAAATACTCAAGGTGCCCAGATTCCGTGACACGCATATCCTTTATCTGAAAAATGAGTTAATGCAATATGTGTAAGTAAAGTCCCATACCTTACTCTGGAATGAGTCAAAGGAAAGTGTTCTTTTTGTAGTCCATGAGAACATGGGCGATGAAAGCTTATGTTATTATTTAACATAAAAGTAGTAATATACTAACATGATATACTGGAAGAGATAGCTTCATCATCTACATTCTGTAATAATATGTATTCCAGCGCATAAGATTCAATCAAACTTTTCGAGTGCATATATTTGTGTGGCCAATGGCACAACAATCCTAAAGTGTCGCATAGCCCTTGTCTATATCAATGCAAATGGCCAGTTCGATTCTATAAAAATACTTGCTAGTATGCTATTTGCGTAGGATTTTTCTAGTATTTAAACCGGCGGCCTATGGGCTGTAAGCCTTAAGACGATTAGTTTGCAATAAAGATGAGGGTTAACTGTTAAAGAGTGTACTCTGAGCGGGTAAAGAACATAGTAAACAAATCGTGTAAAATACGAAATGAGCTCACCATTGATGTTACTTGGTCATCTTTCAGTGGTCACTTTAGCTATTCCTAATAAGGTTTAGTTCAACAACACAAAGTTCCAAAGGATCAAGGGCCAAAGAGTAGTGCCCCAAGAGGGTGGTGCCACCTGGTCATCAAGGCCTAAGGGGCCTCCACGATGGAGGTATTGACATATGACCCACACCTCTCACGAGGAAGTTGGCGTGGTGAATACTATGACCGAAATTGTGGCAAAAAAAATTGGGTGGAGGTCCATCTGCCTAGATTTAGTTTGGAACATGCCCCGCTGGTCCAAGTACAAAAAAATTGTGTGGAGGTCCCTCTGGCTAGCTTTAGTTTGGAACATGCTCTGCTGGTCCAAGTACACGACCGAAAACTAAATAAAAGAAGTTCTGAAGGAAAAAAAAATCCTAGAAGAAAAAAGACCAACAAGGATAAAAGAGTGGAGACCCGTAAAGAGTGAAGGTCAACCATAGACCATGTTCTAAGTCCATAACCAATGGTCGACGATGGAATATGGGAGATTATTTCCTCTTATGGCCGTGCTTTTCTCTCCCACTAAAGGTGTCGATTGTAACTTATGTACCTTTTATACTATTGCCCTCTATTTTTTTCCTCCCGCCAAGGGTGGTGGGGTCTTTTAAATCAACAAGGATCTAGGCCTATATAAAGTGCACTTGGATTTACATTGGAGTATTGGATATAAGTGCAACATTGATTCCTTTCCTTTGAATCAACAAAATGGGCAAAATTCGTGCTAATGGAAAGTTCTACAAAACTATCGTCCTAAATCAGCTGTCAGGTGGCAAAAATCGGCCAAAAATCGGCGCCAGCGATAAACTCGGCCGATATACTATAATCTTATCGGTCACCCCACGATTCACGATAAATCAGCCGATTAATCGGCATATCGGCCGATTTTTTGAACATTGCGATGGACAACTTGAAGAAGTGTCTGAACACCACAAGCGTCGGCGGAACGCAGACGGAGTTTAAGGTGGATAATGAAAAAGCATCTCCTAGTCTTTGGCTGCAAATCATTACGTGAGATCATCAGTGTCGGTTAAAACTAAAATGTAGCATAATTTGACCTAAATGGGCTATGTTCAACGGGCACATCAGAGGCAACGATGGACATTCCAGAGGCAACAGTTCAGCAACAACGTCTCTTCCAACCAGGACCACCTACAGGATGTTGGAAGTACTGTAAAACATGCGGCAAAAGCTTTGCCATCCCTTAAAAAAAAATCTATACTGTAATACCAAATAATCAGCTCTGATGCTAGTAGTATCAATTGGTCATGCAGGGCAACAGGTCCTCATATAAGCAAACAGATTGGTCAGTGCAAAGCTTTAATTTATCTAATCATGCAAACCAACCAAAGCATGATCTGCAGGCTGGTTTTCTTCCCTGCTCCGCAAGAACACAAAAACCGTGCAGCTACTGGAAGGACGAGCAGACCTATCGGAGGGGTGCGATATTTGTGATCTGCAGCACGGCAGCAACAGAGAAACCAAAAAAGAACTAACAAGAACAAGACCAAAATATAATAATAAGTAGCATAATCTTAGGCATATATTCATCGAAGAATCCTTGGTTCACAATAATACAAGTTCTGATTCAAACTGCAGCAACCTTCAATTCAAGTCTTTAAAAAGATTTAAAAAAAAGTTCCAGCAGGTAATAGCACACCCGGCAGTCCCAACAGCCCATCACAGATTCAAGTCTTCGTCAAACATAGAGACCAAAAGACAATTATGTACAAAACATCAAAGTTTATGATTCACAGACCACCATCACTTCCTTTTGACCTGCTTCCTAATTGGCCGAGCAGGTGAACTTTCATCACCACCCGCAAGAGCATCGTAGTTTTTCACTACCTCGCCTTTGTGTTTGAACCCTTAGTTGATAAAATCCTCAAAAGATTGTATCCCCTTGCTATTACTTCAAAGGGAAATCTCCTATAGGGCAAGAAACAATATGAGCCAGTCCATGCACAACATCTGTTTCTGAAAGACCATACTAGTTTTTGGAAGAGTTTTTGGGTGGTTGCTGAGGAATTTGGAGGAAATTGTCTTGGATGCCCAGTGAGGCGTTTGGCCTACTCTGTGTAGAACCAAGTTTTAGGTTTGGTGGCTATATGCTATGCTTATCTGAGCCCCTTGCTTTATGCATATCACATATCTATGCAAACATACTTGCCCATTGTGATTTGTGAAGTTGACCTTTTGTTTTGGTTGTGCCTTTCTGAACTACCCTTCAGTTTTTCAAAGCATTGGTTGAAAAATATGTTGCATGACTGTGTGTTCCATGAAAATAAGCTGCTTCTTAGCCACAAATTTTTAGATTACTGTTTCGGTGAGGGATCAACTTGAAATCAATAACAAAATACATGGATTTTTTTTATAGAATATTAGATTGTTTTAGGCTGTGCAGTGTGCACTAAGAGAGATGCTTACTTTTATGAGTTCATTCCTTTTTCCAGGTAAAAAGATGTCTTCTTCTTCTCGTTTTGAATCATGTGGTGAGGTATGCTCAAGACTCGTGCTTATTAAACTGCGTTGAGATAACGACACATCTTTAAAAATGTTAATTAGATGATTCAATGATCTACAAAAATGTTAATTAGATGGTTCAATCAAATTGGCTAACTCAGTGTTGAGTTTAGCATCTCTTTTGTCGTTGTGGTGGTTTAGTGTAGGGAAAACTTGGTTCTCCCAGTTAGCTGTTCACAGGGCAGTTGGGTGTCGTGTTTCTGCTCCTGCTTGCAGGTCTAAACTTCTGGTTCCTCTGAAACAGTCGCAGTACTGCTTGTATTTCCGTTGGTTATGCTAAAAGATGGTTCAATCAAATGTTGGATCGATGAACTAAAAATGATGAAATTTGAAAGCAAATTGTTACCTCCTAATATTTGCATTTGTACAAACTAAAATTCTTCTCCTGGCTCATGATTATGCATTTAACTGTCCTCCCAGATGAAGAGTCAGAATTCCAGTTTGCAGTTGGGCGCACAAGAAGGAGATGAGTACTCAGGCAGTTTGTGTCTTGACTTTGGCTTCAAGACCCTAGATGTTATGACTGCAGCGAAACTTCTTGATGATGCAGAAGTTAAGCAGGTCAAGGAATCTGGTTTTTCAACTTTCCTAAACCTACAGTTGGGAACAATCTGCAAGCGCAAGGAAACCAATTTGTGTATAGTGCAACTACAGAAAGATGTAATTGGATACATCACACCAGAGGAGATCTATCATCTCTTGAGACTGCCCGAGGTGATAAGGCCCCCTTAAATACAATAAGCAACAACAGAAAGACTTTGCTAAATTGCGAACTGAATTGGGGGATCCAAAAATGTCGTTGGAAATTGCAGATATATTGGCCTTGATGAGAAGAGAGGACAAAAAACATTTGAGGGTCAAATGTTTTTTCCTCATTCTCATTTCAAAATTTCTAATGCCTACTACTCAACAAAAGATAAACGTAAATGCAGTCATGTACACACAGGATATGACAAGCATCAAGGACTATGACTTTTGTGCAATAGTGTATGAGCATTTGAGGGACTCTATCAGAACTTGGAAGGCCAGGACTCTTAACAAATCTGACAAGTCAATGACTATGCCTGGTTGCATAATAATAATTCTGGTAAGCATTCTGGTGCTCTCTGTTTTTGTGTATAGAGCCATGTTTAACTGTATATTCGGTTGTCAGGGATACATTGTAGATAACTTGAAACTGACGGAGATTGAGGACAAGAAGTGTCCTCGGAGCAATCAGTATACTATGGAGACTTTGATGCGTACTATTGGTAACGCTAAGTGCCACCATGGCAGGATCTCCTTCGACAACTTTAAGGTATTGATCATCTCTTTATCTTGAAAGTATACTATGACTAAGAGTCCCATGTGCTCTGAGAACAATATGCCTTCCATGCTTATATTTCATTTTATGTGGTTCACTTGTCAGGCCCTCCTACCATTTGGGATATTGAACTGTAAACTGACCCATCTAAGTTTAGGATGCTAGAATTTCCTGGACCCTGAAATATTTTAATTTATTCTGCATTGTTAATCAATACTAATAATTTGGAATTTCCCTTATAGAAGTTCACAGAGAACTAATTATTGTTATTCTGCTAATCATTGCTAATAATCATGCTTAAATCTTGTATCATGATTTTGAAGTTTGGCATATGAGCTATCAATATTTTGTTACCATTAGTGCCGTACTTGGCTTCAAATCTTACATCTTCTCTTCAATTTCCCATTTCAGTTGAAAGCTCTAGAGGAGACCTGCTATGCGGAATCATCAAGATTTTACATCCAGTCCCCAGTTGACTCCCAACATTCTGCCGTGGTAACTTCTGGAGTGCCTCCTGAGACGCAGATGCCCATGCCAATGCAACTTCTCCATCAAGCGCATGGGCTCCTTTCTGCAGTGCAGCCAGTTGCTCGATCTATTTGGAATTGACCCAGAAGCAGTTGATGAATGCATAGCTGGACTTGCTCTCCAACGAGTGCATGGGCTCCTTTCTGCAATGCAGCCACTTGACTTAGAAAAATTTGGTGCATGCATAGCTGGAATTGCTCAATCTGGTGCTGTAAACAGGGGACTCGCTCGATCTGATGCTGGTGCTGTAAACAGGGGACTCGCTCGATCTGATGCTGGTGCTTCCTGCAGCTTTTCTGACGGAGTTTTTGGCAATCCCACAACTGAAATCAGTGGAATTGCTGAAGATGCTGAAGATGCTGAAGCTGCCAAGACAAAGAAGGCAACTGTGCATGAAGAAGAGACTTCCTGCAGCTTTTCTGACGGAGTTAATGGCAATCCCACAACTGAAATCAGTGGAATTGCTGAAGCTGCCAGGCTGCCAAGACAAAGAAGGCAACTGGTCGTGCCCAGAAATCTGCTCCTAGGAAGAATGCTGCAGAAGTTGGTTCCAAGAATCCTGCTGGGGAGAATGCTGCTGAGACAAATCATGCTAAGACGAATCCTGCTCCGCCTACTTCGCGTTGCACCACGAGGTCCATGGTGAGGCCCCCTGTGCTCAAACACAAAGGCGAGGTAGTGAAAAACTACGATGCTCTTGCGGGTGGTGATGAAAGTTCACCTGCTCGGCCAATTAGGAAGCAGGTCAAAAGGAAGTGATGGTGGTCTGTGAATCATAAACTTTGATGTCTTGTACATAATTGTCTTTTGGTCTCTATGTTTGATGAAGACTTGAATCTGTGATGGGCTGTTGGACTGCCGGGTGTGCTATTACCTGCTGGAACTTTTTTTTAAATCTTTTTAAAGACTTGAATTGAAGGTTGCTGCAGTTTGAATCAGAACTTGTATTATTGTGAACCAAGGATCCTTCGATGAATATATGCCTAAGATTATGCTACTTATTATTATATTTTGGTCTTGTTCTTGTTAGTTCTTTTTTGGTTTCTCTGTTGCTGCCGTGCTGCAGATCACAAATATCGCACCCCTCCGATAGGTCTGCTCGTCCTTCCAGTAGCTGCACGGTTTTTGTGTTCTTGCGGAGCAGGGAAGAAAACCAGCCTGCAGATCATGCTTTGGTTGGTTTGCATGATTAGATAAATTAAAGCTTTGCACTGACCAATCTGTTTGCTTATATGAGGACCTGTTGCCCTGCATGACCAATTGATACTACTAGCATCATAGTATGAGCTGATTATTTGGTATTACAGTATAGATTTTTTTTAAGGGATGGCAAAGCTTTTGCCGCATGTTTTACAGTACTTCCAACATCCTGTAGGTGGTCCTGGTTGGAAGAGACGTTGTTGCTGAACTGTTGCCTCTGGAATGTCCATCGTTGCCTCTGATGTGCCCGTTGAACATAGCCCATTTAGGTCAAATTATGCTACATTTTAGTTTTAACCGACACTGATGATCTCACGTAATGATTTGCAGCCAAAGACTAGGAGATGCTTTTTCATTATCCACCTTAAACTCCGCCTGCGTTCCGCCGACGCTTGTGGTGTTCAGACACTTCTTCAAGTTGTCCATCGCAATGTTCAAAAAATCGGCCGATATGCCGATTAATCGGCCGATTTATCGTGAATCGTGGGGTGACAGATAAGATTATAGTATATCGGCCGAGTTTATCGCTGGCGCCGATTTTTGGCCGATTTTTGCCACCTGACAGCTGATTTAGGACGATAGTTTTGTAGAACTTTCCATTAGCACGAATTTTGCCCATTTTGTTGATTCAAAGGAAAGGAATCAATGTTGCACTTGTGGCTTCCGTTCCCCTTCCCCTCCCCCCGTCTGTTCTCCCTCCTCCTTGCCTCCTTCCCGGCTCCTCTCTTCTCTCCCTCTGGCGGCTTCGCCGCTGGGGTAGGGGATGGGAGAGGGGCCAGGTCTGGCCTTGTAGTTAGGTGTAGTTTTAGGTCTGGTTTTGCCCTCGGGGCGTTTGGCTTGATGTCGTATCGAAGTTTCCGTGTTTTGCTCGCGAGCAGCGGTGCACGGTGGCCGACGTTCCTCCTGTGCGCTTCTTCATGGTGGAGAGGGCGGGGGAGTGGCGGATCTGGCAGAATCTTCCCAAATAAGCTCGTTTGCTTGCTCCTCTTGATCTGCTGTGTTCTGCAAGTGTTTTTTCTTCCGGCCGGCCTTGGTGGCGAGGGGAAGAAGGGATCTTGCTTTTTTGCAGCTGGATCGGGAGGCAGGTGGTTGTGGGTGTGCTGCGGCTATCCTGGCGATGAGGTGGGCGCATCGCCGGAGTGCAAGTTCTTGGCGTTTCCTGGAGTTCCATGGTGGAGTTCCTCAGCGTCAGGTACGTTGCGCCGCGTTTCCTTGTTGGCGTCCTCTGTTTGCTGGTGGTGGAGGTGGTTTGCTTTGGTGGAGTTGCTCTGGCCGGCCGTGGAGGCGAGGGGAGCAGCTGCCTCGAGCTTGGGAATGCGGCTGGTGGGCCTGGGCGGCGTAGCGCCGGCGGGAAGAAGGATGGAACTGAGTAGATGGTGCTCTGGCCGTGTACTTTCATCGAGCTTAGATTCCGTCGCTTGGCGGCGGATGGTTTATGCGGTTGTCTACTTTGTGTGGTGGCACCTCCTCCCCGGCGGCGAGTGGTACGACGGCGCCGGCGACGACTAGGTTTCTCGGGAGCGCGGGGAGGATCTGATCGTGTTTCTTCCAGGATGCTCAGGGTGCTTCGTGCAAATTGCAGGTCTTTTTTGTAATTTTCTTTCTTTCTTGGACTGGCTTGTAATTTGTACTGAGTATTATGTTATATGGATCGGATCCTTTGTTCAAAAAAAAAAATCAATGTTGCACTTATATCCAATACTCCAATGTAATATTTAGATAGCATATTTTAGAATTTTTAGTGCCGAAAGTTGACATTTATAAAAAATGAGGTACTTTAGTCAACCTAATTTGTGAATAAGTTTCTATAGAGCATGAGGTAGTTTCTCGAAGCATAAACTAGTAATATTCCAAGCCCCTGTCTCAGTTTGGATCTGGTGGTAGGGCAACCAAATTAGTATATATATGAAGCTTCATGCACTAGTTAACACAATCCAAAGTCCGAACTGATGAAAAGGGACAGGGAATCCACATATACACTTCAACACCCCCTCTCACGTGTGACTCAGGGAGGCCAACACATGCATAAAATCAGAGGTATGGCTCAAGAGGCCTATACGTGGACATAGAGGGGACAACAATTTATCCAGGACTCGAACTCAAGACCTACGATTCTAATACCATGGTAAGTTTCATGCACTAGCTAACACAACCAAAAGTACGAAATGATGGAAAGGTTTTGATATCATGTCAAGTTCATGCACTAGACAACGCAACCAAAAGTCCGAACTGAAAGAAAAGGCTAGCCAATCCACATATACAGTTCAACACCCCCTCTCACATGTGACTCAAGGAGACCAACATGTGCATAGAGATATCGAAGGTGTAGCTCAAGAGGCCTATGCGTGGATGCATAGGGACCAACAACAATTTTTTGATGAATTACGGAAGCCATATACATTTCAACACCCCCTCTTACTTGTGACTCGGGGAGGCCAACACAAGCACCGAAGCCTCAGAGGTATGGTGCAAGAGGACAATACGTTGACACAGAGAGGGCAACAACAATTTTTGGATAAATATTGAAAGCCAGGACTCGAACTCGAGACCTACCGACTTCTATAAACGTGTTGTTCCCCTGTGTCACACGTGGGAGGGGGTGTTGAAGTGTACATGGATTGCCTAGCCCTTTCCATCAGTTCGAACTGTAGGTTGTGTTGGGTTGTGCATTAAACTTAATAATATCCATGTGTTATTATTCTTGTCCATGTCCAACAACCTCTTTTTAGGCTAGCTTATATCTCTACTTGTCGCAGATATCACTATGAAGACAATTAGAGGGAAAAGGTCACCATAATTGGCACAAATATTATACTATAAATGTACAACGAATGGCGTACATCCTACTTGTCATGGATTTCACTACGATGACAAGTAGAGGGAAATGGTCCGAGGAATTGGCTCGAGTATACTATGAATGCACAAAGAACAAGTGCCACATTTACTGTTATGTGGTGTAAAGGCAGCCCCATCATGGAAGTGCTTGTCCCCAATTTATCTTTAATTATTGTTAGTTTGTTTTGGCAGTTAAATCTCTTAGAGATATTTCTTGATTCTCTAGTTACTTTTATAAGTTATCCTCCAAAGTTTCTCCCTGCTCTTGTGCGGAAACCCCGCATTGGGGGTGGGGGTGGGGGGGCTTCGCACCTCATATGTCCAGGGCCATCTCGTACCTGCCTTAGGGCTAGGGCTATTATCTTATCACCTACCACGTTCATAACATGAACTCTCCTATCAATATGGAAACCTACCACTATGGAAATACATTCGGTTTCTAAATATTCAAGTTGAATGCATAAAATCGTAATACACTTGTCTGACAAAGTACATATGGTATAATAAAAAAATTTAGTCAAGTAAATATATAGCAATAAATTTAGTGGTCAATTTTCTGCTTTAAAGACTCTTGCGACCGATATGAGAAGAGTATTTATTTGCTTTACTAAACTACTGAAGTTAAATCATACAAATACTAAAACAAATTAGCTGTCACACCTTGGAGCGAAACCATGCACCTCTGTAACCTTCAACAAGGGACTTTGCTTCCGTGAAATCTCCAATTTTAAATGGAAGAATTAGATCCATATCCAGCCAATCTAAAGATATTACCAAGAAAAGAAACAAGGGTGATTAGACCGACATTATGCATTTCACTAGCGCAAGGTTACACCCGAATGAGATTTCAGTTCATTGGTTTTGGGCCATACATGCATATCAAAATTGTGGCAAAAAAACAACTAGATTCATGTTATTCCACATATAGGAACATAAGTGACATCCTGGCCCAAGATTTAATAGGATTGATAGAATACTCATATCCACAAGATGCATCTTATTTTTCTAAAGCATATCTTCAAATAATCTAGAGATTAAGCGTGCTTGGCTTGAGGTAATTTGAGTATGGTTACCCACCGGGAAGTTCTTCCCAGGTGAACACAAGTGAGCATAAAGTGCGAAGAAAAACTAATGTTTGTTTGTGGGCCAGTTTAGATACCCTAAATAGCTGCTAAGGCCTAGGGATGGCACCCGGAGGGTATGGGTAATGGTGGAGCCACCTTATACCCTTACCCGTCGACACAAATCTTACTCATGACTCGTACCCATACCCGACAACAGGTACAACTTTTTCCTATACCCGTCACTCGACAGGGCAAATGGGTACGGGCGTGTAAAAATAACTATGTTTAAAACACGTCAAATTGAGCACAAAATAGTCATAAAAACAACATATAACTCATCCGGAAGAAAGTCTATTCATTGTTTTGCTATATCGGGAGTCGAGACGTGAAAACGTGAAACCATACTCAAATTAGTTTTTACTAAGAAATAGAAAGAATTTAGCATAATGTGAATGCAACTCATTAAGTTTGGTATAGTCCATCTCATGTCCAAAAGAGTTAGTTTCATATAGAAACAATCTAGCCAAACATATTCGGCCTCACAAGTTTAAAGATAAGATCAATTATATATTTTGAAAACTGAAATCTTAACTTAGAATGTGGTTAAGTCATTCCATGCCACTATAAATTTTCTGGTAATATTCTCACTAATAGTGTGATTTTAAGAGTTTTATGTGTATACTCTTTTATTTATCATGTTTGGTATGCACTTCATGCCATATGTAATTTTACGGTCAAGAAACAACTCATGCATGTACCATATTACTCTCTATTCCACAAATTATTTAAGTTCTAGCTTTGTCAAAAGTCAGACTTCATTCAAAAATGTAAAAATATCGATAATATCAGCTTAATTTTACCATTGACTAATGATTTGGTCAAACATAGAGATAATGGCGTTAATATGGAGGTAGAATTTCAATTAATTTGAAATGCACAAAGTATCATAATAAAAATCACACTCTCAAATATCTAACAAAGTAAAAATCATACATGTAAAGTTAAATCATGTTGAAAAAACAACATAAACAAAGAAATAAACAAAATGTTTGGCAAAAATAATCAAAACAAGATTTTAAGGTCACTATGCGGCAAAAAATATTCCACATTAACACTCAACTGATATTTCATGAGTCTCAAGTAATATGTAAAATAAAATTGGAATTTCTATTTAATAGAAAAGTGAAAGTTACACTTTATATTAATGATAGTTGTAAAATTTAAAAAAAATCTCATTGGAATTAAACAATATATTTTTAACTATTATTTACAGGTTTTGAAAAATTAATTGATATATATTATCATACATATCAGATAAATAACTAACGGATTTAATTAATTATAAAACTTTAAACTCAAGAGTGATTTTAGAATAAATAAAAATTACTCTATCCGATCAAAAATTATTAACACATATTGTTCAAATACGGATGTATATAGACACATTTTAGTATGTAAATACATCCGATATTTGGACAAAGTTATTTGAACCATTTTCAATCAGAAGAGTATAATATGTGATGTACACAAGTCGAAAAATATGAAAAACCATTTACAAAACCTGATCTAAAACAAAATATGACAAGTGAAACTAGGAAAATAAAAGGATTTAGAAAAAAACAAACCAGATCTCAACAAATAAAAAAATGAAAATATTTAGTACCACTCACGAACCAAGCATCGTCAATTATCTTCCAGCCATAGAGCAGAAAAAAATTGTTTGAGCACCAGATCTACACACAACCATGTAACGTTTTTCTTTTAAATCACTTTTTCCACTAAAGTAATTCTGGTCCGGCAGTGTAGCAGACAGGTTTGACGAATCAGAATCCAAGAAAAAGGCACAAAAAAAACAAAGACACACGCGCACGAAAAATAACTCTGATTCAGCAAAAACTCAGATCAGGAAGGCTGGGATAGCAGCGGCGCACCTGCAGTTCGCAGAGCCGGGAGGCCTGCTGCTCTCCGCCGCCGCACGCTCCTGGGTAGGGACTACGGCAGCCAGCGCCGACACCCGCGCTGTGCTGAGTAGCCGCCGCCAATGGAGGCATTTATTCGGGCATAGTAGGATCTGACGCGGAAATCGGTGGCGGCTGCGCCGTACTTCGTTTCTTGGGAGAAGAGAAAGCCTTCTTTTCCGCTAGGGCGTGCGCGATAGTTGGTCCATCGGGTTGGTTATATACGCCATCAATGGCGTGGATGGGCCCAGGGTGCCGCACGAGAGGATGAAGGCCTTTTTGCCATTCCTTGCTGGATTTTGAAAGGCCTTGGTCCGATTCTGTAGCATAAGATATGTGATATGCGCGCTGGGCTGTTCTCCCGAGCGGAATAGATCGGCCCGGTCCGGCCTGGATACCCGTCGATATGCGCGCTGGGCTGTTTTCCCGACCGAAACAGATATCTCTTATTGGACCGGCCCGGATAAGAACCTCTGGATATGCGACGGCTTAGGCTCTATACGGACGGTATCGGTATCGGGGCATTTAGGGTTCAGCCCCGTTAGCTCTGTCGCATTTTCTCTCCTCCGTCGCTAGGTTAGATCTTCTCCGACGAGCAATTAGTCGACCTCCGCCGCAAATCTCGCCCTCGTGACGGCAGAGAGATGGCCGGCTCCTCCATGCCTGCTAGTGCGGGCAGGGCGGGCGCGGTGGACGAGGGTGAGGAGACTCGTCGCTCGGCCGGCTCGTACAAGCGCGACCAGCTTCGAGGGCGCCGGTGGATCGGGATTCTCCCTAGGAGCGACGCGCCACTGTCCCCTCCTCGCACAACGCGGAGGCGGGTAGCTCCCGTCGCCGGAGGAGGACGAGGACACGTACGAGCTGCCTCCGATGCCGAAGGGGGAATTCGTCGTCACCGCGGGCAGCGGAGGATCCGGGGATACAGCTAGGACGTGCTAATGGAGCACGTCCTGTCGGTCTTTCATCGGACCCAGCAAGCCGACGCCGAGTTCAAGGACGACGAGTTCAGGGCCGCCATGGCCGCAGCTGACGAAGGTGCTCCCGCAGTTGCGGCCCGCCTCCAAGCCGCGGTGGCGAGCACGACCTCGCGTGGGCGCTGCATGGTGGCTGAGCAGGAGCACCTCGGCTACGACTAGATCGACCGTGAAGAAGAAGAATAGTTCTAGTTCAAATTTCAGTTTGTAGTTCTAGCTAGTACTAGCTCCGATGATGAAAAATCTCGTGCAAACTTCTTGTTTGAATATCCAGTACCATTACGCAGATATGTTGTGCCCGAGCTCTCTCCATACCGGAAAAAGTTTTCCGGCTCACCCTATATGAGTTTCCGGTACGAGATTATAGGAGATCTGTTAGAGATGCTCTAAAAGCACACAACATGGTTGAGTAGTAGCGGGTACGATTAGCTGACTCTGCGAAAGTCACTTTGATAGTGACATATGAGGAGAGCCGGACGCGTGGCTGAGCAAGCATACGCGCAGATTCCACCTCAGCGCGGATCGCCTAAGCGAACGTATGCGCGGCCGAGCGAGCGCGCCTGCGTGTTTTTTCACTTTTCCTTTTTCCGTCGGTAAAAACAAACAAATAGAAGAGACTAGAGAGGAGTACATGAAAACTTGAGTATGGAGTTCGAAAAATCTGGAAGTACAATTTTCTCAAGTACAAAGTATAAAAAACCAAAGTACAAAATAATTGAAATTCAAAGTACAAAAAATATTAAAGCCGAAGTACAAAAACATTGAAAGCCAAAGTATAAAAATTAAAAAGTACAACAAATCACGACGTACAAAACTTCCAAAATACAAAGTACAACAAATCCAACGTGTAAAATACCGAATCCAAAGTAAAAAAAATACTTAATCCAAAGTACAATAACACCCTAGCGTGGAGTACAAAATTAAATTGAGATCTCGAAATACAAGTACGATGAAACCCAAAGTACATGCATTAACCTTCTGAAGTACGATTTGTTTTTTGTCAAAATCTATCAACATCAGATCTAATTTTGAAAAATTTGACGCGAGGAGCTCATAACAGAAAACGGTCCGTAATTTGGATGAACGGTTCTCAAGATATTTGTCGGAGACTAGTCCCAGGAACTAGGGGTGTGTCTCACTGTAGCCAGGAATCGACAGGGGCTGAACACGCGATCAAACAACTCTCAACTACCTCGGCGACGGTGCTCGTCGAGCTCGGCGAGGGACATCACGACAGAGAGTGAACACGAGCCGCTACCCAGGTTCAGGCCCACCGTGAGGTGTAAAGGCCCTACTCCTGCTTTGCTGTATTGCACTGCTTGTGGAGGTAACAGTACAATGAGTTGGCCGAAGCTCAAGCTTTGCTAAGGAATAACTATGGTGGAAGGTGCTCTGTTCTCCTTCGCTATGGTGTGGATGAGCTTCAGCTAGCCGATGGGTCGACGAATGGTTCGATCCCCTCCTTCGGTCATACACTGCCTCCTTTTATACCTACCTCGGGCCTCTTCCCCCGAATTCACAAGGCGAGAAGGGCAACCACATGGCAACGAAGGAGGAGCACAGTGCACGGCGACGGGGCTGCCCATGGACTCGGTCCATGGCAGAAAGCAGCGCCTCCTTGGCAGAAAAGCCACCGTCCATCCAGGACGATGGGCCGGCGCTGCAGAGGTCCGTGGGGTGGCCCACGGTGACGTTGGCTTGGAGCGTAGTGGCCGACGGTCCCCTTATCCCCGGAACGACAATCCTTGTAGTCCGCTTTGCTTGGTGCAGCTTTGTTGACCACCTTTAATCACCAAAGAGGAAACTGCGGCGTCGTCGTCATCGCGCGCAGGCGCGCGCGTCACTCTGCGTCGGGCGCAGAGGCCATGTGCACTCTGCGACGGAGACAGAGCTTGCTTTCTCTCGAAGGAACCCCGCGAGGGCTGGGTTGCCTCGCCGAGGTTCTTGAGTACTTCACGCCTCGCGAGGGAGGCCTCGCGAGGGAGGCGTAGACGTGCGCCAGGACTTAGCGATATTTCAGACGAGAGAGGCCCTCCCGAGGGAAAGATCCCTCGCGAGGCTCGCCAGGCTGAGACGCCTGGTCCTTAGCAGAATAGCTCAGTAGAATGTTGAGGGCTGTGGCAGGCCGGCCCATGGTACCCTGTTTCCACTGGGCCGACAGTAGCCCCCGGGCCCGCGATGGGCACGCTGGAGTTTTGTGGACGCAGGCGAAGCGTCGTGGGCCCAAAGAAGCTTGCCTGGCCCGAGACACGTGGCGAGTCACGGCTGCCCACGAAGCCACGATCTCCTCGGCAGTAACGGGCGTAGTGGCGGGGCCCACCACGCCTGGGAAATGGCTCGTTGAGGCGATAAAGCATGAGAGCCCGGCGCAGACGCCCATTACTCCGTTCATCCCCTTTCGCCTCCTCCTTCCAAGAGCACACGTCTTCTCCGAGCTTCTCCTTCTCCGTATTCCAGCTATAATGGCGCCCAAGAAAGCTGCAGGATCCATGAAGGACAAGGCGGTGATGCAGGCGAGTGAGCCCGCTGCGATGAGGCAGGAAGGGGCCCTCAAGCCGGCACTCATGGGGTACCGCATCAGCACGGAGGCGCAGCTGGACAAGGTGCGCCATATGGCGGCCTCCGAGACCAACGAGTGGGGTGCCACAGTGCTCAAGCCGGCATGCGACCTCGGCGGCCTCGGCGTCGGCTTCTATCCCATTTTTCTTCACACCCTCTTCGTTGGGCTCGTGCCTTCCTTCTCCGACTTCTTCCTGGCGATTCTGGAATTCTACCAGATCCAGATTCTCCACCTTCATCCCAACTCCATCCTCATCCTCTCCATCTTTGCCTACCTTTGCGAGGCATACTTTGGCGTTAAGCCCTCGGTGGCCCTCTTCCGCGGCTTCTACGCGCTCCGGTTCATGGCACATAACGAGCGGACGGGGTGCATCTCCTTCCGCATTACTGACGGCATGGGCAGCGTCTACATCCCCATCGCGTGGGCCGGCGAGGTCGCTGTCTCCAATGTGTCGAAGAAGATGGAGGACTTCTGCAAGCGGTGGTCCTTCGTGGACGTCGGGAGGGTGAGTCCCTTCTTCGAGATGCCCGACGCGCCCCCGACGAAGAGGAAATGCTGGGCGAGCGAGCCTCTTGAGGGCCCAACACTTGGCGGCGTGGTCCAGCGTCTGGCGGAGCTTCGCGAGGCTAGTCTCACTGGCCAGATGGTGGCCAGGGACTTCGTGAGGCGCCGCATTGCTCCGCTCCAGGCGCACTCGGAGCCGATGTGGATGTACTCAGGCCCGGCGGACGGGATGCGTCTGAGTTCTGCCAACTTCCGGAAGGAGGAGCTGGACGGCATCATGGAGGTCCTCTTCACCTCTCCATCCATCTCCAAGCCGGCGTCTGGCATTGCAGAGCCGCTCCACAGGTTTGAGATAGAATCTCGACTCAAATTCGTGGAGGCGATGCCTGAGTTCGACCAGTGGGGCTTGGTGCCTGAGGGGCAGGTTGGGCCCCGCAACAATCCGGAGTCGGCGTCATAGGCGGCGCTAGCCGATGGCGAGGAGGAGACGACGGAGACACTCGCGATGTCGGACACGGACGTAGATGGCGCCTCAGGAGGTCCCAACTCCTCGGCGGGGAACGCGAGCTCCTCGAGGGATGCGCCGCCCGAAGCTGAGATCCACGAGGTCTCCTCAGGCAGCGACGACCCGTACCTTGTCGTCCCTTCGCGACGCATCGAGGAGGAGGAGGAGAGCGACGACGAGAAGGCCTTGTTAGGCCGCCGTGAGCCCCGCACCAAGGCGAGCCACGATAGGCCTGCCGGGGCTCAGAAGGAGGCAGAGGCCAGCGCTAAGGCAGGCCACGACGGCCCTGCCGAGGCTCAGAAGAGAGCGGAGGCCAGCGCTCCACCGTTGCGGCGGACGGCGAAAAGGTGGATGGACACCGTTGAGTAAGTCTTGCGTTTCCCTTCCTTTTTGGATGTGTTCTTGAGTGCCCCTCCCGAGAGATTTCTGATTGTTTTCCTCGCCAGGCTTCACGTAGTGACGAAGCGACGCAGACTCCGGAAGGTCGGAGATAGCTCCAGTGTTGCAGCGGCGTCTGCAGTGCCTACTGCTGGAGGGCCACAACATGAGGCTGCGACTTCCCCTCCTGCGGGTGATCGCCGCGAGGAGAGGGAGGCCGAGACGATGGTGACGTCGCCTGTGCGGCCCGACACTTCCCCTGCGCGGCAGGGGAAGACGACGGAAGAGCCGGCGGTGAAGGCCGCGATGTCGGCGGAGGAGCGCGTCGACGCAGAGACGGAGGAGGCCACCTGTGGCACCCCCTTCTGGCACAGCTTGTCAGAAGGGCGGTCGCCCGTGCGCCAGCCCAAGATATCTGGACGCACGTTACGACAATGCAACATAGCGGAAATCATTACACAATCAGGCACAAAGTGCTACAAAAGGGTTTACAAGGCCGTCGAGACTTTACAAAATATCAAGCCAAGCATGGCCCAACTCAGAGTTTTAACTGGCAGCGGAAGACATAATTGAGGCAACGGCTTGGAACGGCTCCACTCCACAGGTATCTGGCTGGGCTACTGATCCTAGCACGCTCTTGCTCCACTTCTGGCTAAGGTAGAAGATGAATCCTCGCCAATATCTGGCCACAAACACAAGGCCCGTGAGTACATTTGTATGCACTCAGCAAGAATCGCCACTCACTACAAATAATCCAACAATCATGCAACAAGATATACATTGGAAATAAACTCCTACAACATGTCAAGTGTACTCTAGATACATGACATAAAAGTAGCATGACATTGACAACCAAACATGTCGTAAGCAGACAACGGGGTATCACCAGTACAGAGTCCAAGCCAGGTGGGGTTGGATCGTGCACCGGCAATCATACAAAGGGTTTACCTGTGACGAGTAACCGGGTGTACCAGTTGGTACCAAATAATACACAACAGCACCTGTGATCACTGCTAGGCCCACTGGCCTCATCTTTCCACTCTGGGCATGCACGGTTGATGTGGGCTCTGGCCTAACTATAGGCTCCCCAACGCATCACACCGCCATCCCTAAACTTGGTTCACAATCACATCTCAAGGCAACATTTCCTGCATCATCTTATTTGTTCATTTAGTGAAATCAGGTCGTTCATCTTTCTTTCAAACAGACTTATGTTTAACCTCCTGACTCGACAAAGACAATAGTGTGACCGACACTGAACTGTTGTTCCATAACCTTGGAACGAGGCTAGACATCCAGATTTGACACTCTCGAGAGGTTGCAGTTTCCACCCATCTAGGTGCACCATATAGCCGGTACTTTAGGAACTCTTCCTTAAGACGACCTGATACACGTACATGACCGTTCACGCTACCAAGACACTCCCTGTATAGCTCCCGACATAACTCTATGTCTTATGATGAAGTGAATCCGGCACGTCCCCAACCCATGAGCAACGCCTAGCTCCGGAACCTTCGCAAGACTAGCCCCGACCACAAAGATAACCGACTAGTCTTGCCAAAATGGCAGCATCAAAGGAGGCTCAATCGGATACATAGGTCAAGGCCCGCCCATATGAGCGACAGTGGTAGTGCTTTCGATGTTCAGATTAGTGGCACTATGGACTGACCATATCGAAGTTTGGAGAGGTGTTTCATTTAATCAAGTTTCATCATAACAAGTCCAAACAACAGGGGATTAGTCCAACACAACAATCACAATATCAAAATATTATATCATCAAACAACAAGACATTAGCAACATCATAACTCAAGCAAGACAACAACCACAACAACGTAATAATATATCATCAAACGACAAAACATTAGCAACACAATACTTCAAGAAATAGTAGTATCCATGTCCAAACTTAGCGGAATAAAAGAACGTCAACCGGAAGACTACGGCGGCGATTCCACCGACCAGCGCCTTCTCGTTCGACAAGGAAAAGGAAACGTCAACCGGAAGACTACGGCGGAGATTCCGTCGACCAGCGCCTTCACAGATCAACTACAAAATATAACACAGTGGGTCAACCGGACGACTATGGCGGTTCCTCCAGCCAGCGTCCTCACAGATTAATTACAAAGTTGGTGAGGCATGTAGCCTCCAAACAATGAAGCGAAAAGCATTCATAAGAAAGAAAGCATCTATTCCACTCAAGGATTAACCCGACGTGGTGTCAGCAATCTTGGCAAAAAGAACCAAATGGAAAGCAAATGTCCCAAGCGTCACAGTCCAGGTGGGATTACGCCAACCACATTTGACGGAGGGAGAAGAAGCAAATAACTCTTTTGGCAAATGCCCCCAACTCCGAGGATCATAAGACGACATTCGTTCGCTCCTCACCTCGGCGAAGGAGAAGAAGCAAACAATCATAAGAACGCAGGTTTTATAGTTGTTTATTCAGAGGGTTCGACAAAGCCACGCAAGTGCGAGGCGCACAATTAATTCACACGTCATTCTAATGCATACATGATGATGAATGAAACATGGCAGGAGCAATATTCCAAATAACATATTGAACACAACACTAACAGACCGACATAATATATACTGAACGCGGACAAATATAAACACTCGGCATGGCAATAAGTAAATACAAACAACATTGCGGGACGTCTCATAGCAAGGGTTTAGCTTGCCTCCGAAGACGGACACCATTTGGCTCAAGGATCACGGACGCGTCACGGGTCTGGGTCTCGGGTTGCCGGTACCGCGGAATACCCTATGCAGGCATACAAGGGTACTGAGCATACAAGTATTTTACAAAAATGTAAAACTTATACTACTGGACAGATCCTCTCAAAATATGAATTTACAAATTTGATTCACCTCAAACGGAGCTACGGATCCAAAGATACGGACGTGCGACAGTTAGCTATCCGACGCGCGCGCAGTGGATAACTATCCGCCGCTGAAGGCTGGGCTGAGCTGCTCGCGTATTCACTGGAATACGTCTTCTGACCGGGAAAACAGATTCGCTGAAGTGCGCTTTCCGCTGAAGGAAAACGGAACGGCGAAACTGCGCCTTCTGGCCTTCTTCTTCTAGCTCTGGCTCGAGTACGAGAGCGGCTCGGGAGCTGCTGGCGCCGGCCGCTGGGGCTGCTGAGACACCGGCTGACGGCGGGGAAGAGTTTGCCGCGGCCCACCGCGCCCAGGGGAGTGCTCGGGCGGAAGGGGAGGCTACGGGTACGCCGCCCGCGAGCTCGACACGGCAATGGCGGGAGGTTGCGGTTGGCGCCGGTTGCTGGCGTTCCGCACAACTCCGTCACGCGCCAGTGGCGGGAGAGGAGCCGCGCCGCTGCGCCGCGTCCAGGGGGCGGTCCGGGGAGCCGGGGAACCACGGGAGGGTGGCGACCCGAGCTCAACCGAGTTCGGCCATGGTGGCCACGCTCCGATCTCCCTCCTCCGTGGCTCCTAGGGCGAACCGAGGAGGGGAATGGGATGGTAGCGGTGTACCGCGACCAGGGGGAGGGGCTAGGGGTGCTGGGGAAGCTGAGGGAGTCGCGGGGCGCAACGAACACGAGCTCGCCTCGCTCGGTAATGGCGGCCACAGCTGGGTCGATGATTTTGGTCACCCTTTGTTCTTCTGTGTGCATCGGGAGGTAGAGGAGAGTGAGGTGCAGCGAGAGAGGAGAGGCTCGGTGAAAGGACAATGATGTCGCCTAGAGGGGGGTGAATAGGCGATTAAAACTTTTCCGGTTTAGGCTTGCTAATTGCGGAATAAAACTAGGTGTTTAAATTAACAAGCCAACAACCTAAATAAACTAGGTTCACCTATGTGCACCAACAACTTATGCTAAGCAAGACAAGCAACAAGATGATAGCAATAGAATACTTCAAGCACGAAGGCTATCACAATGTAAGTTGCATAAGTAAAGAGCTCGGGTATAGAAATAACCGAGGCGCGCGGAGACGAGGATGTATTCCCGAGTTCCTCCTTGAAAGGGAGTACGTCTCGTTGGAGAGGTGTGAACCGACACAACGGTTCAACAACCACAAAGGTTTCACCCTCTTCTCCGATGAACCGCACCACAAAGGTTTGGTTCACCTTCCACTATCGGTATTCCTTCGAGGCGGAATCCGGAGCCTTTCAACAACAATCCGAGGCACAACCCACAATGGGTTGGGGGCTCCCGAACGGCTCTCAACAACAATTCGAGGCACAACCCACAATGGATTGGGGGCCCCCGAATGGCTTCAATTGACCACACAAGGGTCCAACCACCATAAAGGCGTCTAGGGCCCGAAGACCCAAGAGTAACAAGTTCACAAGCTTTCAACTTCCACGAATCCTCATGGAGAGCACACCGATGCACCAAATGCAAAAGGCAAGAGCACAAGTGCTCAAATCCTTCACTCTCAAATCCCACCACAAGCAACTAATGCTTATGGGGGGAGAAGAGAGGAAGAACAAAGAAGAGAACCACACAAGAACTCCAAGAACTAGATCCACTATGTTCCCCTCACTTAGAGGAGAGATTGATTGGTGGAAATGTAGATCTAGGTCTTCTCCTTTAATCCTCCAAAGATCAAAGAGTTTGGGTGGAGGGATTGGGAGATATCAAAGAAATGAGCTTGCAACAATGGAGGAGAGAGAAAACTGGGCGAGCTAACTGGCTGGAGGAAGGTGGAGGGGTATTTATACCCCTCCCAGAAAAGTAGCCGTTGCAGCCAGATTCACACCGGAGTTTCCGGCCAAAGTGGCCGGAGACTCCGGCCTGCACCGGAAACTCCGGCCCCCTGGGGGCGGAAACTCCGGCCCCCACCAGGGGGTGAACCATTTCCAGACGAGAAAAGCACAGGCATAAACTCCGGCCCCTGGGACCGGAAACTCTGGCCTGGGCGGATACTCCGGCCTATTGGGCCGGAAACTCCGGCCCCCACCAGGGGCTGAACAAGAAAACACTCTCCGAGGAAAACCAAGGACCGGAGACTCCGGTCCAGAAGACCGGAGACTCCGGCCTGAAAGCAGTGAAACTGCAAAGCCTGAAATGCAATAACTTTCTCGTATGAACTCCAAATCAGGTGAATCCAATTGCGTTGGAAAGGTAACGACGAGTGTTATCACACGGAAAGTGGAAATATTAAGGGTCACAAATATAGAGGGGATACCACACATGGGAAGGTGTGGACCCTAACTCGAAGGTGGACCGGTAATATTTCCAACACGAAAACGCAACAAGTTTTCAATAAGAAATCCATTTTCGAAGAACTTGGGCTTGTCATGAAGATCACGACAAGCACCAAAACCCAACAAGGAGAAAAGCCAAATAAGAACCAAGAAAGATGATATGCCAAGTATGCAAAGGTATGAGCTCTCCACAAAAGATGCGATCAAGTTACTCACTTGAGAACCCCTCTTGATAGTACGCCGTCTATCCTAAAACCCGGTCTCCCACTAACAACATGAGACCGGTAAAATAGAAAACCTATCAAGATCATACCTTTGCCTTGCGCATTCCACTTGAGCTCGATGATGACGAACTTGACTCTCTCAAGTTGGAACACCTTTCTTGATTGTGCTTGCTAGCACATGCTTGATGAAGACTTCTCCAAATGCTCCCCCATACTCCATTATGGGAAAGCCTCGCTAAGCTCCGTCTTCATGTCTCCTTTGCGCTTCATCATCTACACATGACCATTCTTCATATAAACCTTTAAATAGAGCATTGGTCATCATGCCATCTTCAAGAGTCCAACACATGAACTCCAATGGACAAGATCTATAAGAATATCTCAATGTAAACATTAGTCCATAAGGAGTGTCATTAATTACCAAAACCACACATGGGGGCAACCATGCACTTTCAATCTCCCCCATTTTGGTAATTGATGACAATCCCTTTTACGAGGGTTTATATAATGAATTAAGCAACCATGCAACACAAAGAGCAAGGATGCAAGACAAGAAAGGCAAATGCTTAAGAACGAAACTAAAGCATAAACCAAATTCCCTTAAACCCTCTAAACTTCTCCCCCATTGGCATCGATTGCCGAAATGGGAGGAAAAATTTAGAAGGCCAACATAGTAAGAGCTCCCCCATAATTTATGCATTTCTCATAATATGAGTGAAATCAAATGCACATATCCAATGACGAATAGTTGGGAAGGAGATCAAACTATATTGAGGATCCAAAGATTGCAAAAGAAAATCAAATTGAAAGATACTTCGACAAAAGAAGTAACCAATCAAAGGATCCGAACAATGTTCTAAATATCAAGAGGGAACTCCCCAAGGTACGTGCACAAATAGGATTTGTATTTCAATATAGTGTGCACAACATGGAATCCTCACTCCCTCCTAGATAAAATCGAACACAAGCACATGCAAGAGAATATAAAAGTGAAAAGAGGCAAAACAACTTGCAACAAATAAAATGCTTTGCACAAGAGCAAGGAGCGGCAAATAAAAGGATGGGTGTGAGACATAAAGACATTTTTGGAGATTAATACAAGGATGAACAAAAGCATCAACATAGTCTTTCAAGAAGTGTTGCACATAGTGCATATCATGTCTTTCAAGAAGTGTTGCACATAGCTCGATGATGACGATCTTGACTCTCTCAAGTTGGAACACCTTTCTTGATTGTGCTTGCTAGCACATGCTTGATGAAGACTTCTCCAAATGCTCCCCCATACTCCATTATGGGAAAGCCTCGCTAAGCTCCGTCTTCATGTCTCCTTTGCGCTTCATCATCTACACATGACCATTCTTCATATAAACCTTTAAATAGAGCATTGGTCATCATGCCATCTTCAAGAGTCCAACACATGAACTCCAATGGACAAGATCTATAAGAATATCTCAATGTAAACATTAGTCCATAAGGAGTGTCATTAATTACCAAAACCACACATGGGGGCAACCATGCACTTTCAATCTCCCCCATTTTGGTAATTGATGACAATCCCTTTTACGAGGGTTTATATAATGAATTAAGCAACCATGCAACACAAAGAGCAAGGATGCAAGACAAGAAAGGCAAATGCTTAAGAACGAAACTAAAGCATAAACCAAATTCCCTTAAACCCTCTAAACTTCTCCCCCATTGGCATCGATTGCCGAAATGGGAGGAAAAATTTAGAAGGCCAACATAGTAAGAGCTCCCCCATAATTTATGCATTTCTCATAATATGAGTGAAATCAAATGCACATATCCAATGACGAATAGTTGGGAAGGAGATCAAACTATATTGAGGATCCAAAGATTGCAAAAGAAAATCAAATTGAAAGATACTTCGACAAAAGAAGTAACCAATCAAAGGATCCGAACAATGTTCTAAATATCAAGAGGGAACTCCCAAGGTACGTGCACAAATAGGATTTGTATTTCAATATAGTGTGCACAACATGGAATCCTCACTCCCTCCTAGATAAAATCGAACACAAGCACATGCAAGAGAATATAAAAGTGAAAAGAGGCAAAACAACTTGCAACAAATAAAATGCTTTGCACAAGAGCAAGGAGCGGCAAATAAAAGGATGGGTGTGAGACATAAAGACATTTTTGGAGATTAATACAAGGATGAACAAAAGCATCAACATAGTCTTTCAAGAAGTGTTGCACATAGTGCATATCATGTCTTTCAAGAAGTGTTGCACATAGCTCGATGATGACGATCTTGACTCTCTCAAGTTGGAACACCTTTCTTGATTGTGCTTGCTAGCACATGCTTGATGAAGACTTCTCCAAATGCTCCCCCATACTCCATTATGGGAAAGCCTAGCTAAGCTCCGTCTTCATGTCTCCTTTGCGCTTCATCATCTACACATGACCATTCTTCATATAAACCCTTAAAAGAGCATTGGTCATCATGCCATCTTCAAGAGTCCAACACATGAACTCCAATAGACAAGATCTATAAGAATATCTCAATGTAAACATTAGTCCATAAGGAGTGTCATCAATTACCAAAACCACACATGGGGGCAACCATGCACTTTCACTCGGGCTACTCTCTTAGATAGGCAGCGGGAGGAGGGGGAAAACACGGGGAAGCTCTCCCATACTCCACGCCACTGTATCGTCGGTGGAGGGGATAAGAGGAGGGGTTGGGCACACAGGGGAGGCACGAGGTGTACTGGAGCAGACGGGTTAGGCACCGACCGCAGCAGTGCGCAGGGGTTAGGGGTTAAGCAAAAATTAAGCCACGCCAAAGCGTGCGTCTAGAGCGTGACATGAGTGGCATCGACGCATTCCCGGTGACTCGGAGCACCGAAAATAAAACGGTTTCGACCACTGGGTTTGTAACGATGAGAGCGACACAACGAAACAGGAATCCCTCCAGGATTCCAAACTTTGTAAAATAAGATGTTTAGAAAACAAAAAGCACCAAAGGTGCTCGATGAAATGACAGGGGCCTTGCACCTCTCAGAAAAATTCCAAACACTTACCACTGGGTATGTTGGGTATATGGAGGGTGTCTAAGGAGTTTGAGCTCATTCGGTGTTGTGGAAAATGGGTTTTGCAAAAATCCGCTAGGCCGCGTACCGGCATCGATATTCTGCTTACAAAGGAAGTAGGTCAAAATTTGCTCAAATGGGTTTGGGTCCAACAGAAGAAGTGTAGGAAATACAAAAATATGCATCTCCCTAATTTATGAGAATTTTCCGAGACTCCTAAGTTGACTGATTAAATTTGGGATCGGAGCCAACATTTAACAGTTAACTCCGAAATCGGAAATATTGAATTGGAGTATGGAATATTTTTAGGCGGGTCTTCTAGACATGGGTAGGGGGAGTCCTCCGGAAATCCAAGAGAGAACAAACTCTACGTCAAATCTCCTCGAAAGATTTTTAGCAAACACTTATTAAAACGAGAAAAAGTTTTCCGGCGTCCAAAAATAATTTAAAACTTGGTCTGAATTTTCGGGGTGTTACAAACCTTCCCTCCTTAAAAAGAATCTCGTCCCGAGATTCGGAGACTTGTAAAGATTCCCGGAGGTATAACAAGATATTTCTTGTACGGTTTCATTATACCCCTATATCATAAAACCATTTCAAAACTTTTTCTTCAAAATAGTAGAGTTTAAAACACTAGGGGGAATCCACACACAACAGGGTATTTCTCAAAACCGGACATGTTGCAAGCATCGCATTTTTATCAACAAGATGCACCCAAAAGAATGACATGGCAGGGGCTCACTGAATCAAACAAGATAGGATCTACCACCACGGTATATAAATATAAACTAGGGTTTTTGCTCAAACGATCGCACAAACACAACCATGACAAAAGCAACCAAGCATGTCTACAAACAAGCTAACACTCAACAAAACAGAGTTTGAACTTGGGTAAGCAGTTACCCAAAATTTATAAACAAGGATTGGGATACGTTATCATATCCTCTCATCTAGGGTTTTATTTTGGAAAAGCTATATATACACTTTCATGCATACATAGGTTTTGAAAAATTTAAGGTTTCTTTTAGGAGAAGGATGTTTGTGCCACCCAAAATGGGCTCACAAGCACCTAGATTTTGAGGGGTAGGGCCACACCCCAATTTTTGTTTTTGCAAAGATTTTTCCCTATGGAATACCATAGATACGAGGGAAGAACTTTCGGGATATCTCCTTGCACTGAAGTAATTGTAGAGTTCTAGCTGGAGTAGAACTTACATCCTTCATTTCTGATTTTTTTTCCACTGGCCATACTCCTTGTCTTGCAGCAAAGATAACATGGCTGGAATACAAGCATATAGACAGCAGAATTTCTATTCTGAGAAAAACATCATTTTAGAAAAATAGTCCTGCATTTTCGTGGCCCAAAACAAACAGTTGCAGCAGTATGGCATAATCATTTCAACCATACCGTATAAACACGTTCACAACAGCTAACAAAACACTCTACAAGAAATCCTTTTGTGCTCCAACGACGAGGGGACACTCAACAAGCATAATAGAGCTTGTGATGGTGGTCATCGTGGAGGGCTTGGGCCCTTTCTTTAACATGAGTCCTCACAAGGTTCATATTGGGTGAGGAACCTTCGGCGATACATGTACGAGTTTTTCAAACCTATGCACGAGCCAACATTAAGTGAGCGGGACACCGTGGTTACAGTGTCTCATTAAATACTTCAACTTAATAGTTAAACTTGTGCAACACACACAAAATAATTTTCATACTAGAAAATAATATCATTCAAAGTTTGCATTAATTTTGCAGGCGTGCATATGTGTCTGGGTTCACATATACCACTTCTGCTTTTATGTGATCTGTCATTTCTTCAAAACTTTTCAACTGAAGAGAAGGACATGGTATTCCGTCACATGTCAACCAAGTGGTTAACAAGGGAATCAGAACATCAAGTTTTTCACGGGGCTAACCTAAGAACAACTTAACCGTGGACAGAACAAACATGCAGCACAAGAAAACACAAGGGGTTACAAACAACCTCACAAACTCTCACCTACCAACTTAGGACTCCTCACTTGGTGGGGACTTGGTCTGGGCATCCACTTTGTTGCCTTCTGGATCTTGCGGTTTTGGTCCTAAGCAAAGCTTGGTATCCACTGGGCTCTTGTCAGTGGGCTGTGGGACTCGGGCAAGGGCTTGCCTATTGGAATGGCATTCCTCCAAGTGGTAGGCAAGAATGCTCTCCAAGGCGGTGGTGTAGGCTTCGAGGTGGGACAAGGTTGAGTTGAGCATCACTTCGATGCTTACCATGGGATGGCTGGGGCTTGCAAGGGATCTTGGCGGAAAGAAGCGAGGCGCGGGAGGTTCTGTCGGCTTCAAAGTACCGCAGACGAGCGAGACATTTCCAAGCTGCAACTTGGAGAGCCATCTCAGGGGAATCCACGAAGTGGCTTTGAATCACATATGGCGCCGCGCTTCCTAAGGCACTTGTGGCGACATACACATCGGCATGATACTCGCTCACGCAGGAGGAGAGGTTAGACCGATATACATGGTACACCGGCCGAGAAACACAACCAAGAATGTCGCGAGCAGCTTCCCACAGCAGAGGTGGAAAACCGGGGCGAAACTCAGCGGTGGTCTCGAAAACAAGGGTAGGTTCCATCTACAACCTCAAGCTAAGGTACTTGGGAGAGAGGAGAGCGCAAGATTCCTGAGCGGGATCTGCTTCAAGAGAGTTGGGTTGAAGGATAGCAAGCGAGGGTGGGATTTTATAGGTAGCCAGGACTTGGGTCTCATACTAATGGGTAGTGTCGATTCCTTCTCATGGAAGAAACCGGCGAGCCTCACTCGGGGATTGGGACAAGTCCTACTGCACCATACTGTTGACCAACAATAGCCATGCCGGTTAGGCGGAGATGGGTCAAATCCATCGGGCTCCTTGTCGGGCAAAAGTAAGGCTGGGCTTTCCATGCTAGGGTAGTCTACAGCCAGCCTGGTGCTCTGATACCATGCTCTGTGGCACCCCCTTCTGGCACAGCTTGTCAGAAGGGCGGTCGCCCCGTGCGCCAGCCCAAGATATCTGGCCGCACGTTACGACAATGCAACATAGCGGAAATCATTACACAATCAGGCACAAAGTGCTACAAAAGGGTTTACAAGGCCGTCGAGGCTTTACAAAATATCAAGCCAAGCATGGCCCAACTCAGAGTTTTAACTGGCAGCGGAAGACATAAATGAGGCAACGGCTTGGAGCGGCTCCACTCCACAGGTATCTGGCTGGGCTACTGATCCTAGCACGCTCTTGCTCCACTTCTGGCTAAGGTAGAAGATGAATCCTCGCCAATATCTGGCCACAAACACAAGGCCCGTGAGTACATTTGTATGCACTCAGCAAGAATCGCCACTCACTAAAACAATCCAACAATCATGCAACAAGATATACATTGGAAATAAACTCCTACAATGTCAAGTGTACTCTAGATACATGACATAAAAGTAGCATGGCATTGACAACCAAACATGTCGTAAGCAGACAACGGGGTATCACCAGTACAGAGTCCAAGCCAGGTGGGGTTGGATCGTGCACCGGCAATCATACAAAGGGCTTACCTGTGACGAGTAACGGGTGTACCAGTTGGTACCAAATAATACACAACAGCACCTGTGATCACTGCTAGGCCCACTGGCCTCATCTTTCCACTCTGGGCACGCACGGTTGATGTGGGCTCTGGCCTAACTATAGGCTCCCAACGCATCACACCGCCATCCCTAAACTTGGTTCACAATCACATCTCAAGGCAACATTCCTGCATCATCTTATTTGTTCATTTAGTGAAATCAGGTCGTTCATCTTTCTTTCAAACAGACTTATGTTTAACCTCCTGACTCGACAAAGACAATAGTGTGACCGACACTGAACTGTTGTTCCATAACCTTGGAACGAGGCTAGACATCCAGATTTGACACTCTCGAGAGTTGCAGTTTCCACCCATCTAGGTGCACCATATAGCCGGTACTTTAGGAACTTCCTTAAGACGACCTGATACACGTACATGACCATTCACGCTACCAAGACACTCCCTGTATAGCTCCCGACATAACTCTATGTCTTATGACGAAGTGAATCCGGCACGTCCCCAACCCATGAGCAACGCCTAGCTCCGTAACCTTCGCAAGACTAGCCCCGACCACAAAGGTAACCGACTAGTCTTGCCAAAATGGCAGCATCAAAGGAGGCTCAATAGGATACATAGGTCAAGGCCCGCCCATATGAGCGACAGTGGTAGTGCTTTCGATGTTCAGATTAGTGGCACTATGGACTGACCCTATCGAAGTTTGGAGGGGTGTTTCATTTAATCAAGTTTCATCATAACAAGTCCAAACAACAGGGGATTAGTCCAACACAACAATCACAATATCAAAATATTACATCATCAAACAACAAGACATTAGCAACATCATAACTCAAGCAAGACAACAACCACAACAACGTAATAATATATCATCAAACGACAAAACATTAGCAACACAATACTTCAAGAAATAGTAGTATCCATGTCCAAACTTAGCGGAATAAAAGAACGTCAACCGGAAGACTACGGCGACGATTCCATCGACCAGCGCCTTCTCGTTCGACAAGGAAAAGGAAACGTCAACCGGAAGACTACGGCGGCGATTCCGCCGACCAGCGCCTTCACAGATCAACTACAAAATATAACACAGTGGGTCAACCGGACGACTGTGGCGGTTCCTCCAGCCAGCGTCCTCGCAGATTAATTACAAAGTTGGTGAGGCATGTAGCCTCCAAACAATGAACCGAAAAGCATTCATAAGAAAGAAATCATCCATTCCACTCAAGGATTAACCCGACGTGGTGTCAGCAATCTTGGCAAAAAGAACCAAATGGAAAGCAAATGTCCCAAGCGTCGCAGTCCAGGTGGGCTTACGCCAACCACGTTTGACGGAGGGAGAAGAAGCAAATAACTCTTTTGGCAAATGCCCCCAACTCCGAGGATCATAAGACGACATTCGTCCGCTCCTCACCTCGGCGAAGGAGAAGAAGCAAACAATCATAGGAACGCAGGTTTTATAGTTGTTTATTCAGAGGGTTCGACAAAGCCACACAAGTGCGAGGCGCACAATTAATTCACACGTCATTCTAATGCATACATGATGATGAATGAAACATGGCAGGAGCAATATTCCAAATAACATATTGAACACAACAATAACAGACCGACATAATATATACCGAACGCGAACAAATATAAACACTCGGCATGGCAATAAGTAAATACAAACAACATTGCGGGACGGCTCATAGCAAGGGGTTAGCTTGCCTCCGAAGACGGACACCATTTGGCTCAAGGATCACGGACGCGTCACGGGTCAGGGTCTCGGGTTGCCGGTACCGCGGAATACCCTATGCAGGCATACAAGGGTACTGAGCATACAAGTATTTTACAAAAATGTAAAACTTATACTACTGGACAGAGCCTCTCAAAATACGAATTTACAAATTTGATTCACCTCAAACGGAGCTACGGATCCAAAGATACGGACGTGCGACAGTTAGCTATCCGACGCGCGCGCAGTGGAGAACTATCCGCCGCTGAAGGCTGGGCTGAGCTGCTCGCGTATTCACTGGAATACGTCTTCTGATCGGGAAAACAGATTCGCTGAAGTGCGCTTTCCGCTGAAGGAAAACGGAAAGGCGAAAGTGCGCCTTCTGGCCTTCTTCTTCTAGCTCTGGCTCGCGTACGGGAGCGGCTCGGGAGCTGCTGGCGCCGGCCGCTGGGGCTGCTGAGACACCGGCCGACGGCGGGGAAGAGTTGGCCGCGGCCCACCGCACCCAGGGGAGTGCTCGGGCGGAAGGGGGAGGCTACGGGTACGCCGCCCGCGAGCTCGGCACGGCAATGGCGGGAGGTTGCGGTTGGCGCCGGTTGCCGGCGTTCCGCACAGCTCCGTCACGCGCCGGTGGCGGGAGAGGGGCCGCGCCACTGCGCCGCGTCCAGGGGGCAGTCCGGGGAGCCGGGGAACCACGGGAGGGTGGCGGCCCGAGCTCCACCGAGTTCGGCCATGGTGGCCACGCTCCGATCTCCCTCCTCCGTGGCTCCTAGGGCGAACCGAGGAGGGAATGGGATGGTGGCGGTGTACCACGACCAGGGGGAGGGGCTAGGGGTGCTGAGGAAGCTGGGGGAGTCACGGGGCGCAACGAACGCGAGCTCGCCTCGCTCGGCAATGGCGGCCACAGCTGGGTCGATGATTTTGGCCACCCTTTGTTCTTCTGTGTGCACCGGGAGGTAGAGGAGAGTGAGGTGCAGCGAGAGAGGAGAGGCTCGGGCAACTCTCTTAGATAGGCAGCGGGAGGAGGAAAAAACACGGGGAAGCTCTCCCATACTCCACACCACTGTATCATCGGTGGAGGGGATAAGAGGAGGGATTGGACACACAGGGGAGGCACGAGGTGTACTGGAGCAGACGGGTTAGGCACCGACCGCAGCAGTGCGCAGGGGTTAGGGGTTAAGCAAAAATTAAGCCACGCCAAAGCGTGCGTCTAGAGCGCGACATGAGTGGCATCGACGCGTTCCCGGTGACTCGGAGCACCGAAAATAAAACGGTTTCGACCACTGGGTTTGTAACGACGAGAGCGACACAACAAAACAGGAATCCCTCCAGGATTCCAAACTTTGTAAAATAAGATGTTTAGAAAACCAAAAGCACCGAAGGTGCTCGATGAAATGACAGGGGCCTTGCACCTCTCAGAAAAATTCCAAACACTTACCACTAGGTATGTTGGGTATATGGAGGGTGTCTAAGGAGTTTGAGCTCATTCGGTGTTGTGCAAAATGGGTTTTGCAAAAATCCGCTAGGCCGCGTACCGGCATCGATATTCGGCTTACAAAGGAAGTAGGTCAAAATTTGCTCAAATGGGTTTGGGTCCAACAGAAGAAGTGTAGGAAATACAAAAATATGCATCTCCCTAATTTATGAGAATTTTCCGAGACTCCTAAGTTGACTGATTAAATTTGGGATCGGAGCCAACATTTAACAGTTAACTCCGAAATCGGAAATATTGAATTGGAGTATGGAATATTTTTAGGCGGGTCTTCTAGACATGGGTAGGGGAGTCCTCCGGAAATCCAAGAGAGAGCAAACTCTACGTCAAATCTCCTCGAAAGATTTTTAGCAAACACTTATTAAAACTAGAAAAAGTTTTCCGGCGTCCAAAAATAATTTAAAACTTGGTCTGAATTTTTGGGTGTTACAAACCTTCCCTCCTTAAAAAGAATCTCGTCCCGAGATTCGGAGACTTGTAAAGATTCCCGGAGTATAACAAGATATTTCTTTTACGGTTTCATTATACCCCTATATCATAAAACCATTTCAAAACTTTTTCTTCAAATTAGTAGAGTTTAAAACACTCGGGGAATCCACACACAACAGGGTATTTCTCAAAACCGGACATGTTGCAAGCATCGCATTTTTATCAACAAGATGCACCCAAAAATGACATGGCAGGGGCTCACTGAATCAAACAAGATAGGATCTACCACCACGGTATAGAAATATAAACTAGGGTTTTTGCTCAAACGATCGCACAAACACAACCATGACAAAAGCAACCAAGCATGTCTACAAACAAGCTAACATCAACAAAACAGAGTTTGAACTTGGGTAAGCAGTTACCCAAAATTTATAAACAAAAGGATTGGGATATGCTATCATATCCTCTCATCTAGGGTTTTATTTTGGAAAAGCTATATATACACTTTCATGCATACATAGGTTTTGAAAAAATTAAGGTTTCTTTTAGGAGAAGGATGTTTGTGCCACCCAAAATGGGCTCACAAGCACCTAGATTTTGAGGGGTAGGGCCACACCCCAATTTTTGTTTTTGCAAAGATTTTTCCCTATGGAATACCATAGATACGAGGGAAGAACTTTCGGGTATCTCCTTGCACTGAAGTAATTGTAGAGTTCTAGCTGGAGTAGAACTTACATCCTTCATTTCTGAAATTTTTCCACCGGCCATACTCCTTGTCTTGCAGCAAAGATAACATGGCTGGAATACAAGCATATAGACAGCAGAATTTCTATTCTGAGAAAAACATCATTTTAGAAAAATAGTCCTGCATTTTCGTGGCCCAAAACAAACAGTTGCAGCAGTATGGCATAATCATTTCAACCATACCGTATAAACACGTTCACAACAGCTAACAAAACACTCTACAAGAAATCCTTTTGTGCTCCAACGACGAGGGGACACTCAACAAGCATAATAGAGCTTGTGATGGTGGTCATCGTGGAGGGCTTGGGCCCTTTCTTTAACATGAGTCCTCACAAGGTTCATATTGGGTGAGGAACCTTGCGGCGATACATGTACGAGTTTTTCAAACCTATGCACGAGCCAACATTAAGTGAGCGGGACACCGTGGTTACAGTGTCTCATTAAATACTTCAACTTAATAGTTAAACTTGTGCAACACACACAAAATAATTTTCATACTAGAAAATAATATCATTCAAAGTTTGCATTAATTTTGCAGGCGTGCATATGTGTCTGGGTTCACATATACCACTTCTGCTTTTATGTGATCTGTCATTTCTTCAAAACTTTTCAACTGAAGAGAAGGACATGGTATTCCGTCACATGTCAACCAAGTGGTTAACAAGGGAATCAGAACATCAAGTTTTTCACGGGCTAACCTAAGAACAACTTAACCGCGGACAGAACAAACATGCAGCACAAGAAAACACAAGGGGTTACAAACAACCTCACAAACTCTCACCTACCAACTTAGGACTCCTCACTTGGTGGGGACTTGGTCTGGGCATCCACTTTGTTGCCTTCTGGATCTTGCGGTTTTGGTCCTAAGCAAAGCTTGGTATCCACTGGGCTCTTGTCAGTGGGCTGCGGGACTCGGGCAAGGGCTTGCCTATTGGAATGGCATTCCTCCAAGTGGTAGGCAAGAATGCTCTCCAAGGCGGTGGTGTAGGCTTCGAGGTGGGACAAGGTTGAGTTGAGCATCACTTCGATGCTTACCATGGGATGGCTGGGGCTTGCAAGGGATCTTGGCGGAAAGAAGCGAGGCGCGGGAGGTTCTGTCGCGGCTTCAAAGTACCGCAGACGAGCGAGACATTTCCAAGCTGCAACTTGGAGAGCCATCTCAGGGGAATCCACGAAGTGGCTTTGAATCACATATGGCGCCGCGCTTCCTAAGGCACTTGTGGCGACATACACATCGGCATGATACTCGCTCACGCAGGAGGAGAGGTTAGACCGATATACATGGTACACCGGCCGAGAAACACAACCAAGAATGTCGCGAGCAGCTTCCCACAGCAGAGGTGGAAAACCGGGGCGAAACTCAGCGGTGGTCTCGAAAACAAGGGTAGGTTCCATCTACAACCTCAAGCTAAGGTACTTGGGAGAGAGGAGAGCGCAAGATTCCTGAGCGGGATCTGCTTCAAGAGAGTTGGGTTGCAAAGGATAGCAAGCGAGGGTGGGATTTTATAGGTAGCCAGGACTTGGGTCTCATACTAATGGGTAGTGTCGATTCCTTCTCATGGAAGAAACCGGCGAGCCTCACTCGGGGATTGGGACAAGTCCTACTGCACCATACTGTTGACCAACAATAGCCATGCCGGTTAGGCGGAGATGGGTCAAATCCATCGGGCTCCTTGTCGGGCAAAAGTAAGGCTGGGCTTTCCATGCTAGGGTAGTCTACAGCCAGCCTGGTGCTCTGATACCATGCTCTGTGGCACCCCCTTCTGGCACATTGTCAGAAGGGCGGTCGCCCCGTGCGCCAGCCCAAGATATCTGGCCGCACGTTACGACAATGCAACATAGCGGAAATCATTACACAATCAGGCACAAAGTGCTACAAAAGGGTTTACAAGGCCATCGAGGCTTTACAAAATATCAAGCCAAGCATGGCCCAACTCAGAGTTTTAACTGGCAGCGGAAGACATAAATGAGGCAACGGCTTGGAGCGGCTCCACTCCACAGGTATCTGGCTGGGCTACTGATCCTAGCACGCTCTTGCTCCACTTCTGGCTAAGGTAGAAGATGAATCCTCGCCAATATCTGGCCACAAACACAAGGCCCGTGAGTACATTTGTATGCACTCAGCAAGAATCGCCACTCACTACAAACAATCCAACAATCATGCAACAAGATATACATTGGAAATAAACTCCTACAACATGTCAAGTGTACTCTAGATACATGACATAAAAGTAGCATGGCATTGACAACCAAACATGTCGTAAGCAGACAACGGGGTATCACCAGTACAGAGTCCAAGCCAGGTGGGGTTGGATCGTGCACCGGCAATCATACAAAGGGCTTACCTGTGACGAGTAACCGGGTGTACCAGTTGGTACCAAATAATACACAACAACACCTGTGATCACTGCTAGGCCCACTGGCCTCATCTTTCCACTCTGGGCACGCACGGTTGATGTGGGCTCTGGCCTAACTATAGGCTCCCAACGCATCACACCGCCATCCCTAAACTTGGTTCACAATCACATCTCAAGGCAACATTTCCTGCATCATCTTATTGTTCATTTAGTGAAATCAGGTCGTTCATCTTTCTTTCAAACAGACTTATGTTTAACCTCCTGACTCGACAAAGACAATAGTGTGACCGACACTGAACTGTTGTTCCATAACCTTGGAACGAGGCTAGACATCCAGATTTGACACTCTCGAGAGGTTGCAGTTTCCACCCATCTAGGTGCACCATATAGCCGGTACTTTAGGAACTCTTCCTTAAGACGACCTGATACACGTACATGACCGTTCACGCTACCAAGACACTCCCTGTATAGCTACCGACATAACTCTATGTCTTATGACGAAGTGAATCCGGCACGTCCCCAACCCATGAGCAACGCCTAGCTCCGTAACCTTCGCAAGACTAGCCCCGACCACAAAGGTAACCGACTAGTCTTGCCAAAATGGCAGCATCAAAGGAGGCTCAATAGGATACATAGGTCAAGGCCCCCCATATGAGCGACAGTGGTAGTGCTTTCGATGTTCAGATTAGTGGCACTATGGACTGACCCTATCGAAGTTTGGAGGGGTGTTTCATTTAATCAAGTTTCATCATAACAAGTCCAAACAACAGGGGATTAGTCCAACACAACAATCACAATATCAAAATATTATATCATCAAACAACAAGACATTAGCAACATCATAACTCAAGCAAGACAACAACCACAACAACGTAATAATATATCATCAAACGACAAAACATTAGCAACACAATACTTCAAGAAATAGTAGTATCCATGTCCAAACTTAGCGGAATAAAAGAACGTCAACCGGAAGACTACGGCGACGATTCCGCCGACCAGCACCTTCTCGTTCGACAAGAAAAAGGAAACGTCAACCGGAAAACTACGGCGGTGATTCCGCCGACCAGCGCCTTCACAGATCAACTACAAAATATAACACAGTGGGTCAACCGGATGACCGTGGCGGTTCCTCCAGCCAGCGTCCTCGGAGATTAATTACAAAGTTGGTGAGGCATGTAGCCTCCAAACAATGAACCGAAAAGCATTCATAAGAAAGAAAGCATCCATTCCACTCAAGGATTAATCCGACGTGGTGTCAGCAATCTTGGCAAAAAGAACCAAATGGAAAGCAAATGTCCCAAGCGTCGCAGTCCAGGTGGGCTTACGCCAACCACGTTTGACGGAGGGAGAAGAAGCAAATAACTCTTTTGGCAAATGCCCCCAACTCCGAGGATCATAAGACGACATTCGTCCGCTCCTCACCTCGGCGAAGGAGAAGAAGCAAACAATCATAGGAACGCAGGTTTTATAGTTGTTTATTCAGAGGGTTCAACAAAGCCACGCAAGTGCGAGGCACACAATTAATTCACACGTCATTCTAATGCATACATGATGATGAATGAAACATGGCAGGAGCAACATTCCAATAACATATTGAACACAACAATAACAGACCGACATAATATATACCGAACGCGGACAAATATAAACACTCGGCATGGCAATAAGTAAATACAAACAACATTGCGGGACGGCTCATAGCAAGGGGTTAGCTTGCCTCCGAAGACGGACACCATTTGGCTCAAGGATCACGGACGCGTCACGGGTCAGGGTCTCGGGTTGCCGGTGCCGCGGAATACCCTATGCAGGCATACAAGGGTACTGAGCATACAAGTATTTTACAAAAATATAAAACTTATACTACTGGACAGAGCCTCTCAAAATACGAATTTACAAATTTGATTCACCTCAAACGGAGCTACGGATCCAAAGATACGGACGTGCGACAGTTAGCTATCCGACGCGCGCGCAGTGGAGAACTATCCGCCGCTGAAGGCTGGGCTGAGCTGCTCGCGTATTCACTAGAATACGTCTTCTGACCGGGAAAACAGATTCGCTGAAGTGTGCTTTCCGCTGAAGGAAAACGGAAAGGCGAAAGTGCGCCTTCTGGCCTTCTTCTTCTAGCTCTGGCTCGCGTACGGGAGCGGCTCGGGAGCTGCTGGCGCCGGCCGCTGGGGCTGCTGAGACACCGGCCGACGGCGGGGAAGAGTTGGCCGCGGCCCACCGCGCCTAGGGGAGTGCTCAGGCGGAAGGGGGAGGCTACGGGTACGCCGCCCGCGAGCTCGGCACGGCAATGGCGGGAGGTTGCGGTTGGCGCCGGTTGCCGGCGTTCCGCACAGCTCCGTCACGCGCCGGTGGCAGGAGAGGGGCCGCGCCGCTGCGCCGCGTCCAGGGGCGGTCCAGGGAGCCGGGAACCACGGGAGGGTGGCGGCCCGAGCTCCACCGAGTTCGGCCATGGTGGCCACGCTCCGATCTCCCTCCTCCGTGGCTCCTAGGGCGAACCGAGGAAGGGAATGGGATGGTGGCGGTGTACCGCGACCAGGGGGAGGGGCTAGGGGTGCTGGGGAAGCTGGGGAGTCGCGGGGCGCAACGAACGCGAGCTCGCCTCGCTCGGCAATGGCGGCCACAGCTGGGTCGATGATTTTGGCCTCCCTTTGTTCTTCTGTGTGCACCGGGAGGTAGAGGAGAGTGAGGTGCAGCGAGAGAGGAGAGGCTCGGGCTACTCTCTTAGATAGGTAGCGGGAGGAGGGGAAAAACACGGGGAAGCTCTCCCATACTCCACGCCACTATATCGTCGGTGGAGGGGATAAGAGGAGGGGTTGGGCACACAGGGGAGGCACGAGGTGTACTGGAGCAGACGGGTTAGGCACCGACCGCAGCAGTGCGCAGGGGTTAGGGTTTAAGCAAAAATTAAGCCACGCCAAAGCGTGCATCTAGAGCGCGACATGAGTGGCATCGACGCGTTCCCGGTGACTCGGAGCACCGAAAATAAAACGGTTTCGACCACTGGGTTTGTAACGACGAGAGCGACACAACGAAACAGAATCCCTCCAGGATTCCAAAGTTTGTAAAATAAGATGTTTAGAAAACCAAAAGTACCGAAGGTGCTCGATGAAATGACAGGGGCCTTGCACCTCTCCGAAAAATTCAAAACACTTACCACTGGGTATGTTGGGTATATGGAGGGTGTCTAAGGAGTTTGAGCTCATTCGGTGTTGTGGAAAATGGGTTTTGCAAAAATCCGCTAGGCCGCGTACCAGCATCGATATTCGGCTTACAAAGGAAGTAGGTCAAAATTTGCTCAAATGGGTTTGGGTCCAACAGAAGAAGTGTAGGAAATACAAAAATATGCATCTCCCTATTTATGAGAATTTTCCGAGACTCCTAAGTTGACTGATTAAATTTGGGATCGGAGCCAACATTTAACAGTTAACTCCGAAATCGGAAATATTGAATTGGAGTATGGAATATTTTTAGGTGGGTCTTCTAGACATGGGTAGGGGGAGTCCTCCGGAAATCCAAGAGAGAGCAAACTCTACGTCAAATCTCCTCAAAAGATTTTTAGGAAACACTTATTAAAACTAGAAAAAGTTTTCCGGCGTCCAAAAATAATTTAAAACTTGGTCTGAATTTTCGGGGTGTTACACCACCGCGTAGCCGCATCCACCAAGCGCGGTCCCTGAGGCGACGGCGGTGGACTCCGAGGCCACGGCGGGACAGGCCGACCCTGCCCCCGGCGATCAGCAGGACTTGCTCCACGGGCGGAAAGACGCCGAGGCGCACGACGAGGACACATTGGGCCCCCGAGAGGCCCCCGGCGTGGAAGAGGGGGAAGGCTCTCGCCAGAGCCCCCAGGCGCGAACTGAGTCCGCCACAAGCCCGAGGCACCGTGCTTCGGAGCCTTCGGCGAGCATCGAGGCCTCCGGGCCTCTTGGCGACGCGTGGTCCCTGGTTCTGCGGGGTCGACGCCAGAGCGCGGCTCACCGCGACTCCGTTTTTCGCTTAGCGAGGGAGGTGCTCGACAGGCTTGAGGCCCAGCATGCAGAGGAGGAGCTGGCCGAGGCGGAGGAACGCGCCGACCTTGCATGGGCTTGGACTCACCTCTTCGAGACCATAGAGCGTTGCCGTCAGGAGGACGCGGCAGCCCAGGCGCGACGTGAGGAGGCGAGGCGCTTCGCTGAGGAGGTCCATGCCAGCGTGGTCCACGAGGCCAAGGAGACCCTCGAGCAGATCAAGGCTGGGCACTAGGCTGTCACGGCTAGGCGCGAGGCTCTCGAGGCGGAGGTCGCCGCCAAGCACCAGGAGCTCGCGGCCCGCGAGAAGAAGATCATCACGGGCTCTGAGTCCGTAAGGTCAAGCTGGAGAAGTTCCGCGAGGACCTGGGCACCCGCGATCAGCTGCTGGCGCAGCGCGGGGAGGACCTCTCTCTTCGCGAGGCTGAGCTGCGCAAGCGTGAGGAGCATGTCGAATAGGTCGAGAGGGACCAATCTGCGCAGCGAGAGAGCCTGGAGACCCGCGAGAGTAAGGTGGCCCAGGACGAGGCCAGCTACAAGGATCGCCTCAAGAAGGCCAATGCTAAACTCCGCCTGAAGGCAGAGAAGATGGCGGAGGAGTCCGCCACCAAGGAGAAACTCTTCCGCGACCGCTGCTCCAAGGAGTTCGCGCTGAAAGCCACGCGCCAGGAGGAGCGCTTCAAAGGGAAACGCGACGAGCTCAACGCCCGCATCGTGGAGCTCGAGAAGGAGAAGAGGCGGATGGCTTCCCGCCTTCGGAGCGCCAAGGATGCCCAGGCCCGCACGGAGCAGGATCTCGCTTCTCTGACGGAGGACCTGAACGAGGTCCATCAGCAGGTGGCGCCCGTCGTACAGCTTGTCGCGGAGGCCCGGGACAACGCGCAAGCAGCGCGGCTCTTGGCGCGCCAGCGAGAGCGCATGTTCCACTCCCTGGTTGCCCGCATGCGTGTTGTTGCAGAGCGCTTGGGGGCCGAGGTCCCCGCGTTCTCCGTTAAGGGGAACGCCGACATCGCCACGTACCTCGGCTTCTTCGATCGGCTCTTCACCAACCTTGAAGGGGTCGGGGCGAGCCTCGATGACCTGGTCGACACGGAGAGCCGCGAGCTCCTTGGCGTCGCGGTTGGTTGCGTCTTCGCCAACCTCGCACGTCTCCAGCCTGGCTTCAACTTCAAGGCCGTGACAGAGCCCGTCGAGCAGGGGCGTGCCACGGAGCTAAACGCCGTGGTGTGGGAGGACGTGGAGAGGTTCATCCAGTGCTTCAAGAGGGTTGAGGTCGAGCTGGACCCGGCCCCGGAGGATGATGGTGAGGAAGGCGCTGAGGAGGAGGGCGACAAAGCTGGCGACGACGATGACAATGGCGGCCCTATTGCTTGAGCTGCTCCGGTGGCAAGACGTGCTTGAAGCACAATTTATCTTAGGATTTGCCATTTTGTTTGTAATGATTTGTAGAAACTATGTTGCACGCAAGTGTTAGTGCCTCTCGGGAGGCCTTTTTATCTCTTTTTCATGTCTTTTTCGCTCTACGTCGTCAAGACCCTTCTCCCAGCGCGACGGCACCGCCGCTCGGTATGTCGGAGTCAAGGCTCGACAAGGCCGGAGGGTGCGTAAGGCTTGGAGAGGTAAGGGATCCTGAGGCACGATGCTCGGGAGACCCCCATTTGACGTGCAAGCAGCCTATGAGGCGTAAGAGAGAAAAAGGGGGCTCGAGAGGCGAAAAAACCAGCGAGGGGCAAATCAACAAGTTCTACTTAGCTTTTGCGAGACGTTCGTCTTGTAGAGGGCATCATGTTCCCTGACGAGACGTTTCGCTCTCGGGGTTGCCTGGGGCTGACCTTGGAGCCTCGCAATCCTGTAGGAGGCCTCGTGCTTCCTGCGTTGGACAAATAGGCATACCCACAAGCAATGCACGGTTGGAGGACTCATGCATGCTCATAGGTTTCCTCATGTGTGTCTCGCGAGAAGAGTAGGCACCAAGGTCCTTGGTGAGGTGACGTGCATGGCAGCGGGCCCATGAGTTCAGAGCTCGGATCCTTTAGGTTTTGCGATGCTGCTGGGATGCTCCCGAAGCACAGGCACCGTGCTCAGCCCCCGCTCGCGAGATACGCATGGGGGTAAGTATGAGCGTGAATGATTGCAGAAATAGCTTACCGCGACAATATTACATAACGGCGCTAAGGCCCATAGGTTCATGCTGAAATTAAATTGTTCATTACACTTGGCGTGGCCAAGATAAAATCCGTCATGTCTGGGCATGGGGTTCCACGCGGAGTGGCTGAAGCTTCTCGCGGCCTGTGGCGACGCGTTGTAGAGAGAGCTCAGATGATGTAGCCCCTCGTGGAGGGAAAGGCTTTGTCAAGCTGGGGATGTGATGGCGCATGCCTCCCTCTTGAGACTAAAAATGCCTGCCGTGACTGATCACGGGTAGAACTTGCGCAAGTGCTCGATGTTCCACGGATTTTTGACTGGAATGCCGTCTTCGGTCTCGAGCCGTGCTGTGCTAGGCCTGGAGATGTGCGCGACCCTGAAGGGCCCCTCCCACATGGGTGAGAGCTTGTGGAGGTCTTCCCTGGAGAGTATCCTCCTCAGGACGAGATCGCCTATTTCGAGGGTGCGCGGGTGTATGTGGCGGCTGTGGTAGCGGCGGAGGTCTTGCTGGTACCTTGTCGCCCGGAGGGCAGCGTGGCAGCGGATTCCCTCGAGCAGCAGCAGGTCATCATTGCGGATGTCATCCTGGTTGGCTTCGTTGAAGGCGAGGACTCGCGGGGACCCGTGCTTGAGCTCGTTGGGGAGGACTGCTTCAGCTCCGTAGACGAGGGAGAACGGCGTTTCACCAGTGGGCTTTGTTGCTGTTGTGCGAATGGACCACAGCACGGATGGGAGCTCATCAATCCAGTTCTTTCCGCTAGCCTTGAGGCGATTGAAGCTTCTTGTCTTGAGGCCCTTGAGCACTTCAGCATTTGCTCGCTCGGCTTGCCCGTTGCTTCGTGGGTGAGCCACCGAGGTGTAGCAGATTTGGGTGCCGAGGCTGCCGCAATAGGACTTGAAGACGCCGCTGGTGAGTGAACTGTGAGCCGTTGTCGGTGATGATGCGATTTGGTACGCCGAAGCGGCAGATCAGGCTCCTGATGAATTTCACCGCCGACCTCGCCGGGATGGTGCGCACTGCTTCAACCTCCGCCCATTTGGTGAACTTGTCAATGGCGACGTAGAGGTAGCGGTAGCCCCCGAGCGCTCGTGCAGAATGGGCGATCATCTGTCTTGCTGGCGTCCGCCGCTGGGGTGGCAACGCGCTTTTGCTTGGCGTCAGGCTCTGCCGCGAGGACAGCTGTGACCTTGCGCTTCTCGCTAGCCTTCTTCTTAGCCTTCGACCCCTCAGGCGGCTCTTCCTCTGTCTCTTGCTTGAGGAGGAGGTGACCCTCTTTGGCCTTGGCGCACCTGTCCGCCAAGTCGAAGAGCTTCACCACGGAGGTGAGGTTGTCGTGGATGCCGAGCTTCTCGCTCATCCTGACGTCCGTGACACCCACCCCGAAGGCAGAAATGACCTGCGAGTCGGCGATGTTCGGGATCTTGTTGCGGACTTGGCTAAAACGCTGGATGTATCTGCGGAGGGTCTCGCCAGGCTGCTGGCACACAGCGCGGAGGTCGTTGTATGTGAGGGCACGCTCGTATGTGCCCTTGAAGTTCGCCACAAAGCTCTGGCAGAGCTCCTCCCATGTGTCGATGGTTTTCTCGGGGAGGTTCAAGAGCCACGAGAGTGTTGCGTCGTTGAGGGCCATGGGGAACCAGTTGACCATCACCTTGTCGTCGCCGCCCGTGGCCTGGATGCTCATGGTGTAGCGTTGCAGGAACTCCAGGGGGTTGTTCTTGCCGTCGTAGCGCGGAAGGAGGTCTGGTTTGAACTTGACTGGCCAGACGATGCGACGCAGGTTGCGGGTGAACGCAGTGCAGCCCGTGGCGTACGTCACGACGCCGTCGGCGAGCGTGTGGCAGTTCTGGCGCCCTGCGGCTGCGACGTCCTGGACGACGCGGTTGTGAAGGTCCCGCTGGCGCTCGATTTCCACGCGCAAGTCCTCTGGCGCCCGCTGCATGATCTGGCAGTCGTGCGGCGAAGAGGCCTGCGACACGGCGTGGTTGTTCCCGGCCGGTGCTCCAGCTGGAGGAGGTGGCGGAGGCGGAGGAGGAGGAGCGCCATGCGCCATGTTCCCCGCGTGCCCGGAGTGGTGCACCAGTGAGCGGGAGGGCGCTCGAGTAGGAGCGGGCACGGCAGCGGCGTTGACGAGCTGGGTGACGCGGTTGAGCCAGCCGTCGTGGCCCGCCTGTGCGGGGCGGTAGCGCAGTAGCTCCTGCGCCTTGAGGAGCGCAACGGTCGGCTGGGCACCGCCCGGCTCTGCGAAGAGGTGCCCTGGTCCCTGGACGGGTGCAGGGAGGAAGCTTCTTCGTCCTCGCCGTCGCCATCTCGGTCTTCTGGGTGCTCGACGCAGGGCTTGGGGTCGGCGTTGCGCTCTTGCGCGTTGCTGGCGCGCGGGCGACCACGCGGGTTGCGGTTGACGATGGGCTCGGTGTCAGCCCTGCCGGACGTTCGGCGTGCAAGACGCTCAGCACGTGTCTCGACCATGGCGGAGGAGAGGTTGAAGACGCGCCTCAGCCCCCTACCTGGCACGCCAAATGTCGGAGACTAGTCCCAGGAACTAGGGGTGTGTCTCACTGTAGCCAGGAATCGACAGGGGGCTGAACACGCAATCAAACAACCCTCAACTACCTCGGCAACGGTGCTCGTCGAGCTCGGCGAGGGACATTACGGCAGAGAGTGAACACGAGCCGCTACCCAGGTTCAGGCCCACCGTGAGGTGTAAAGGCCCTACTCCTGCTTTGTTGTATTGCACTGCTTGTGGAGGTTACAGTACAATGAGTTGGCCGAAGCTCAAGCTTTGCTAAGGAAGAACTATGGTGGAAGATGCTCTGTTCTCCTTCGCTATGGTGTGGATGAGCTTCACCTAGCCGGTGAGTCGACGAATGGTCCGATCCCCTCCTTCGGTCATACACTGTCTCCTTTTATACCTGCCTCGGGCCTCTTCCCCGAATTCACAAGGCGGGAAGGGCTACCACATGGCGACGAAGGAGGAGCATAGTGCACGGCGACGGGGCTACCCATGGACTCGGTCCATGGCAGAAAGCAGCGCCTCCTTGGCAGAAAAGCCACCGTCCATCCAGGACAATGGGTTGGCGCTGCAGAGGTCCGTGGGGTGCCCCACGGTGATGTTGGCTTGGAGCGTAGTGGCCGACGGTCCCCTTATCACCGGAACGGCAATCCTTGTAGTCCGCTTTGCTTGGTGTAGCTTTGTTGACCACCTTAAATCACCAAAGAGGAAATTGCGGCGGCGTCGTCATCGCGCGCAGGCGCGCGCGTCACTCTGCGTCGGGCGCAGAGGCCATGTGCACTCTGCGACGGAGACAGAGCTTGCTTTCTCTCGAAGGAACCCCGCGATGGTTGGGTTGCCTCGCCGAGGTTCTTGAGTACTTCACGCCTCGCGAGGGAGGCTCGCAAGGGAGGTGCAGACGTGCGCCAGGACTTAGCGATATTTCAGACAAGAGAGGCCCTCTCGAGGGAAAGATCCCTCGCGAGGCTCGCCAGGTGAGATGCCTGGTCCTTAGCAGAATAGCTCAGTAGAATGTTGAGGGCTGTGGCAGGCCGCCCGTGGTACCCTGGTTTCCACTGGGCCGACAATATTCATATTGAAACTTCGACTTTGAAAAATAAAGGGAAAAATTGTACTCGAACCTCCCATATCCTGTTCTCTCACATCCTCATCCCACTTTTATTTGCGACACCTGGCAGATATGCAGACAACCGTGGGGACCATGCGAATGAGAACGCACCAAGTGGGGCGATGAAAGCGCGTGCACGATGACCTCCACATAGTTTTCTTTTTCTACAGATTTCGAGTACATGATAGCTCGTGAACATGTAACAAGTTTGTATACCTGTATTTTTTAAACACAGTGCAAACACGGACGCTCACAAAAACATGCATACACACACCCATAGGAATGCACACACCTCTATCCCTATGATCACCTTCGATATAGACTAAGCCGGCGGGTCACCACAGACACCCCACTATCGACAGGAACACCGCCTCCCACTGAAATAATATTCTGCCTTAATGAGAAACACCAGTGTCAAACTTGGGATTTGAATTCTAATGGGTTAGTGATACAACCACCGTCCTAACCATCCCACCACAAATTGGTTCTCACTTTGTATATTTGTATTCTGTCGGCAAAATGAAAAATCAACGAGCTTGTATGTGTATCTATGAAAGGACATGTCTCTCCTAATTAGTTTTGCATGTTTGTTAACAACATAAGTATGATCTTACAATGTGCCAAAGTACTATACGTACATTTGATGAAATGCACAAGACGGTGGTTGACCCCTCAAAAAGGAGAAAAGATCGAAGTCGGTGGCCCGTAGATTTAATAGTTTAATAAGTCATAGGGCCTGCACCCAGATAAGCAATCGTAAAGAGTTTCCCCAAAAGTTCTAGTGGATGTTGGAAACAGCCCGGAGACTCCGGTGCTGTCAGGCCGGAGACTCTGGTGTGCAAACACCGGAGTATCCGGACTCAGGGCAACCGGAGTCTCCGACCCCAATTTTATTTAGGAATGTGACATTTGCTAGCGCTTGGCGTGAGCCACTGTTCTCAGTCTGGAGCATGGCCGGAGTCTCTGAATCCCTCGTGGGCCGGAGAATCCACTCAGGCCAAAGACTCATGTCCTCCTGTCGGGGGCTACCCCCGGGTAGGGTCAAGGCTTGGCATAAGTTGAGTTTAAAGATGTGCCGAGGTACGGAAAGGGCCGACCTGTTTGGGCCTGGGAGTGTCCGAGCTTCATCTTGACCTGGATAATATAAAGGCCGACCTATCTTGGCCCAGAGTGGTCCGAGGTATTCCGTTGGCGTGGGCCGAGGTTCGTAATCCGAGTTATGATCAGCCGACCTAACTACCCCGGTGCTATGATTTGTATTGTGAGTGCAGGAGAAGCCATTGGAAGGAAGTAAGGTCCGACCTGGTAAAGATCTTAAGCGCAAGACCCGAGGTAAGGTGCCCGACACATCCGTGCCGGGCTAACCAAGGCAAGAAGCCGTAGGTCGGGCAGGAGTCAATGCTCCTGTCACTTCCCGCCTGACACGGGAGCGTCTGTCACGGAGCCTGGCAGAGGCGTGCCCCGGGTTCGGCGGGGCTGCACGTCTCTGACCGCTGACCACGTGAGTTCTGGGGAAAGGCTACGAGGTAGCTCAGCCAGGCCACGTCTGTCTCTGTCAGAGGGGACATCCTAGCTCTACTGTGGTGATGCAGGGGATGGGCAGCCATGTCCCGTCCCTGACAGGAGTACAATGATGACCAAAGCAGAGGCATGGCAACAATGTTCAGCAAGGGGCACAACGGTAACTCGGCTGGCCTATATAGTGGGCTTCAACCCCTCATGCGTGGGAGATCGATCAATCGACAGAGGACGAATCCTAGAGCTCATTTCCCCCCGGTAGCTTCATCTTCTACCTCAAGTTCTCACCATTGTAGCATCACACAGCTCGAGGAGCAGCTTGTACTTGTCACCTTGAGATATACACCGAGTAGGATAGTGCTGCAGTAGGGGTGTTACCTCCACAAGAGGGCCCCGAAGCAGGGTACATCGCGGTGTGCTTTGTGTTCTTGGTTTCTTGCGTGTTCTTGCTTGTGCACTTCTTGAGTGCATAAACCCTCCCCGGATTCCCCCAACGACCATTCGGCCCCATCTTAGCCATACCTATGGCATCTGCCGTGATCCCACCACGACAGTTGGCGCCCACCGTGGGGCAGATTGAGGCGTTGGAGGGAGTTTACATCCGGACGGGCTCAGGCGAGCGTGTTCTTTCCGGGCTTATCGCCAAGATCGGTGAGTTCACCTTCGTCAGCGACAATGCGGGGTGTTTCGCCGGCAAGCCCTTCCCCGAGCATGGCTTCACCATGATGCTTGGCAGCTTCGTCACCTATGTTGCTGTCGAGGTTGTTCGCGAGTACCCGGAGCAGGTGCTCGTGGACGACGAAACTCCTCTCCTTGCGGCTCTAGGTCGGCGTATCACTCGCCCCAGAGCTGCGTGGAGGTGATGATGACCGGTCCGGTTGATGCCGCTGGCAAAGGAGATGCCAGCAAATCCAAGCCGGCCGAGGTTGCTAAGGTGAGATCTGCAAAGCCCAGGCTAGAGAAAGAGTTGCCTGGTACCCCCGAGGTGCAGGGCCGAGGTGCGACCCTAGTAGAGATAGTGGAGACCTGGCAGACCCAGTAATCCAGGAGTGGATGTAGTAGTGACTGCGGCCGAGCTAGAGGCAAAGCGTGTCCTGTTGCAAAGGAGGCTGTAGCAATGATGACAGCTAGAGATGAGTTCAATAGAGATATGCGTGAGTACAATGCAGCGAATGGCTTCACCCCGGTAGCAGCTGATACAAATAGGGGAGCCGAGGTGCGGCAGAGAGGCAAGGGGCTCAATGATGAGATGAACAGGGAGGCTCGACCTACCACCTCGGCTAGGAGTGAGAGTCGCGTGTCGACTGGAAGGCCGGTATATAGTTCCCCTGCTAAGAACCTCAGAGCTGCCGAGGCAGGCAGGGCCGAGCTATCCGGGTTGACTGGAGATGCATGGCGTGCGCAGCAGAAGCGAGTCAATGAATTAGTGTATGTAGCTAACCAGCAGAATGAGGCTCTCCGCAGAGCATATGCCGGGGCTGGTGATTCGCAGATGGTTTATTCAGCTAGGCCAGTTAGTCAGGTGTCCAAGGGGCAAGCCTCGTCTCCACTCGTCGGAGGAGCCGATCGAGCCCGGAGTGTCACCTCGGGTCAGAACAAGCAGCTGCAGATGCAGATGTATGATCCGGTGTTAGCAGCAAAGCAGAAGGTGGGCCAGGGCAATGCTAGCCGAGCTAAGGGAAACCCCGGCCAAGGTAATGCAAGCCGAGCTAAGGGTAACTCCGGTCAGGGAAATCAGAATGGCGGGCAAGCAGCGTCGGCTGGCCGAGGTAAACCACCTCCGCCCCCGAGGCATCAGCAACAACCCCGGCCGCAGGCAGTATCAGCGAGAGCCGGAGTATGTTCAGCAACCTCAGAATCGGTCAAGGCGATGACCGATATGATGATGGAGACTCGGCCATGGCGCGAGCCGGATACCACAGAGTGGATGGGGCGTTGGGACCTCGGATAGGAGCTCGGATGTTAGCTCCGGCGATGTTCGTAACAAGCTGGATAGAATCTACTTGTCCGAGCAGTTGGAGGAGGAAGGCCCTCCTGGTCCGGCGTGTTTCGGACCTCGGATCATGAGGAGCCACCACCGCCAGTATCTCAGTTCCAGTTAGGTCGGAACACCAAGCCATACAACGGGAGCACCAAGCCGCAAGATTGGCTGACAGATTATGTATCCTCGGTGCACATAGCGGGGGGCAATCGCCGATGGGCGGTCCGGTATCTCCCGCACATGTTGGAAGGTCCAGCTCGGATCTGGCTGAATAATTTGCCGGAGTATAGTATCAACTCCTGGATAGACTTGGAGCTGGCGTTTAACAGCAACTTTGCTAGTACATACAAGAGGCCAAACCGACCTCAGCTCCTGGCAGCATGTAAGCAAGATGATCATGAAACTGACCGAGAATTCTTAACTCGGTGGAGCAATGTTCGGAATTCCTGTGAAGGAGTTGTAGAGGCACAGGCCATTTCCTGGTTTGCAGATGGTTGCCGACATGGCAGCATGCTGTGGCAGAGGCTCCAAAGAGATATGCCGAAATCCTAGCAGAGACAATCCGGATTGCAGATTCTTATGCTCTTGGTGATCCGATGCAGCCAGCAAGAGGCAGTGGCACGTAACAGAAGGAGGGAGCCAATAAACAACCGGCTCGGACCAAGGTGTAATGACCGCCAAGAGTTCGGACACAAGAGGAGGGAGCCGGACTATTCATACACCTCGAACCAAGTTGCAGCGGTGAACCCGGATCAGCCCGGAGCTGGAGGTGTCCAGAGGCCGAAAATCAATGGTCCGGCATTTAGTCCGAACCCGGAGCCACCCTTGACTTATGAATCGATGTTAGATGGTCCTTGCCGTTACCATACGACCGACCCGCGTAAGCCAGCCAACCATTCAACCCGGCAGTGCAGCTGGAACCACAGAATCAGAGAAGAAGGGGCGAAGGCCGGAGGAAACAGAGGAGGACCACCTCAGAGATTTCAGCCGAGGCCCAACCCGAATCTGTCCGGAGCAAATGTTACCCCGATAACCACTGCACCTCCTCCGAGGCCTGCAGCAGCAAGGCCCGTGAATGTTGTGAATGTCCGAGGTAATAACAACAATAATGGTGCCGGACCAAGTCAGCAGTATGAATACCCCGGAAATGACTATAGAGAGGCTCATGCGAGCTATGTGGTCTTTGTGACCGAGCCAACTGACAAGAAGAGTGTGCAGAGGCGTGCCATGGAGGTGAATGCAGTAATGCCGGTGGTGCCGACCTATATGAACTGGTCTGAGCAGGAGATCACTTGGAGCAGGAAAGATACACCTCGGATCATGCCGAGCCCTGGAAAGTATGCCCTGGTGGTAGATCCGACGTTGTGTGGGCCTACAACAATGTGAGGTTCACCCGAGTTCTGGTGGACAATGGCAGTGCCATCAACATCATGTACCGAGACACAATGGTGAAATTGGGCATATCGCCAATTTGTTGATGCCGAGCAGTTGTACTTTTCATGGGATTGTGCCTGGCGTTTCCTGTGCACCCATGGGCAAGATATGGGTGGATGTAGCATTTGGAACCAAGGATAACTGCCGAGTTGAGAGTATCGAGTTCGAGGTGGTGGACTTGGAGAGTGCATACCATGCATTGCTTGGAAGGCCGGCTCTGGCCAAGTTCATGATTTCCACCCATGTTGCATACCTGAAGATGAAAATGCCGGGGCCCAATGGGATCATAACCATCTCGGGTGACTACAAGCGAGCCATTCAGTGTGCCTCGGCGGGGTCTAATCTGGCCGAATCTTTGGTGATGCAGCTGAGAAGAAGAAGCTGCATCAAGTGGTGGCAATGGCGCAGTCAACAGCTCGGCATGTCCGGACTGATGAGCCCGGACTCAACTGCAGCATTCGAGGTGCCCAAGGAGACCAAGAAGATCCCCATTGACCCGGAACACCCGGAGCGCATGGCCCTCATTGGGACCGGGCTGGGCGAGAAATAGGAAAGCGCGCTCTGTCACTTCCTCCGTGAGAATCGGGATATCTTTGCATGGTCGGCTAAGGACCTGCCTGGTGTTCCGAGGGAGTTGGCAGAGCACTCTTTATTTGTCAGGCCGGAGGTGAAACCGGTGAGGCAACCGACCCGTCGTCTCTCAGACGACCGAAGACAAGTGGTGCTGGACGAGCTGGCTAAGTTGCTTGCAGCCGGGTTCATTATGGAGGTGCTGCATCCGGACTGGATATCCAATCCGGTCTTGGTGGAAAAGAAGAAAGACGAGCCAGCCGTGGTCAAGGTGTGGCGCATGTGCATTGATTCACTAACCTCAACAAGGCGTGCCCTAAGATCCATTTCCATTACCTCGGATTGATCAAGTGATCGATTCCACTGCTGGTTGTGAACTGTTGTCTTTTATCGATGCGTACTCTGGTTTTCACCAGATACCACTGAACCCGAAGGATCAAATAAAGACTGCTTTTATTACCCCGTATGGGGCGTATTGCTATCGTGTCATGTGTTTTGGTCTGAGGAATGCCGGGGCAACTTATCAGAGGTGTATGCAGAAATGCCTGCACTCTCAAATGGGCAAAAATGTGCAAGTGTATGTCGATGATATCGTCATCAAAACTAAGGAGAAACGTACTCTCCTCGAGGATCTCGAGGAGACATTTGTGAATTTGAGAAAATATCGGTTGAAACTTAACCCGGACAAGTGCACCTTTGGTGTCCCGGCTGGAAAGTTGCTTGGATTCCTGGTGTCGAGCCGAGGTATCGAGGTTAACCCGGCCAAGATCCGAGCTATTGAAACATGAAATTACCGAAGTGTTTGAAAGATGTGCAGAAATTCACAGGGTGCTAGCCTCGTTGAGCCGATTTGTAAGTAGGTGGGAGAAAAAGCCTTACCTTTGTACCAGCTCATGAAGAAAAGTACCGGGTTTACATGGACCCCGCAGGCCGACGTGGCGTTCAATGAGCTGAAAAAGATGTTGTCCACCGCTCCGGTGTTGGCATCACCATTGCACAATGAGCCGATGTTACTTTACATTGCGGCCACAAACCGAGTTGTAAGTGTGGCAGTGGTGTGGAGCGAGACGAAGGTGGCAGGTCGGTGCAGAGACCGGTGTATTACTTGAGCGAGGTGATCTCTACCTCGAAGCAGAATTACCCTCACTACCAGAAGATGACGTATGGTGTCTACCTGGCGGTCAAGAAGTTGAAGCATTATTTCCAGGAGCATCCCATGACGGTGGTGTGCGAAGCTCCAATCTCGGAGATCATCGGGTGCAAAGATGCAACTGGCCGAGTTGCCAAATGGGCGATTGAGGTGTCTCCATATGCACCATTATGAGAGAAGAGATGCAATTAAATCCCAGGCGCTGCCGGACTTCTTTTGTGATTGGGCCGAGATGCAGTATGAGCCACCCAGGCCGGACTATAATTATTGGAAGATGCATTTTGATGGGTCCAAGACAAAGATCGGGCTGGGGGCCGGAATAGTCCTCACCTCACCGAAGCGAGATCAGCTGAAATATGTGCTGCAGATTCATTTCTCGGCATCAAACAATGTGGCGGAGTATGAGGCCTTAATCCATGGACTCAATGTGGCGAAGGAGATCGGCATCCGGCGTATGAATGCTTCGGCGATTCCGACCTGGTGGTGCAGCAATCTTCTGGAACTTGGGATGCTCTGGATGCCAACATGGCGTTATATCGGTTCCATGTGCAAAAGATATCCGGGTTCTTTGAAGGGTGTGAATACAAGCATATACCTCGGACAGAAAATAATGCTGCCGACGTGTTGTCAAAGCTCGGTTCATCTAAAGAGGCAGTACCACCTGGAGTAGCCCTGAATCACTTGAGAACTCCTTCAATCAAACCTTCTCCTGAATCCGAATCTATTTTCATCCCGGCTGAGCAAGAGTCCGGACCTGTTCCAATGGAGGTAGACGTCGGATGCGTCTGGTCGGACCCGGGGACTGCGTGGCAGAACTCGGGGACTGCGCACCGAATCTCGGGGACTGCTCGTCGACTCGGGGACTGGTCGCAGGATGGTGGAGGAAATAATGGAGGAGATTATGGTGGCCGAACCAATGGAGGTGGACGAGAAACTTTTTCCTTTGCACCCAGTGCCGGAGTGGGCGGAGCAGATCATGAAGTTCATAACAGAGGGAAGCTTGCCAAGTGACACAACCGAGGCTAGGAGAATCCAAAGGAGGGCAAAGGCGTACACCATCATCAACAAGGAGCTCTATAAAAGAAGCGTAACCGAGGTGTTGCAACGGTGTGTCGAGCCAGCTGAAGGCAAGGAGATGCTTTTGGAGATCCACCAAGGAGAGTGTGGACATCATTGCAGCACAAGAGCTCTAGTGGCCAAGGTGTTCAGCATGGGTTCTATTGGCCCACTGCTCTTGCTGATGCAGAGGACATAGTCCGGAGATGTGAAGGATGCCAAAGGTTTGCCAAGCAAACGCATATGCCAGCCTCGGCGCTCAAAACAATTCCTATCACTTGGCCGTTTGCGGTATGGTGTTTGGATATGGTGGGAGAGTTCAAACCAGCCCGAGGTAACATGACGCACATACTGGTGATGGTGGACAAGTTCACCAAATGGATCGAGGTGAAACCAATCCGGAAGTTGGATGGTCATTCAGCAGTGACTTTCTTGAAGGAATCATTCTGCGATATGGGTACCCCCATAGCATTATCTCGGACAACGGCACGAACTTTGCTGTTGGAGAATTTGCTCGGTTTTGCATGGACAAGGGAATCCGGCTGGACATAGCCTCGGTGGCACATCCGGAGTCTAATGGACAAGTGGAAAGATCAAATGCTCTAGTGTTGGCCGGCATCAAGGCTCGGCTCATTGAACCACTGCTGAAAACGCCGGGGTGTTGGATAGATGAGATACCAGCAGTACTGTGGGGTCTAAGGACCACACCAAATCGATCAACTGGCTATACGCCATTTTTTATGGTCTATGGGGCAGAAGCTGCTACCCACTGACATCGAATATGCGCCCAGAGTGGCAATGTACACTGAAGCCGAGGCAAAAGAGGCTCGAGGATGCAGTAGATCTGCTTGAGGAAGCTAGAGAATTGGCCTCATCTCGGTCAGCAATATACCAACAAGGTCTCCGACGTTATCATAGCCGGAATGTCAACCCTCGTGTGTTTCACGAGGGAGATTTGGTGCTGAGGCTGGTGCAGCGCAGAAAAGGTCGGCACAAGTTGTCACCTCCATGGGAGGGACCGTTCATTGTGAGCCGAGCTCTGCTCAATGATTCGTACTATCTTATAGATGCGCAGGAACCAAGGAAAGATGGGCTGGACAACCCCGGATCAGAGGTCAAGCGACCATGGAATGTAGCTCTACTCCGACCTTTCTACTCATGAAGGGCGCAATGTATGTACCTCGGTTAATCCTTAATGAAATGTCGGCACTCCGAGGTTGAAGCTCGGGGACTGCCTCGCTCATGTGCTTGTGTTTTATTTCTGTTTGTCAATTTCGTTCATATGCCGAACTATTTTGAACCTCGTCTCAAACTTCAAGTAATGTATGCTGTGTAACTAATCTTGTGACTCGACTGACGAACGCCGAAATGGTAGTCAAGAGCAAAGATGAAAAAACGTGGGAAACATGAAAATGGACTCGGGGACTCGGTCCAAAATATAGTTCGGCATGTGTCGTTTACTAACCCCTGTCTTTACCTTTCATTTATGTCGGATGATTTTGAAACACACCTCGGCATTTGCTAAGTACTGTATGCTATAAACAACAATCTTGTGACTCGACTGTCGAACGCCAAAATGGTAGACAAGAGCAAAGAATGCCAAGTATAGTAAACACGAAAGTGAACTCGGGGACTCGTTCCAAAAGGGTTCGGCATAAATTTTTAGAAAAGCATGGTTCGGATAGCAAGATAATGTAAGAGGTAGCAAGGCAAACTACTTAAGGTCTATTACATCTGAACCCGGCATACCGGGAATTTAATGTTTTTCTTGAGACAAGTTCAGGCCTCGGAACCAGAGACCTCGGTCGCCGAAGTTGTGGTAGTGGGAATCTCGCTGGAAGAAGCCTCGGGAGGAAAACCTCGGGCGCAGGAACAACCTTGGTCGCGGAAGCAACCTCGGTTGTTGGAGTGGATGCCGGGGTGTCCGTCACGTCGGGGGAGATCACCTCGGTGGCTACGGCTTTGCCGGACTTGCCCTTGGGGTTCGGAGGTTCGTCGAAGTTGAAGTCATCATCAGAATCTTCAGCCACCTCGGTTGTTTGGCCGGCCTTGCCCTTGGAGCTCTGAGGCTCGTCGAAGTCAAATTCCTCGCCGTCAGAGCCTTCTTCACCAGTTCCTTCAGCAGCTTCTTCACCGGACTCTTCTTCCTCGTCCGAGCTCTCTTCATCCTCAGAATAGAGGCGCCCGTCATCGAAGGTCCGGGTGTTTGCATAACTAGCAAAGAGGTCGGCTGCTGCTTGGCGTTTCTCAATGCCATCAGGAGTGGTGTTCCAAGGAGAGCCCTTGCGCAGGGAGGTAACCGTGTGGATCTCATAGATTCATACCAAGACAGCACGAACACCAGGGCCTTGTCCGCTCCAGCCCGAGCTGATGAGCATCTCCACTCCCGAAGTCTAGCCTCGGCTCCTTTTAGCTTCGTGGCGAGCTCGTCGATGCAAGTGGGAGGCTTAACCTTGGGCCAGAGGGCACGATGGACCTGGATGGCAGCATCTACCAGTTTAGTTCCAATGGCCCTGAGCGGCCTGATCCGAGCATTAAGGGCGACGAGGTGGTCCTGGATATCCCAGCTTTCGCCGAGGGTTTCTGTCTCAGCCCTCTTTGCCCGAGCTGCTAGAACTTCTCGGACAGCTTTGTCCTTGGAGTGCTCAAAATGCTCTGAAGAAGACAAAAAGGCTGTCGCTGAATTAAGACATACGGTGGCACGGGGTGTAGGTCGGCGGAAAATAAGGAAAAGGAGAAAGGAAACTTACTATCCATTTGGTGATTAATCCGAGTGAGCTCGGACAACCAACTTTTCGATTAGCCGGAGAGCGATCAGTTCGGTTTCGGCCGAGGTGGCGCGGTTCTCCAGGGTCTTGGCAATTTCTTTCTGCTGTTCGGCGGCCTGGTCTTTGACCTTCATAGCGTCCTCCACAGCAGCTTTGGCTTCATTAGCCCGGTTCAGCTCTTGTTGCAGCCGAGCTATTTCATCTGGGCTGTCTTCAACTTGGAGGCATAATCTTTGTCGCTCTGCTCCTTTGCTGATAGAAGAGTCCGGTGAGACTTCTTCAGTTGTTGTGATCCAGCAGGAGGTTCTTGAAGATTTTGGTCCGAGCATTGTTGCACTCCTGAAAAAATAGAGAGATCAGTTCGGCGGAAAGAGATTTGACACGAATATTGAAATTTACATTTCGAAGAAATCCGAGGTCTTTTTAGCACCCGAGGCCCAATTGAGTCCCGGGGACTCGGCATTGGCCTCGGGGACTCAGCATTGGAGAAATGACAAGTTTTTGAGATTCAAGCCGAGCAATTTTAACTCGGTGGAGTGTCAATTGCTCAACCCGAATCTCGGGGACTGGGAATAGTAGAGTGTTTGTCATTTGGTTTCAAAGGAAGAAAGAGAGTTGCGTAAAGAAACTTACCGATGCCTTCTTGCTGCAATCAAGGACCGCAGTCTGCATGTTGTAAATGGACTGGAGCACGGCGCTAGGTCCAGCTGGATGCTCAGAGGTCGGATTAGAGGAGACCTCGGCAGTGTCAGCCGAGTTCCAGTCCATGTCGTAATGCTTCTCCGAGCCTAAGCTGTTCCCGCTCTTGGTCCGGAGTTGCCCGACCTCCCAGCTGCTGATGTTCGGCTGGATGGTAGCAGCAAAAAGAGCTCGGGAGGTGGCGACCTGAGAGCTCGAAGGCGCGGTCTTGGTCAAGGTGGACTTCGGCGCAGGGACATGCGGCACCAGTTGGGTGCTCGCAGCCTTGGGTCCCGGTGGCGGTGGCGGCATCGGAGTTTGCTGTGGCTGTTTGGGGGGCTCAACATCTCGAGCTGAATCTTTCTGCTGCTGCTGAAGCTTTTGCTTCTGCAGTTGTTGTTGTTGTTGCTTCTTCTGCTGCTGTTGCTGCTGGTTGCGCGCAGCTTGAGACTTGGGGGAGAGCCGAGGCTCCAGCACGGTCTTAGCCGGAGTCTTGGCGCGATCTGTCTCCGCATCCTTCTGAGGACGCGGAGGAGTCTGATCTTGGCTGGGAGCAGAGTGTCCCAGGCCTGAGTCAGAGCTCGGCGGTGGAAGTTCGGCGAGGCGACACGCACCGGGGAGGAGATGGTCCTCTCCGGGCTGTGGATATCAACGGACTGTTCTGGAGGAGAGGCTCTGGCGGGGCTGCCGAGGTTAACCTCGGCCTCGGTTGTCTTAGATTCAACCACTGGAGGCAGTGGTGAATGTATCGAGCTGTGGCTCTGTTTGATCTGCCGAGCCGGGCTAGACGAAAAAGAAAGATTAAGTTAGAGTATAAAAACTTAACCTCGGAACAGCGTGAGAAGTAAAAAGGAGCAAGGTGACTTACGCATCTTCCTCCACGGGGCCTCGTTTCTTGTGCCTCGCCGAGATCTTCTTGGCACGCTTGGCTTTGGGCGCTGCAGTCTCCGAGGTCTTAGAAGCCTCGGCATCCGAGGTACCGGGTCCTGAGCGCTTCCGGGAGGCTGCAGACGCTGGATGAAAGTTCTTATATGTCGGAGGAGCATAGGAAATTGGAATAACATTGACAGGTTCCAGAATTTGGCAATCGTCATCGTCATCATCGGGCCAATCCTGGATGGACGATCGAACTGGTGGGCGGTGCATGGGCAATCGCGAGTCTTACCCGAGGTGGCCTTGGGAATAGGGAGGTGATCCTCATGGTCCGGATCTTCAGCCTCGGCGGCGACCGGAATAGGCAGGTCGGGAGTCCACTCCTTAGAAGAAAGGGGCCATCCTCGACTTCCTGTCGAGTGAACTTCTGCAGAGGTGGCGAAGTAAAACCGAGTTAGCACAAGAATCAATACAATGTCGGGGTGAAAATGAAACCGAGGAATATTATACGCCGGGTAAGGTACACTTACTTGGCTGGAAGGTGATCTCGGTCATAGGGCTTGACACCCCATTTCCACTTATCGGGCATGGTGGTCTTGGCGATGGCCCGGATGCGCCTCTTCACTTCGGAGTCACTGAGTTCATGAGTGCTATTCCGGTGGGGTCATAGCGACCACTCATGTGGCAGATCTTGTGGGCCCGCGCTTGTAGAGGATTAACTCGGCGGGTGATCATGGTGCGCAAAATGTCATCTGCTCCCCAACTTTTCTCCTGGAGTGACATCATGGTTGATGGATCAATAAAACCTCGGGAGCGTCGGGTGCAGGCTCGTAATCCCAGTTGAGTTGGGCAGTAGGGGCTCCGATGGTGAACTCCGGCAAGTTGATGAGGTCTTCGGTGCCCGGGTTCTTCACATAGAAGAAGGAGCGTTGCCATTTTCGGCAGGAGTCCAGGCCCTGAATCCGAGGAAACTCAGAGAATCGCCGAGGCGAAATCGAGGCCGCCCCGCAAGCGGTCATCTCCTTGTCCACGACCTTCTTGTTCGGGACACTTTGTTTCTTGAGCTGGAAGTACTTGGCCCATGACTCGATGCTAGGCCATAATCCGAGGTAACCCTCGGAAAAAGTTGCGTAGGCCGAGAGTTGGAGGATGGCATTGGCGGGCAAGTGGTGTGGTTGTAGCCCAAAGGTGTCCAAGAAGTCCCGGAAGAATTTCCCGGCCGGGAGTCCGAAACCACGTTCGAAGTGATCCAGGAAGACGACCCGCTCCCCGGATTCCACGTCGGGTTCGATATCTTCTTTCTTCGGAACCCGGCAGATGAGATTGGCCGGGATCCGCCGTGAATCTCGGAGCCACTTAATGTCGACCTCCGTGACATCGGATCCCTCCCAGCTACCTCGTTCTCCAGGTGCTCCTTCCTCGGCGTGATCCGGGCAGAAGACATGTGGACGCTTTCCTGCAGAAGAGGGAGGTTCAACCGGGGTAAGTACCTCGGACAATTCAGGATAGCCGGGGTAAATACCTCGGATCATTCGGGATAGCCGGGCTAAAGGATTTAGGCGGGAAACACGTTTCTACCACTGCGAGATACTAGCAAAGATCTACCAATGAGCAAAAATAGGAGATAAAGTGCAAAACCTAGACAGGGAAATGGATGAAGATCCACGAGTCAGTTAAACGGACAGAACCTATTATGGGAATGAAAGGGGAAGATCTACACCTCTTTGCACAGCAACCTATAGGAAATCTATGGGCAAGTTTATCCATGAAGATGAATGAGTTCATCACGGAGGATGAACACAACTGCTAGCGTGGACAGAGGGGAAACACTTACCGGAATCGCGTGGAGAAGATGTTGAATCGGCGGCGAGTCGACGGCGCAAGGCGCAGCGCGCGTACTCCGGTGCGGCGAGGCGCTGGACGGCGGTGCGGAACGCTGCTGCAGGACGGCGGTGTGGCGGCGCAAGGTGCGGTGCACGTCACCGGCGAGGGCTCGACGGCGGCGCTGGAAGCGGAGAGCACGGAGCAGCGAGTGAATGGGGAAGAAGATGAAGTCCTGCCCTGGGCCCCTATTTATAACCGCGTGCGGTAACTGCGCACTACCGCGCGGTTACCGGGAAGACGTGGGATCGTGTGCGGGCGAGAGTGCGGTTGCGGCGGTTGTGGCCGCACGATCGACCACATCGTGGGCCACAGGACGGCAACCGCCAGCGCCAGATCTTCTGTGCTGGTCAGCGCGAAAACCGAGGGGTCGTGGGCGGTCAAATTGGTCAAGCACTTGAGTGCGCATGTGCACTGTTGGTGGGTCCGGCTGACGAAGGCGGCGTGTGGTCAGGACCTGTCTTTCAAAGGTCCGGATTTTAGGGTCCGGGCAGAGATTCTTCGCCACGTGCCCCGGAAAATCTTGAGGCAAGATTGTGCTGAGTCAGACAGCTCGGAAAGTTCAGATTGCAGACCAACCTCGGATTAGATTATGGTCTAGGAGGAGTACCTCGGCAAAACTATATATGAGGTCGGATTCAGAGGTGGTGCCTTGTTTATTTTTGAACCTGCTACGGCCCTCCATCCGAGGTCGTAGGACCGCACCAGCTTCGGGGACTAATGTCGGGGGGCTACCCCCGGGTAGGGTCAAGGCTTGGCATAAGTTGAGTTTAAAGATGTGCCGAGGTACGGAAAGGGCCGACCTGTTTGGGCCTGGGAGTGTCCGAGCTTCATCTTGACCTGGAGAATATAAAGGCCGACCTGTCTTGGCCCAGAGGGGTCCGAGGTATTCCGTTGGCGTGGGCCGAGGTTCGTAATCCGAGCTATGATCAGCCGACCTAACTACCCCGGTGCTATGATTTGTATTGTGAGTGCAGGAGAAGCTATTGGAAGGAAGTAAGGTCCGACCTGGTAAAGATCTTAAGCGCAAGACCCGAGGTAAGGAGCCCGACACATCCGTGTCGGGCTAACCAAGGCAAGAAGCCGTAGGTCGGGCAGGAGTCAATGCTTCTGTCACTTCCCGCCTGACACGGGAGCGTCTGTCACGGAGCCTGGCAGAGGCGTGCCCCGGGTTCGGCGGGGCTGCACGTCTCTGACCGCTGACCACGTGAGTTCTGGGGAAAGGCTACGAGGTAGCTCAGCCAGGCCACGTCCTGTCTCTGTCAGAGGGGACATCCTAGCTCTACTGTGGTGATGCAGGGGATGGGCAGGCCATGTCCCGTCCCTGACAGGAGTACAATGATGACCAAAGCAGAGGCATGGCAACAGTGTTCAGCAAGGGGCACAACGGTAACTCGGCTGGCCTATATAGTGGGCTTCAACCCCTCCTGCGTGGGAGATCGATCAATCGATAGAGGACGAATCCTAGAGCTCATTCCCCCCGGGTAGCTTCATCTTCTACCTCAAGTTCTCACCATTGTAGCATCACACAGCTCGAGGAGCAGCTTGTATTGTCACCTTGAGATATACACCGAGTAGGATAGTGCTGCAGTAGGGGTGTTACCTCCCCACGAGGGCCCCGAAGCAGGGTACATCGCGGTGTGCTTTGTGTTCTTGGTTTCTTGCGTGTTCTTGCTTGTGCACTTCTTAAGTGCATAAACCCCCCCGGATTCCCCCAACGACCATTCGGCCCCATCTTAGGCATACCTATGGCATCTGCCGTGATCCCACCACGACACCTCCAGACCTGAGACTCCGGGGTTATATTTCCTGCAACGGCTAGATTTCTGGAGACACTGTATAAATCCTTCTCCTACCTTGAAGGGTACCATGACCAAATATCGGAATATCTTCACCCACCGTTGCAAGCATCAACTCACTAGACTCTCTCCCTACCCACTCAAACACCTTGTCCTTATAGGACTTGAGGTAGTTGACCTAGATCTACACTTTCACCAAAGCGATTTGATTTACCTATCCATTCCATTGAGGAACTTGTTACTCTTGAGTTCGTAGGTACCCTAGACGATTAGTAGTTGTTTTCATGGCTTTGGTAGCCGCGGGGACTAGCCGGGAGCTTCTAATTGAGTTGTGGATGCGTGTTCTCGACCTTGTGATTCTTGTGGCTTTGGGGCCGCGGGAATTCGGTGGGAGCCTCCAATTGAGTTGTGGAGTGCGCGTCATCCTTGTAAAGGTTTGGTGCTGACCACAATGGCATCATATACTGACTCGTGCCACTCCACATCGGGTGGAAGCACGAATGAGATTACTGTGTGCCATTGACGGCTATTCAGGGATCATTTTGTGACTTAGCACAGCTCCAACGGAGACTAGCTTCCTTGTGAAGTGAACTTCGGGATAAAATCTCTGCGTCATTGTATGGTTATCTCTTAACCTTCTTTTATTTATTGTTGCTAGCTTATCTTTTTTAATTATACCTTGCTAGCTTGTATCTTGCTCAACATATAGGATTGTTCACGTAGATGCATCTCTAGAGAAATTATATTTGAGCAAAGCCTAAATTTGATAAAAGAAAAAAATTGTAGTTGCCTATTCACCTCCACCCTAGTCAACCTACTCGATCCTTTCAATCCGCCACGTCTTCTCCTAAGCCCTAGCCACCGCATCTCCTCCATCCCAGCTCGTAGTCGACACGTCCCCGCCTCATCTCCTCGTCGTTCCAACGGCAGAAAGGGATGTGGATGCTGGATCTGCACTCGATGCTGTAACTAGGTCACTAAAGTTAGAAGTTTGTGGTGTCGTGATGGCGTCGTTTATATGCGGTGGCGGCCTTACGTCCACTAATGGTACATGCGATTAAACCTCATCTTGGCGACGTTGTTGACATCGTCGAGGAGCGAGTGAGTCTATGTTGTTGTTGGTTTTGTGCTCCGACGTTGTGTGATGTTGGTCTTGTCGACGACATTTTAATCGAGTGTGCATATTGTTTCCACCCACGGGCGTACGGGTACTGAGCCATCAGCTCCCACCGATGATGCTAATCCGACCGTCAATCATCAGGGCACGTCCTCGCATATTCGACTTCTTTCGCAGATCCTGTCGAACGTGTCGGTGGCTACTTGCATGACTTTTACGAAGAATTGTCCTCTATGGGTCTATGTAGACAACTCAATTACTGCTCTATATCGCTTTGTTCTATCCTCCAGCAATGTGACGGGGACCTGATAAGCAGTGGCAGATTAAGTCACCAAGGTTTTGCTAGGAGTTTTGGATATAATTCTAAGGTTTCTAAAGGTCATGTCTATAAATGTGGTCTAGATGTGTCCCTTGCAATTGTGTTTTATTGGTTAATATATTCCAGATGTTAGGCTAAAAAAGGTTTTGTATGTGTGTTATATCAAACATGATTTCCAAATCTAGCATCCAAAATAGTCTTTATTAAGTTCCGTTTGTTTCTTAGGATGGGATTTCCGAAAAAGACACATTTTAGTATATATATATAACAACTTAAAAAGGTATAGAACAAATCATGGGTGTAAATGAATTATGTTAGTTGTGAAACACGTTTTGCAAATCTAGATTATGCCTAATTTATATTCCAAATGTTCAAAACATCAGCGGAGCACTAAAATAAAATCTTAGCACTACTCTTTGAGAAATGTCTGCATAAACTACTAGAAAAACAACCTTCTTGGTCGGTGCCCAATTAGTAGAGCAACAGACTGGTCACGAATGACCCCATACAGTTAGTAGTGACCAGTGACTTCAACTAGATCTTTTTTTTTCAACTAGATCTCAATACTATAAATTTTCTATTTCTACACTTTCCTATCCTACGAATCAAAAGAGCCCTTACATTTTTTTTAGCTAATATGTTCCAATCACTTACTCAAAGGAGCCCTTACATCTTTTTTGCGAATGTGTTCCGATCACTTACATGACTTGCATTTTCTTGAGAACCTTTTTCTTTATGCATTCTGAACTTATCATTTCATTATGCTTTGAAACGGACTGATGTACTCGGCATTCACGATAACCATTTTAGACTTTTTATTACAATACCTTTGGTACTGCTCTTGAGGACGTTTTTCCTAGGAAATTTGGTCTAATGATGGTTGAATCGCTCCCTACGATTCAGAAATTCAGACCTGGCCGTGCTCCTCTAGTCTGCTCCGCCTCGCTCCCATTGCTCTGCCATCTCGCCATCTCCCTCCTCATTCACGGTATCGGAGCTGTTTTCTTGTAATCTACGGAGTAGTACTCACTACTCACATTGGTTCAGAACCGATTAAAGCTGTCCACTTTAGATCATGTCAGTACCCGAAGAAAGGTAAAAAGGAAGAGCAAAGTATCCAACGTCCATGAGCGCAAAAACAAGGTCAAAACAAGTCATGATCTTAGTTCCAAGCACATTATTTATTCACACGCTCCCACCACGGTTCAGGAGCCCCAATTGAACAGTACACAACACTAACAACTGACACGTACTACTACTGACACTTGCTACACAGCACACTTCTCCACGGACTTGCTAGTCGCTACTACGGTCTTGAACGACACACCACTTGCTCCCTTCTTGGTGAGCTCTGCAACCTCTCTAGCCATTGACGATGACCCCACCTGCAATCCAAGCACACGCCCAATCATTCTCAGCAACTAATTTCATGCAAATAATCAAGAGAGTAGAATTAACTGACGCCGCATTGGTTATGTAAGCCATTACCGTTGGGGTGGAGGACCTGGCCGGACATGTAGGAGGAGTCCTGCTCGCAGGCGAGGAAGACGAAGGATGGCGCGACCTCGGCAGGCTGCCCCGCGCGCTTCATCGGCACCTGTGACCCGAACTGCTTCACCTTCTCCTCCGGGAAGGAGGCCGGGATGAGCGGCGTCCAGATGGGCCCCGGCGCCACGCCATTGACGCGGATCCCCTTCTCCGCCAGCTGCATGGACAGCGCGCGCGTGAAGGCCACGATGGCGCCCTTGGTGGACGTGTAGTCCAGCAGCGTCGCGTTGCCCTTGTACGCGTTCACGGAGGTGGTGTTGATGATGCTCCCGCAGCCGCGCTCCTCCATGTGCTTCACGGCGTGCTTGGCCATGAAGAAGTAGGAGAAGATGTTGGTGCGGAACACGCGCTCCAGGTCCTGCTCCGTGATGTCCGTGATGCACGGACGCTCGTACTGCTCCGCCGCGTTGTTCACCAGGATGTCGATGCGGCCGCCGTAAGCGTTCGCGACTTCTTCGACGACCTTGCGGCAGTTCTCCTCGTACCCGAGGTCGGCGGGGAGCGCCATGGGGTCGCGGCCGGCGCCGGAGTTGCGGGACTTGATGTCGCGGAGCGCGTGCAGCGTCTCCTCCGCGTCCTTGTCCTCGTGGCCCTTCAGGTACGTGAAGGCCACCGTGGCGCCCTCCATCGCGAAGCACAGGCACACCGCGCGCCCGATGCCCGAGTCGCCGCCGGTCACCAGCGCTACCTTGCCCTGCCACGCACACACAAATCAGTCGAAGGCTCGAAGCGCTCACACGGATGTCGATCGCCGGCGGCATGTACTGCAGTCGAACACTTTACTTACCTGGAGCTTGTTGGCGGCCTTGTAGTGCTTGGTGATGGCCTCGGGGCGGGGGTCCATGAGGTGTTCCTTGCCGGGCTGCGACTCCTGCTTCTGCGGTGGGAACTGCTGCTGCGACGCCATTGCTCTGCTACACGGGCGGGTCTGCCTTGTTCTCGGCGACAATGCGACGAACGAAGCTAGTGCTGCGGTGGGGAGTGGATGCTGGTGGTTTGGTCGGAGGCGGAGAAACGGCTGGGCTCTGGCGGCGAGGAGTGCTCGCATGGCACGGTGGGGGAAGCGCGAGGTGGCGAGAGGCGGAAATAAAGCTGGACCAGAGCTGGGCGCGCATGGCGCGTGGCGGCGGACGTGGCAGGGGTCTCGCAGCCGTGGCTCGCCACGCGGCCGAACTGGCCGTGTCTCGAGTGACCTAGTGTGCCGTGAGCTGCACCGCACGCCGCTTACTAGACGAAGCTGCTCCGTGTTTCTGGGCGTAAAGCTTGGTAGAAAACAAATGTGACGAAGCAGAGGAATCGCTTGGTCCTAAACGGCCTAGAAGCTGTACTCAAGCCCATCTAGAGCCCATAATTCGTAGCCCATCCATTTTCCCCAGCTAGCCTACGGCTTAGCTCCCGTGGCAGCACCATTCCCCATTGCCGTTCACAGTCACTCGGCGGCGGCGCTGAAACCACTCCCATAGTCCATTCCCCATCTGAAGCAATGGCGATGGCGTTGGCGACTCGACCACCCCCTCACCGATCTCCAGCTAGATGGGCGTGAGCCTCATCAGCGACGCGCCAAAACATTTCTCGGTTCCTCCATGGAGCGTTGCGACGGGGAGATCCCCGCCAAGCGACCCAAGCTCTCCGATGCCGGCGACGGCGCTGGTAGTGAGGACCGCCTCAGCGCGCTTCCTGACGACATCCTTATCAACATCCTTCTCAAGCTCTTGGACGCCGCTGTCGCCGCGCAAACCAGCGTCCTCTCCAGTCGCTGGCGCCGCCTCTGGACGCTGCTCCCGTGGCTCTGGTTTCGCTGCTCCACTCATCCCCTCGGCATCCGCTCCGCCCTCGAGTCGCATGAAGCGCCGGTCCTAGGCAGCCTCGCCGTCGATTTGAAGGACGCCTCTCCCGAGTCCGTGGGCGCCTGGCTTCCCATCGCCGCGCGCCGCCTCTCCGGCGATCTCGTACTACTCATCAAGACGATGCAGCCGAACAAGACGGAGGGCGAAGCCCCGGAAGGATGCGCCCTTGAGCTGCCCTGCTTCGAGAACGCCACCTCGATCCGCCTCGAACTAGGGTATCTCGGCCTCGCGGTGCCACCATTGGGCGTATTCGCCGGCCTCGCCGATCTCTTTCTGGCTTACATCAAGCTACATGGTCCGTGCATGCTCGGTGATGCTGTCTCCTCGCCGCGCTGCCCAGCCTTACGGAAACTCACCGTCCATGATGCCTGGGGTCTAGGCAACTTTGCAATCCACTCGGATTCTCTCCTAGAAATCAATCTAAAGCTTCTGTATGGCTTGCAGCAGCTCACTGTCATGGCGCCGGCACTCAAAAAGTTATATGTGACGTGCTGCTTTGCCGAACGTTCCACTAATAATCAACCGTTGCAAACATCTCTGCCCCTCAGCTGGTGTCCCTCGAGTGGAGAGATGCTTATGATCCACGATTCACGCAGCTTGGCGAGATGAAATATCTACAGCGGCTGAGCACCTACCCACTTCATGTATATAGGCAAGATAACTATGGACCAAACAACTACTGTCTGAGCCTTCTAAGGCGCTTTGAGCTCATCCAGAGTCTCACATGCATTCTTATCTATCGTCCGGTGAGTTCATTTTTATGTGAGTTATGCCATAATTGCATGTACTTGGTGTCCAAATTAAGAAATTAGCCATGGGCATAAAACGAAACTCTCACTTGTTATTCTTAGCACACCCAGTCATTTGTCCTTCATATTACCTTTTTATCCTATGAGATGGTGTTACCTTTTTCTGCCTTTGAGTAGTTAACTTTGATGTCACAAATCACCACAATGCCTTAGTATGTTTGTTATTCAAGGGAGCACAAGAGCTTAGACTTGGTAGCATACAAGAATCATTTGTTGTGTGTTATTGACCTTGTAAACGAGATTCTCGTCTCCTTTCCTTTTGTTAGTAATTATCCCTTTTTGTGACTTTACACGGATCTACACCAAGATATTACTAACCATCGTAATGATCCATTTTTCTCGAATCTACACCAGGAAATTACTAACCAGCAGTACTTGATTGAAGACATTACAAGGCTCCCAAACATTACAAAGATGGTTCTGATAATAATGCCAAAAGGACATTCTTTTGGAGCCAGTATGTTTCATATTCTCAGGATGTGTACTAGTGTGAGAGGGCTGCGACTTGCACTTATGGGCACAACTGGCCTCCCCGAGGTTATACTACCCTTACTCTGTTAGTTTGATACCTGGTACGCATTCATTATTTCTTGGCACACGTAGGCTTGAGCTGCTAGTAGTAGTAGCCCTATTCTCTAGGTGTTGGTTTTGTCTGGGTGATTTGCTTCAGATTATATTTAGGACAAATATATGGTTTATGTATATCTGCCAATGACAATGTATGTTCCTCTAGGTATTGGTAACTTGGTAATATGTTTCATCTCTTAAAGATGGGCAATGTATATGATTCAGGATTTTTCCCCATCAATGAAATGGAAGACCTCCTTCGTGTTGTCTTCACTCCTTTAAGATTGTTCTTAGTCCACCCATCTCTCTCTCTCTCCTGAGTTGCCGACTCGTCGACAGTCATCAATGGAGGGAGGTGGGGTGGTGGTGCAGGGGTCGTCAAGAAAAAGCGGCTCCTAGTGGGGAGCTGTCGGAATTAGAGGAGACGATCCTCTGGGAACCATCCCGAGTTCCCGACAGGATTTTGCTATGTTGGCAGCTCCCATAAGAAATATATATATACTCTCTCCGGTCCACTTTAAGTGTCCAATAAGAGAACTATGGTAGTACAAAATTTGTATAGAGCCACAACACTAATTTGAATTTGACTGAGTCATTGCATGGCCAGCTTAATCTTTTTTTCTAGGAGGTGTATCATATTACTCCCTCCGTTCCGAATTATAATATTTTTTTGCTTTTTCTGAATCGCATGTATCTAGAGTTCTAGACGTTTTTCAGTGTATTTGTTCAATCTTTTCAGTCCGGATGTAGTCCACGTTGATATATCCAAAACATTTCAGAACGAGGGAGTATTATAGAAGAAGTGTTCTGCATAAGTAGTTATGACGCCGAAGCCAACAACACCAACACACGGCTGAGAAAAAGAAAGTGGTTACCTAGTTTCTAACAACCTGACAGGCCTATCAAATCGCCCAAACAACTCATTTTTAAACAATCCAGCATCCTGCCGAACCAGTCCTGTTTCCCTGACCACTGTGATGATCGTGGAGGCTCAATCTTGATAAAATAGGCTTTAGGAGATAATCTTAATGTACTATTGTTCTTTGGGCATTTTCTTTTAAAGATTGCATCAATAAGACAATGTGAGGCCAGTTTAAGATCTCCTTCGGTATGCTTAATCGATTGCACACATGGTTTTAAAGGCGTCCGCCTAGGCGTCAAGGCGCCCCCCCCCCCCCCCCCCCCCCCCCTCCGCCTTGGAAAAAACGACCGCCTTAGGCGCCTAGGCGCATAAAGCGTCCACCTAGGCGTCGCCTAGGCGCCAAGGCGCCCCCACTTCGCCTTAGGACGCCTTAACGCCTTAAAAACCATGATTGCACAATACCTGTAAGTATTAAAATGTTGCTGTCCGACTTTGTATTTGCATAGAACAATCATCTTCTATGCAATAAGGCTGGCTTCAAATTGTTTTCCATGTGTTATTCTTGTATAAATTCGTTAAAGAAATGTTATATATCCTGCCAGCCATAGAATTTATAGGTCAGTCATTCTTAATTGATGGCATTAAATCATAACGGCTGATCTTATTAAGCTGATATCCTCCTTGTTTCAGGCAAAAACTGCGTGCCCATCAGGCTGTGTTTGCGGTCAGCCATCAAATTGGAAAACCGAGGAACTTGCACTGAATCGCCTCCAAGAAGTAGAAATCGATAAACTGAGAGGAACTGAACATGAAGCTGCTCTTATCAAACGGTTATTCGATTGGGCAACAGTGTTAGAAAAGATGACAATAACTTTCCATTGCTCAGTCCCTGAAAGCAAGGCCAAGGAGTTCTTCCAGATGCTTCAAAGATTTTCCAAGCCAGAAATATGTATGAAGGGCCTCACTTTGCCTAATGTGGTCGTAGCAACTTTCTCTAAGAACCGAACGTGTCAGCTTCTCCAAGAACACTAGGCATGTTCCAGAAGCCTTAAGACACCAGCTTTTCGCTTAGGCTGTACACTTATCTCATCTCAGTATCAGTTGACCCTTTGTGTAAATCAGAGTCTGGTAGATCTGGCTGTATCTATTGCACTCTTTGCCACTGCCCTATTTATATTTGCAGGATGTTCTACTGTTCATACTTGCTTGATGGTTTGTTTACTGTGTTTTTTTATATGTGGATGCCTAGATTGAGGAGATGGCCGTTCATCTTTGGTGGCAATACTGTATTCGGTTGATTTATTTGTCTGTTAGCATTGTTCTCCTTCAGAGCAGAGTCGTCATTGATCACATTGCTAAACTTTCCTTCGTCCAGGCTGGCTGTTGATCACCTCCAAGCAGACCTGACTCGTGGGAGTTGGAGATCAGCAGCCTCAAGGAACAGCGTTGCAGAAGCGATTCCCTTGTGCATAGGCTTCGGTGTGCTCTGACGCAGCCACGAAATGATCTCGTGCCACACCTGCTTGGAGAAGGGGCATCCCAGGAGCAGGTGCTGGATCGTTTCGGGTGCTTGCAATCCGCGGCGAGTGAGGCGATCCGTCGTCCAGCAGCATCCAAGATTGGCGAGCCAGTGGAAAACTTCACATCGTGGCGGTGCCCAATTCTTCCAAGTGAGCTTCTATGACGAGCATGAGGCCGATCCCTGGAAGGTGTCGAGGTAGGCCGACCGTGCAGTTTTAGTTTTTCTATGTGCCACCTTTTTTTTTGCGGGGAAAAGAAAGTGATATTATAGCCTCGAACTTACAGAAAAGTCCAGAAACAAAAGGAAAATTACAAACAAGACCCCTGGACCCTGATGTCGATGGCGACAACCTCGATGCCGCCGGTGGCGCGCCGCCGCCGCTGCACCCCATGATGGCTTGGATCAGGCACCGCTCCTCTGCAGACGGGAAGTCGCCGGTCGCCAGCTCCTGAGAACCTACACCTCGGTCCACCATCTTCATCGCGAGGCTCAACACCACTTCCATCTTCTTCTGCGAGATCCGGCTCGACCGCCACGACGAAACCCGTGAGGGCTTGACGAGCTCGATGGATCCGGAGACCCTTGAGCTCGAGGACGGTGGAGACTCGACCGCGGAGCTCCTGAGAACGCCGCCGTCGGAGAGGGAGAGCTCCACCACAAAACGCCACGCCGACCGCACCACCTCCTCCTCCGCGCCGCCGGCAGGCCACCTAGAGTACCCTACGCTACATACAAGCCGTGGATCGACGATTCCCCACCCTCCCGCCGCTGGAGCGGCCGCCGGAGGGCAAAGAATCGATGATCCAACGACGAGCAAGGTGGATCTATGTGCCACCTTAGTTCTTTTGGATCTTGAAAAGCTCATGGCAAGCTAAACATATTTTTTCTTCTGGGTGCTACTGCATGATAGATTGAATATAAGAAACTCGTTGGCTTCAGACTTAGTTTTGGCTTTCTTTTCATGTTTTCCAAACATTTGTAAATTGCTTTTCGCTTTTGTAAATATCTGTAGCAAATTAATAAAAGTTGCCGCAGGAAACTCTCCCGCTTTCGGCTTCGGGCCCGCACAGTAGTGGAGACTGGAGACGACGACGCCACCATCCAATTCCCCATCCGCAGCAATGGCGATGTGGCCGGCAACTCCACCACCCATCCCCAACCCGCAAGTGTGAGCCCGATCTGGGACGCATCAAATCCCTCCCCGTCTATGGAGCACCTCTCCGATGGTGGCGACGGCGGCGGCAGCGAGGACCGACTCAGCACGCTCCCCGACGACGTCCTCATCAACGTCCTCCTCAAGCTCCGCCACGCCGCCGTCGCCGCGCGGACCAGCGCCCTCTCCACTCGCTGGCGCCGCCTCTGGACGCTGCTCCCGGAGCTGAACTTCCCCTTCCCGACCGACCCCCAGCGCATCCGCCTCGCCCTCGCTGCCCACGAAGCGCCGGCCCTCCACCGCCTCGCCGTCGGTCTACGGGTCGCCTCTCCCGAGTCCGTGGCGGCCTGGCTGCCCATCGCCGCCCGCCGCCTCTCCAGCCATCTGGACATCCTCACGTCGCGGCAGAACGTCGCCGCCATCGCGGAAGGACGCGCCACCATTGATCTGCTCTGCTTCGAGAACGCCACTAAGATCAGCCTCGAACTAGGGTTTCTCGGCCTCTCTCTGCCCCCTTCCGGCGTGTTCGCCGGGCTCACTGATCTCTTCCTGTCTTGCGTCAGGTTACATGGTCCGTGCATGCTGGGTGATATTGTTTCCTCGCCACGCTGCCCGGCGTTACGGAAACTCATCGTTCATCATGGCTGGGGTCTAGGCAGCTTTGCAATCCACTCCGAGACTCTCCGGGAAATCGAGCTAAAGCATGTGCGCTTGCAGCAGCTCACTCTCATGGCTCCGGCACTCAAGGTGTTATTGGTGACCGGCTGTTTTGCTAAACCTACCAGTAACAATCAACCGGTAGCGCCCCCCATTTTCATGTATATGGGCCAGATGACTATGCACCGAATAGCTACTGTCTGAGGCTTATACGACGCTTTGAGCTCTTACGATTACGGTGTCTCAAATTAATGCTTCTGTATGGGCCGGTGAGTTCATTTTCCTTTGTCGAGTTATTTCATCATTCCGTATACTTGGAGTCCAAATTATGGAATTGGCCATAAGCATGTAACGAAATTCTCACTTGTTGTTCCCTAAAACATGGCTTGGCACATCCAGTCATTTGTTCTTCATAAGTAGTAGACTTTTATCCAATGGGATGGCCTTACCTTTTTCTGCTTTTGAGTAGTTTGCGTTGATGCTACAAACCACTACACTGCTCTAGTATGTTGGGTATTTAAGGGAGCACATGAGCCCGGACTTGATAGCATAGAATAACCATCTGTCATGTTTTATTGACCTTGTAAACTAGTTTCTCATGCCCTTTCCATTTCTTATTAATTATCCTTTTTGTATGGATCTACACCAAGACATTACTAACCATCAGAAATGATCCGCTTTTGTGTCTTTGCACGAATCTACAACAGAACATTACTAACCAGCAGTACTTGATGGAAGACATTACAAGGCTCCCTAACATTACACGCATCGCCCTGAGTATAATGCCAAGAGAACATTCCTTTGGAGCCAGTGTGTTTCATGTTCTCACGATGTGTAATGGTGTCAGAATGCTGCTACTTAGACTTCTTGGTGCAATTAGCTACCCCGAGGTAATATATCCTTACTCCGTTTGTCTGATACGCACCTAGGCTTGAGCTTCTAGTAAATTATATCCGTGGGAAATATATGGCTTATGTATCTGCCAATGACAATGCATGTTACTCTATAAGTGTTGGTAACTTGATAAAATGTTTACTTTTAAAGATGGTTAGTCTGTGGAAATGAGCAAAATTATCGGGCTCGGCCAATGCACGTTTCTAAATTTAGTTTCTAGCAATGAAATATGTCCTTCCATTCTCCCGAGAGTGGCACATTGCTTTGATTAGGTTGGGTGGACTGGGGCGGCAGGCTAGGAGATGGTGGCATTGTAATTTGCAAGACAGTGAGGTCGCCGGCAGCCATCATGGAGGGAGGGGGTCGTGGTGGAGGATTGGTCAGAGGAGACACACCCCTTTATCCCCACAGGATCCAGATGTGTTGTCAACTCCCATTACAAATATACTGCAGTTATGTGAATTTGACTGAGTCATTGCATGGCCGGCTCAATCTCGATAAAATAGAGCCTACGAGAGAATATTAATATATACTATTATTCTTTGGTCATTTGTTTTTGAAGGTTGCATCAATAAGACAATATCAATGGCCTAAGACCAATTTAAGATCTCATTCAATATGCTTAATCGATTGCACAAGACCTGACTGTAGTTAGTAAACAAAATTGTTGTTCAATTTCGTATTTGCATAGTACACTCATATTTGTTATTTTAACAAGACGATAGATTACAAAAGGTGGAGCTTCATCGATTGAAACAAGGGCTATTGCAGTGGTAGATTTTCTATCTTATACCATTTACTAGGGCATTCCAATCCAAATCAGTATAGAGTCGCATGTACCAAACAAAAAAACTGTAGAAAGCTGAGGTTGAATTATTGTCGGGTGCACTTGAACTAGGCACATTAGTCTAGCTACTGTTTTATCCATTCCTCTTCTGAGTCAGGATGCATCAGTGCACATATTTACTGTTCTAGGTACATACGCCAAATATGTATCCTCACATTCCCTAAAAATTTGTATATATGCTAGCTAGCAACGTATGAAAACTTAAACCGGCTCTAAACAAATTACAAACATCTAGCCTAAGCTCTTAACTGACCAAATATATAATAAATTAAAAGTATAATTTTTGTTTCAGATTTTATAGCGGATACAACTCATTATGTTGGGTAAATGTATAACTCAACTCTATTATATGAAACACGAAACAATAAACAAAAGGAAATTAGTAAACTGGTTTCCCTCAACCCAATATGAAGTCCATTACAAGCTAAAGTTTGAGTAAACTCTGCCAGCATTTTGATTTATAAAACTTAAATGTGTAATAGAAATAGACATAAATTGGCATATTTATTTCCATTGAAATTGCATACAGTACGTAGTAGACCAATATATGTCAAAGTATGGCGCATATATATCAACATGTATAAGTTGCTTATATGTAGCAATTTGAGCGGTTTCTATATATGTGTAAAGAATTCGATGCGATTAGAATATAGAATAGTGAAGGCACACATGAATTGCTAGCATTTGTTTCAATAAATATAAATTGGTACTATGTAGCATACTTCACAATGTCTGAAACGTCAAAGAAGTGTAAAACTAAAGGAAATATCCATGAGTACCACTTACAAGTTACAAGTCATGCGCAACATGGGTAGCTAGGATGAATCGGTGGAAGTATGCCAATGAGCTATAAACGTATACACGTAGAAGCAAAGGATATTTCGGATGCAACACGGAAGGTCATAAGAGAAAACAAGTTGTTTCAGCTGTAGTAAAATGCCAAATCAAAGCAAAAGATACATATAATTTAAACAAGTTATGACGAGAGTGAAAAAAATGTCTTAATCATTACAAATTCACATTAATAATTATACACCTTATACGGGCAAGTGACTCATGCAATTTGGTAAAGATGAGTATGCTTTGGTAGCATCAAGAGGCTTGGGTCATAAGAGAAAGAGGCTTGCTACACTAATTTAAAGAAGTACTCCCTCCGTTCAATTTTATAAGTCACACTAGCTATCCTTTCCATTTTAACCACATACATGCTAAAATGAGTGAATCTATGTACAAAATAAGTCTAGATTCACTCATTTTGGTATGTATGTGGCCAAAATGAAAATAATAGCTAGTGTGCCTTGTAAAAGTGAACGGAGGGAGGAGTACCTAATAGGTCCAGTGGTGACTCTGGTTGACAAATACAAGGTGTAGGTATGAGATATTTTGGACGTGATATTTGATGAAATGTTGGTAACAAATTATTGCTTTAATTACAAACAAGGATGGAGAGGAGTGGAAGATGCAAATCTAAAAATTATTACTTCTTCGGTCTTGGAAATATACGGCAGACGGGTAATCTAGAAGTGCTTTCGGAATACATGTCAAGTTTGTATCATGTAATCTACATATAGTTGAGCAAATGGTTGGTCAAAGATAAATCTTCAAAGGTGCGTGGGTTATATTTGGATGAACAGGGTTGAACAGTGGGCTGCAAATCTCAGTGACATTGTTCTTCCAATGTCGCAAATAAATATCTTTTACCAACAACATAACAAACTTAATGAGAAGATTCCTACCAAAAGCTATTTTTCTCAGGTCTATATTTCGGTCATAACACTTTTCTTCATTTTTGCATATGTTTCAGTGAGGATGTAGCAATGAATTCAATTGAACGAGAATTAATGTCTTTAAATAATAATTTCTACTTTCATCATTCTTATTTCATGACATTAAATCATGTCGGCTGATCTTATTAACCTGATATGCACCTTGTTTCAGGGACAAACTGCATGCCCATCAGATTGTGTTTGCGATCAACCACCAAAGTGGAAAACCGAGGAACTTGCACTGAATCGCCTCCGAGAAGTAGATCTCCATGACTTGCTAGCAACTGAACATGAAGCTGCTGTTGTGAAACGGTTATTCGATTGGGCAACAATTCTAGAAAAGGTGACAGTAACTTTCCATTGCTCAGTCGCGGAAGACACTGCCAAGGAGTTCTGGCGGATGCTGCAAAGCTTCTCTAGGCCAGGAATACATATGAAGGGGCCACGTTTTGCCTAATATGGTCTTTCCATAGTTAGCCATTAGCGAAAGTATGCTGGAAATTCCCATCCAGTTGTATGCACTCAATGTGGGCATCGATATCTAAAATATCCTTCGATATGTCAATAATCCCTTATGTTGCAGGATATTAAAACATACTCATGTATGCTTACGTTTGACATATGGATGGATCCCTCTTTGGAAAGCTGGCGTAGACGTACGAAGCAGGAGCTGCTGCTGCACCAATATAGAGTAAAACACTCATGTGTTCAAAGTCCCAATATAGAGTAAAAAACTCCTGTGTTCAAAGTCTTGTGGATACTGTCTTTTTTTTCCAGTTAGCTGGTAGAGCTCTTCTTTTTTAGGCTTGAGTCATGGCTCCTTGACTCTGTTGTCTTTTTTGGCTGCATATGTAATCCTTTGTGTTCCTGTTTTTAAATTATAATAAAAAATACACCGTAGGGGCTTCCCCTAGCTTGTTAAAAAAAACATATGGATGGTTGTCATGGGCGTTCTCGTCATGATTTCGACTTGCATTTCTTGTCCATAAGTATATGAATAGAAGCTTTTGAATGAGTGCCGCACTGAAGGATAGCTGGTGCAGAATCTGTGAAAGTCAGTAAGTTCTGAAGAACCATTGTAAAAATTAACCAGGCAAGGATAGGGTGTCCTATATCTCAGTTGCATCTGATTTTTGAGAATGAATAAGATATATGGTTTCTTGCTGAATGTCGGTGGTATTTTCTTGAAGCACACCCTCCCAATAAGCAATTACATAGGAGGCTGCTCCTAATTAAAGGTAGTTTCGCTCGTTCTCAGATTTCACAGATTTTGACACCTATCAGGCTATCACACAGTTTTTTTTTGTTGAGAACTACCTATCACACAGTATTAGATTTTGATTTCTTGGAGATTATAACTAGGCCGTGTGCTCTTTTAGCAGCCCATAAACAAACAAAGGCCTCGTAGCCCGTTGGTATATTTTTTAACCTAGAGGACACTCCCAGTGGAGACTGGAGAGTGGAGAGAGACAGCCGACCGCGGTAGCTCTCGCACATGTGAATCGGCGGCGATTCCAACTAGACCATTCCCGTCCCCCATCCACCGGCAGCGGCGACCGCGTCGGCACCGCCTCCCCTACTCCTCTCCATCTCCCGAGCGTGAAGTTCATCCTCGGATCCTCCATGGAGCACTGCGACGGGGACATCCCCGCCAACCGACCCAATCTCTCCGATGGCGGCGGGGGCGAGGACCGCCTCAGCGCGCTTCACGACGACCTTCTTATCAAGATCCTTGTCAAGCTCCTGGACGCCGCCGTCGCCGCGCGGACCAGCGTCCTCTCCAGCCGCTGGCGCCGCCTCTGGACCCTCCTGCCGGAGCTCTACTTTTACCCCCACAATGACCCCCAGCGGATACACCTCGCCCTCAAATCCCATGAAGCCGGTCCTCCGCCGCCTCGGCGTCGCTTTACTCGACGCCCCTGCCGAATCCGTGGCGGCCTGGCTTCCCATCGCCGCCCGCCGCCTCTCCGGCTATCTATGCCTCATCAACAAGGTGACACAGAACTCATCGGGGGACATGGCCGGTGGAAGAGGCGCCCTGGAGCTGCCCTGCTTCGAGAAAGCCACCTCGGTAGTCCTGGCACTAGGGTATAATATTGACCTTGCCGTGCCGCCTTCCGGTGTATTCGCGCAGCTCAAAGATCTCTACCTGAATCGCATCAAACTATGTGGCCCGGACATGCTCGGTGACGCCCTATCCTGGCCGCGCTGCCCAGTCTTAGAGAGACTCACCGTGGAGCATACCTGGGGTCTAGGCAACTTTGCTATCCACTCGGATTCTCTCCAAGAAATTGAGCTAGACAACGCCTTTGACCTGGGCAACATCACCATTCATTCCAAGTCTCTCGTGTCGTTGGTGCTGAAGAATCTGCAGCCTAGAGAAAGAAAAGACAACGACCTTGGTTTGGGAAACTTCACCATTCACTCGGAGTCTCTCTTGTGGATGGATATGTTGGATGTGCGTGGCATACAGCAGCTCAATGTTTTTGCGCCATCACTTGAAACGTTAAATATAGGCTGCTGCTTTGCTAGAGGTTCCAGATATAATCAACCTGTTGCAAACATCCGCGCCCCTCGGCTGATGTCCCTCTATTGGAAAGAGGCCTATGATCCAAGCTCCACAAATTTTGGCAACATGGAAAATCTAAGTGAGCTGAGCACATTCCCTTTTCGTGTGTATGGAGATGATTCTGACAAGTTACCAAATGACTATTGTTTGAGGCTTCTACGGCGCTTCGAGCTCGTCCAGAGTCTCAGACTCATACTTTTCTATATGCCGGTTAGTTCATTTTTTATGAGTTACGCCATCACTGCGTAAACTTTGAGTTTAAATTAAGGAATGTGCCATATGCATGCAACAATTCTCACTTTGTTTACTTTGCTGAAGTCGCTGAAACATCGCTTATCATACTCAGTCAATTTTCCTTCATAGTAGCTTTTTATCTATGAGATGGCGTTACCTTTTTCTGTCTTTGAGTAATTAGATCGTTAATGTTACAAACCACTATGTTACACTAGTATATTTGATTTTTTAAGAGATCACATGAGCTCAGACTTGCTAGCATAAAGGAACCATTTGTTTTGTGTTATTGACTTTTAAACAAGACCCTCATTTTCTTTCCATCTATTATATATTAGTATTAATGTAGAATTAAAGGTATGTCTAGGTTTTCTTAAAGAGGTTATGCAAAATAAACGTCTGTGATTAATCAGAAATATATAACAGATTTAGGAAGTACAAAGAGACGTTGTCAAGCAAGATAGTGCACGCTTATGCATAGGACATTGAGATCAACTTGTACACTTATATAAGTAGAGTTTTAAAGAAAATACAACTGTACCCACAAAGCATCCGAAGTAGAGAATAAATACGACTCCGATATATATATTACTATATACATAAGTTGGAAATTATAGAATAGCAGTTCTGTTTTCATATGAGAAAAAAATCGAATTAGTCTTATATAAAATCGACAAGTGCAATACTGACACATTTGTTCACATAGGCTTTAATAGCTGCACTACGGATATTTTGTACGTCCAGATTTTAAAGTAGGCTGTTGTTTTTTGAGTCCAGATACTCACATTATCGGCTAAAAATCAATAGACCCAAACGCATGACAATATGCAATCAGAGAACCAAGCGATTCATGAGTTGATGATAGCACATGAAGATCCAACTATGGAACCAATTGCTCCAGCACACGTAGGAGCTTATTAATATTTCTGCGTACACATAAATGCATGCAAATTTCCTTGATAAACAATAGTACAATACATAAAAAATTTAAAAGGGAAAATTAAAATGAAACAAAATTAGAAATTTGATATAATTGCAATACTGACACATTTGTTACATAGGATTTAATAGCTGCACTACGGACTTTTTGTATGTCCAGATTTTAAAGTACGCTGTTGTTTTTTGTGAGTCCAGATACTCACATTATCTGCTAAAAATCAGTAGACCAAAACGCACGACAATATGCAAGCAGAGAACCAAGCGATTCATGAGTTGATGATAGCACATGAAGATCCAACTATGGAACCAATTGCTCCAGCACACGTAGGTGCATATTAATATTTCTGCGTACACATATATGCATGCAAATTGCCTTGATAAACAGTAGTACAATACATAAAATTTTAAAAGGGAAAATCAAAACGAAACAAAATTAGCAATTTGATGTGTGGAACCATGTAGAGTCATTGTATGGCCTTAACCAATCGGAAACACAACTGCAGTATGATGAGTGATGAGATTTATCGAGTCAGAGCACGCAAGATTAGGTACCAGGCTTTAATGTTTATATGTAATTTTAATTATTGGTGAAGATATTGGTAAAAAGTGGACAAGAGGATGATGAGTCGAAGAGAGAAATCAAGCAAGTCTATCATTTCGCACACAGATGTCAGTGACACACCGAAGGTCATATCGTGCCAATAACGAAAGTATTGTCGTTATGTTTCAACATGATGTAGCCTTTTCTCCTTTTTAAAATAGTATGTCCATGTTTACTTACCAGTATATGGATGAAATAACAATTGATCATGATGTAATCAGAGAACATGATACTATAACCTTGCATAGTAAATCTATCCACACAAATGCATAGGCCGCTCAACTAGTTTGTTATCAATTATCCTTTTCTGTGACTTCCCATGGACATACACCAAGATATTACTAACCATCAGAAATGACCCATTTTTGCTTCTTGACACGAATCTAAACCAGGACATTACTAACCAGCAGTACTTGATGGAAGACATTACAAGGCTCCCGGACATTACAAGCTTGGTCCTGGTTATACATCCAGAAGGACATTCGTTTGGAGCCTGTGTGTTTCATGTTCTCGGATGTGTACTGGCGTGAGAAAGCTGCTACTTACACTTGATGTTGATGCAACTAGCTGCTCTGAGGTAATACTATCCTTGCACTGTTAGCCTGGTACATGGTATGCATTCATATTTCTTTGCACACCTAGACTTGAGCTGCTAGTAGCCCTAATCTAGGTGGTGGCTTGATGCTGGATGCTTTACTCCAATTATATCTGTGGTAAAGATATGGCTTATGTATCTGCCAATGAGAATGTATGTTACTATAGGCGTTGGTAGCTTGGCAATATGATTCATTTTAAAAATGGTCCGTCTGTTGCAAATGAGCACAATTATTGGGCAGTGCATGATTCAGGATATTTTTTCAACAACGAAATGGAATACCTCATTGGTTTTTTCTTCTCTTCTTCAAGATTGTTCTGAGGTGACCCATCTATTTCTCTCTCTCTTTCTAGAGGGCGGTGCATTGTTTTGGTTGCTAGGTTGGCTGGAATGGTGAGGCAGGGTAGAGATGGTAAATAACGAGAAAGTTAGGCCGCTGGCAGCAGGAGGGAGGTGCGAATGGCGGTGCAGGAGTGGTGAAGAGAAAGCGGCTTCCAGAGGGGAGCTGCGGAACTGTCGAAGTTAGAGGAGATAATCCTATGGAACCGTCCCAATAGGACCCTGCTGTGTTGGCAACTGAGATCTTGGCTAAATAACAAAGTAGAATGGATTGCCTAAAGAAGGGGCAGGAACACTGGCATTCTTATAGAAATACACGGCAGTTATGTGAATTTGACTCAATTACTGAATGGCCTGCTCAATCTTGTTAAATAGGATTTTGGAGATAATATTAATATACTAGTATTCTTGGAGATTTGTTTAGAAAGATTGCATCATGTCAATAAGAATGGGCCGTGCCAATTTACGATCCCCTTCAGTATGCTTTATTCAATTGCGCAATACCTGGCCATGTAAGTATTAAAATGTTTGTAGGCTAACTTCATATTTGCATGGAACAATCATATTTACAACATGTTGGCTTCAACTGTTTTCCATGTGTTGTTCTTTTGTATGTTTGTTGAAGACATCTTTTATATTAATGCGAGTCATAAAAATTATAGTTCCATCTTTCTTATTTTACTGCAATAAATTATATCGGTTAATCTTTTACGCTCTATGCACCTTGTTTCAGGCACAAACTGCGTGGCCATCAGGTTGTGTGTGCAATCAGCCACCTAATTGGAAAACCGAGGAACTTGCATTGAATCGCCTCCAAGAAGTAGCAATCCGTGACTTGGTAGGAACTGAACATGAAGCTGCGCTTGTGAAACGGTTATTCAACTGGGCAACAGTGCTACAAACCATGACAGTAACTTTCGATGACTCAGTCACCGAAAGCAAGGCCAAAGAGTTTTGTCAGATGCTACAAAGCTTCTCAAGGCCAGAAATATGTCTGAAAGGGCCACACTTCGCCTGATCTCGTCGTATCGTTACACATGCCTCAATTGTTCAAGAACACTTTGCATGCTCCAGGAGCTTGTCGCTTACGCTGGTGGTCGTTTTGTTGTTCTTATGTCTTGCTGTCAGTATCGACTGCAATGTTTGTGAACGTCAGAACCTGGTATACCCTTCCGAGATGTTAGAGGCTGCATCGATTTGCATCTTTTGCCACTATCTTATCTATATGTTGCTGGATGTACTAGACTGTTAAAACATGCTTGATACAGTATGTTTACTATTCTCTTCAAGTATGGGTGTCTAAACGTTAGCTCCTGTTGATGTTCATCTTTATGTGCAATACTGAAACTGAAGTTATGTAATATTTTGTCGCCTATACTTGCAATGGGAAGAAAGAACAGTTTGGCAGAGAGGGATGTTTCTGATAATCCATTTCGTACTTATAAGAGCTGGTGCTCCCATAGCCAACAGACGCACGCAGCATTACAAGGTTGGGTGATGAGCAGTGTTGATCATTTCTGTTCGTCTCGATGCAAGAATTTCAGAGTGTTTCTCTGTTCAGTTTCGTGAACTCTCCATATCGGATTTGCACCTCGTTCCAAAACATGCTCGTGTTTCTGGGCGTAGAAAAAAAAACCGGAGAAGCAGAGGAATCGCCACTGTTGGCCATTACTAAACGGGCCGACGGGCTGTGCTCAAACCCAGCTAGAGCCCATAATTCGTGGCCCATCCATTTTCCCTACCTAGCCCACGCATTTGCTCCGTTCCCGCAAGGCAGACAAGACAACGCCACCATTTCCCAATTCCAGTTCACTCTCACTCAGCGGCGGCGGCGGCGGCTGGAACCACTCCCATTCCCCATCTGCAGCAATGGCGTCGCCACCCACCTTCCCGGTCTCCAGCTAGCGAGTGTGAGCACCATCCGCTCCAAATCCTTTCTCGGTTTCTCCATGGAGCGTCGCGACGGGGAGATCCCCGCCAAGCGACCCAAGCTCCCCGATTGCAGCGACGGCGGCGGCAGCGAGGACCGCCTCAGCGCGCTTCCCGATGACGTTCTTATCCACATCCTCCTCAAGCTCCAGGACGCCGCCGTCGCCGGGCGGACCAGCGTACTCTCCAAACGCTGGCGTCGCCTCTGGACGCTGCTCCCGCAGCTCTGGTTTCGCTGCTCCACTTCCCCCCTCGGCGTCCGCTCCGCCCTCGAGTCCCATCAAGCGCCGGCCCTCCACCGCCTCGACGTCAGCGTCATGGACGCCACCGCTGAGTCCGTGGAGGCCTGGCTTCAAATCGCCGCTCGCCGCCTCTCCGGCGACCTCGTAGTACACTAGTACTCATCAAGACGATGCAGCAGAACGAGACGGAGGGCGAGGCCGCGGAAGGAGGCACCCTTGGGCTGCCCTGCTTCGAGAACGCCACCTCGATCCGCCTCGATCTAGGGTATCTTGGCCTCGCGGTACCACCTTTTGGTACATTCGCCCGGCTCACCGATCTCTTCCTGGCTTGCATCGAGCTAACTGGTCCGTGCATGCTGGGAGATGTTGTCTCCTCGCCTCGCTGCCCGGTCCTACAGAGTCTCACCGTTCGTAATTGCTGGGGTCTGTGCAACTTTGCAGTCCACTCGGATTCTCTCCTAGAAATTGAGCTAAAGGATCTGGAGCGAGAGCCAGACGATGCCCTTGGTCTGGGCAACTTCACCATTCATTCTAAATCTCTCAAGCAATTGAAGCTGACAAGACTGCCAGGGTTGCAGCAGCTCAATGTTATGGCACCAGCACTCATACTGTTAACTGTGAACGCCTGCTTTGCTTCGCTTCGTAATCACCATCAACCTGTTGCAAACATCTCCGCCCCTCATCTTGAGTCCCTCCATTGGTCGGATGCTTATGATCCAAGATTCACACAGCTTGGCAAGATGGAAAATCTACAGTGGCTGAGCACACCACCTTTTATTGTATACGGAAAAGATGGCAGCATTGCACGTGAATTAAATAGCTATTGTCTAAGGCTTCTACAACACGTTGAGCTCATCCGGAGACTCAGTTTCACGCTTATTTATCTGCGAGTGAGTTCAGTTTTATGTAGTTATGCCATCATTTCGTAAACTTAGTTCAAATTAAGTAATTCGCCATAGGCATGCAACGAAATTCTAACATGGCTTAGCACACCCAGTCATTTGTCCTTCATAGTAGCTATATCCTATGAGATGGTATTACCTTTTTCTGCCTTGGGGTTGCTAGTGTTGATGTTACCTTTTTTTTCATAGTATATTGGTTATTCAAGGGTGAGCACATAAGCTCTGCCTTGGTAGCGTAAAAGCCCATTTGTTGTGTGTTATTGACTTTGAAACGTGATTCTCATGTCCTTTCAATTTGTTATTAATTATCCTTTTTTTTACCGCCTATGGATCTACACTAAGAGATCACTAACCATGAGAAATTATCCATTTTTATGTCTTTGCATGAATCTACAGAATGACGTTACTGAACAGCAGTATTTGATGGAAGACATTAAAAGGCTCCCGGACATTGCACGCATGTCCTTGACTATAAAGCATGGAGCTCATTCCTTTGGAGCTAGTGTGTTCCATGTTCTCAGGATGTGTAGTGGTGTGAGAAGGCTGACAGTTACACTTGTTAGCTTATCTCTCCACCCTGAGGTAATACTATCTTTACTCTGGTCATCTGATACCTGGTGGTACATTCATATTTCTTGGCACACCTAGGCTTGAGCTGCTAGTAGCGGCTACTCTAGGTGTCGGCTTTATACGGGATGCTTTGTGCCAAATTGTATATGTGGCAAATATATGGCTGCTAATTACAGTGAATGTTACTCTAGGTGCTGGTTACTTGCTAGTATGTTTTAAAGGTGGTTAGTCTGTTGGAAATGAGCAAAATTATCGGGCAATGCATGATTGAATATTTTCTTATCCATCAATTAAACGGAATATCTCCTTTTTGTCTTCTCTCCCATAAGATCGTTCTCATGTGACCCTCTTTCTCCAGAGGGCAGAGGGGCCTGTTTATTTGATTGTTAGGCTGGGTTGAGTGTGGAGGTCGGGTAGGACCGTAGGAGATGGTAGCACTGCAAGACAGTGAGGTCGCTGACTCACTGGCATCCATCTCAGAGGGAGGCGGTGGTGGCGGTGCAGGAGTAGTGAAGAAAAAACTGCTGCTAGCCTGGGAACCATCCTGACAGGATCCTGCTGTGTTGGCAGCTCCCATTTGAATATATGACAGTTATGTGAATTTCAACCGACTCAGTTGCATGGCTGGCTCAATCTTGATATATTAGGATTTAGGATATAATATCATTATAATATTATTCTTTGGGCATTTAGTTTTTGAAGTTTGATCAGTAAGACTAACAATGGCCTAAGGCCAATTATAGACCTCGTTCAAGTTCAGTAAGCTTAATCGATTGCGCGATATCTGACCGTGTAAGTAATAAAATGTTTGTTGTTCGAGTTCGTGTTTGCATCAGGCAATCATATTCTCTGCAATAGGTGGCTTCAAACTGCTTTCCATGTGTTATTCTTTTGTAAATATGTTTCTTAGATTATTCTTTTGTAAATATGTTAAACACATGTATATCCTGCTAGCATTAGAATTTCTAGTTCCATCATATCGGCTGTTCTTAATAAGCTTATGTGCACCTTGTTTCAGGAAGAAACTGTGTGCTCATCCAGTTGTGTTTGCGATCAGCCACCAAACTGGAAAACCGAGCAACTGGTGCTGAATCGCCTCCGAGAACTAAAAATCCTTGAATTGAGAGGAACTGGGCATGAAGCTGCTCTTATGAAACGGTTATTCGATTGGGCAACAGTGGTAAAAAAGATGACCGTAACTTTCCATTCCTCAGTCACTGAAAGTACTGCCAAGAAGTTCTGGCAGATTCTACTAAGCTTCTCTAGGCCAGGAATACGTATGAAAAGGCTACGCCTGGTCTAATCTAGTATTTGCATAGTTGGCCATGGAGCGAAAAGTCTTTACCAGGACAGCCAATTATCTGTATAAAGACTAAGTTACCAGCCAATTGCACTCGATGTGGGCATCTAAGTCTAGAATATCCATCGAGATGTTAATACATATATAGTACTTAATATCTATTGTCCGGAGTACGTTTGATATATGGATGGTTGTGTAGGCGTTCTTGTCATGATTTCTACTGATGGAACAGCAGTATTTGTGTGCAATAATGTTCTACTGATGGAACTTTTGCTTGATCATTGTGCATGCGATACAAGCAAGTCAGTGGGTGCAGCTCAGATGGGCCGTGTTGTTTACTGCCCAGCTCCGAAACTGTTGGCAGTAATAACTGTTGGCAGTAATAACTGGGAGCAAAACTTGGACATGCATTTATTGTCCAAAAGTCTACGAACAGAAGCTTTTTAGCTTAGCGCCGCACTGAAGGACAACAGGTGCAGATTCTGTGAATTTAAATTAGTTTTGAAATTAAGATAGTTTCTCAGTCGCACCTGATTTGTAAGAAATAAATAAGATAGTTTATTTCTGAATTTATAAGGATGGGACTAATGGTGCTATTTTCTTGAAGCACCTTCTGTATTGATTGATTAAGAAACATGTGTTTACAATTAAAAATTCTAGCACACATGTAGGAGTCACCGAATAGGCAATTAAGCATAATATTACATATGCCCCTCTTTGCAAAGTAGGCTGCTCTAATCAGGCTTCCAAGATCTGAAGTAATGTTACTTGGGCTCCTTTCTGTTCTCTTCCTCTGCGCTCCTCTTGAGACCGGAGGGTCATCGCCACGGCCCCTTCTCCTACTTTGCTTTGGCGAGGCCACCGTGGTGATATGGCGTCTTACTGTGAAGGCCTTGCTCGTGGGCGCTGGCGTGCGGCGCCACGAGTCCCCGAATCTATCTCATGCTAGGCCGCCGCAGATCTGACGTGTGGCGCCACGAGTCCCCGAATCTATCTTACTAGATTCCCTGGCGCGGCTTGCCGCGCGCTACCCGCCGTTGACACTGTTTTTCGATTTGCAAAACGCTATGTTAAATATTCTTAATATGACACAATAGTCAACAATTACTATACACAATTATAGTTTTAGAGCAAAATACAATGCTCTAAGCCTCTTACATACACAAAGTTATAGACTAATGGAAATAGCATCTTAAGATAAATAGGTCTTTCATTACAAAGTCTACGAACATAGTACGCTAAGTACACATTAAGACATATACTATTGGTACCAAGTGGCAGGTAGAATAGGCTCATAAGAGTCATCAGCATGACCATCTACGGGTAGAGCTAGTCCACAAAGCCCTAGAATCGCTGACATATATGACCTCGCCACATACCATGAAGTGGTGAGGAGAAGGACTTGGATTGTAACCTGGAAACTGACACGGCCTCACTTATGGCCTGGACAAAGATAGCTTCTTCAGGGTCTCCTCAATCAGGACAGTCGCCAGCCTCCATGTGAAAGGCTAGAAAATATTGATGGAATCAAGTCATTAACAATCAGGTGACATCACATAGTAATTAAGAAGATAACAACAATGCAAGTCTATATGGTTTACTTATGTCAGTTTTGCAATAGTTGCACCATCAGATATAGCTTACACCATCTGCCACCACAATTTTTCCTTCCCTCACGGAGGGCATTTAGGCAGGCCTATCATACATCGATAATGCAACTATTGTGATCAGTGTACAACAATAAGCATATACAACAACATTTATTCATTGATTAAACTTAATGCTTGCCTGCCAAAGATAAATTCTTAAACAGGGGTCAAATGGATGCAGACCATTATAATGATATAATCAGTGGCAGTAATACACAAACTAATATTTTTCTTTTCCGTGATTGAAGGTATATTCAAGGAACACATAGAGGAACCACCGCCATTGTGATGATCTAAGCTCAGACAAAGTGACGTTAACCTGAAGATGCGGCAACCTAGGAATTAAAGAGAGGAGACTATAGAATGAGATATACAACATGTCAATTGCATGTCAGAAAGCTGAAATGATAATTGTTTAATGCATCCTTGTCTCCTATTTGAAAATGTGTGGTCGAAGTAACTCATCAACTGTATTAACCTTGTCACTAAGTTTGTACACACAGATAATTTTATTGCTAATAGATGCTTTAAAACCTGAAAAGTATGATAAAACGATTTATTCCAGACACTCCAATGTAATTGTATTCTCAAAGTATGATTTGAAAATATGGAATCCAATTGACGAAAAAAAAATTTGGCTGAAATTGTTGTGTGCGCTCACGCAAGGACAGAAGAACCAGTAGGTTTACCGGAATGCAAAAGTATTCATGCCCTAAACAATATTCAGATAAGGAACACCCAGCCGTAGCAACACATTTTCCAAAACAGTAATGAAAAAGAAATATTCCTGGTGAAATTACATCAGGAAAGTGGTATAGTTATGTGATAAGGACAAAAAGACTACCACTGCTATATAGAACGTAGAATACCAACATTTCCAATTAGACGCAAATTTGAACATTAAACAATTTCTTTTCTAGGCAGGGGAATATATCAATGGTTAAACAGATGTACCACACCAGTAAACTATTAATTATGTCATAGAAACTGAGAACTATACGTCAATATTAAGCATTGTCAATATATATCCATCTCACCTGCGATCACTCAAAGAGTGGATACTGCAGCTTTGATTGCAGCCTCAGCAAGGGGTAGAGATCAGTCCCTGGGACATACGAAATGGAAACACAGAGTAGCAACGCAACTATGATAACTGCAGCAAAGTGACATGGGCTATTTCTGTAAGACAACAGGGACATGTAGAGGAAGTGTGTCAATAAATCTCAGTCTAAAAGGACATATAGATATGTAAAAAAGAAAAGCAAACTATGAACTTTCCCGATTGGTTAGATATTTTGTACGAAGTATACTTCAAACAAATTATGTTGCTAGAATAGTGGTAGCATTACTATGAATACACCCCAATCAAGAAAGTCCCCTTTTTTTTGTAGAAGTTAACATGTAATTGTTGTAAATCCTATAAGTAAAATCAAAATTGGAGGAAAACTCACATCTTACTAATATTTCTAATCATCTACAGCAGAGCATATCCAAATCAAAATCTGCATTTGCCAAACCAACAAATACCCACTTCGGAACCCAATATTATAATATTTTAGAGCTTTGCATTAATGTCTTTGAAATATACATGAATCATCCATAAACTATTTTTAATATCACTATAGAAGATAGAAACGCCAATGTACAATTTTACTAAAGCTGAGTTCTGAATTCCACAGAGAAAAATCTAATTTGTATCCTTTATTTACAACATTCCCTGCATGCCGAGAGAAGTTGCTCTTAGGAGAAAAATGAATGTATAGAGAAAAGGATATCGGAATGTTGTACATGGAAAATAAACGTAGCATTCAGAATGAAAAAGATAAATCAGAACAAAACTTACTTAGCAAAAGGTTGTAGCCCCATGTGGTAACACTGTTCCCATTCAATCCTGAAAATGGAACAATTGGCTATAATAATCACTGTATATAATGTAACAAACCAGCAAAGGCAAATATGTAGGTATTAGCACAAAAGTTGTTCCCTATCTTGCGATTCCTAAGCTGAAGATGAACAAATGAAAGAAAGAAAATATTACCTGGGTCTTTGGATCGGCGTGAGCAGTAGATGAAGAACGTTAGGTTTCCTACCCAACCTGGCCACACTCTTCTCCCTTTTCCGAATCAGCAGCCGCCAGAGCTGCCTCACACAGGCATGCATCGCCTCATTCACTCGTTGTCTTTGAGTGAGAGAGAAGAGACAGTCTTCTCCGGCGTGGATCAGGTGAGAAAGATTTGTCCAATCTTAATTCAATTCCTTCAGACTGCAGATAAAATTAGGATATATAAACAGTCATACAAATATGCAATTATTTGGAAGCTGTAGCCATCGAAAACATAACGATATCATGAAGAGAAAATAAAAATCAATATAATTTGTGCAACTTCAGGTCTGATTTCACTCCTCTTTTAACAGAAAGTTACTAGAGAATGGTACTGATGTCATCTATAAAAATTAACAATCAATGTACAAAACAACTCTTGCCAAGAGAAAGTTCTAACTTCTGATCATCAATGTAACTCTAGGATATATGTGTTGTTCTATAACACGAGTAAATAAAAGTTGAAAAAAGAAAGTGGAAAGAATAACAACTGAAATATTTAATTGGATGCCCCTAAATGATAGTAAGTAAATATAGAAATGGTGACATCTCTACTCATCCAAAGCATAACAATACCAAGAAGACAAGTTAATATTACATATAATTATTGCAAGTTCAGGGCTGAGTTCACAATTTTCTCAAACAAATATTATGTGAAATGATGTCAATGTGCATATTCAATATTAATACAAACCAAAAGTAAAAGAACCACTGTCCATTTGAAATGTTTAACAGCCAAATGACATAGTTGATTCAAATCCAGGCACCAATGCTTTGCTTGGAAATGCAAATGTCATCTTAATAACAGGATGGGAGCACCAAAATCCAGAAAGCAACTGAATATTGTTCTTAGTGAAGGAATGTCCTATCTGCATGTTTAATAAGTAGATAGGAAGGTGGGTACCACCAGAATATCGTAAGATGGTGCCAACAAAGATAAAAACAATTGATTCAGACAGCCGAAGAAACATCAGTGTATTTCAATTAAATCCAAAAGGAAATTTAATTTGTCCACTGTGCACCATGAAGCAAAGTAGGCAAATTAATAGCTGGGTAATAAAATGTATCTAAAAATGAAGCATCAGGACCCTGGGTTGGAAAAGAACACATTCCTCCTTGCTATACCAACAGTCCTTCCTGATAATGTGAGCAAAGCGACATCAGATAGCGTCGAGATGCTGCTAATCACATATGTATATCAAAGAAGCAAAGTCAATACCCTCGGTGAGAAGAGAACGGTCTGATTACGTAAAACCAAGAAAATAAAGGATCGGTAAATCGGCAAAGGATAAAAGTATGAAGACATGGGGTGAGGGAAGACAAATAATTGACAGAAAGTTAAACCCGCCTCACCCTACAACGGTAATATGAAAAGGAGCAAAATAAAGCCTAATAGATCAAAACATGATAGAATTGACACAACACGGAAAAACCCAGCGATAAGCTAATTGTGCCCTGTAAATTAAGAACTAAATATTAATAGGAAGATTTTATTTGTTCTGTCAATATGGAGAGACATTTACAAAACTAAAGCAAGGCAATCCAAAAATAATAATAGCCTGAAGTCTCGTTAGAAAGCCATTCAGTATCCCAATAATTTGAGCCACTACGATCTTTGTAATTATCCAATTGATTGCTTGGAGCATATGAGATTCCAGAGAAGGCTCACTTAAACAAAATATTCACCTGCACAATGTCATCCTGCATAATATTTAGTGTATTACCATAGTGGGAGACACAATAAGCTGCAAAGTTCAGAGTACACATAAGGATTTATACACCAGCAAATATCACTATTACGAACATACTTTAATGATGTCATACCATGTCTGACATCTTGAATCAAGCAAGCTCATGCTGGCCTCGGCAGGCTCTCTGGGTCTCACTTCCAGCCTGCATCGCAAACAGAGAAAACCCATTAGCTCGCCTGGAAAATTTGTCGAACACCTAGCGAGCATAAACATCATGAACCCAGAGATGGCACATCGGTGAGCTCTCTGAATAAGCAAAGACCACCCATTGCAACGGCAAAGAAGATCAAGCATGAGAGAACACATCTAAGAAAAAAAAAGCTAGGAGGGAGAGCAGCACATCACCTTGCTTGAGATGAGGTCATGAGGTTGACCGGAAGGTGAGATCGGAGGCTTGCTGCAGGAAGCTGGCAGCCGGGGAGCTTCAATGCGCGGTCGCTGGCTGCCAGATACCGCCGCTGCTAGTCACCATGGAGACGGGACTCTCCAGCGGAGGTCAAGCTCCTCACGTGCCGCACATCTGCGCAGGCCGCAAGCTCCGACCACCGCCGCCGCACGATGAAGAGAGACGGTGACGGGACTCTCCAGCGGAGGTCAAGCTCCTCACGTGCCACACATCTGCTAGATGGAACAATTGGCATCAACCACTAAGAGTTTCATACTCATTGAATCTTTAGTTCAAACAAATGACAGTGCCAGGCTCAGTTAAATTGCTAAACTGGATTATGACCTGTAGAAAAGAAATTGAGACAACTGGATACTGACTAAGTGCTAGAGAAAGCTGCTGAAATTGTAATTAACCAAATGTGCTTGACAGCAAACCAATAAAATAGGACGGTTGAAGATAGCAATCCTAATTCACATAAAGCATCTAAAATCTAGTCCTATGACCTGCAAGCAGACAGACACAGCTAGAACGTGTATCTCGCACTCCTTCAAGCCACCTAGTCCTATGACCTGCAAGCAGATAGACACAGCTAGAACGTGTATCTCACACTCCTTCAAGACACATAGCTAATTATCTTAATAAAGAACAAACTAATTTCTGTAATATAAAGCACACAGAGCTTACACCTACAACTGCCTGTAACATTCACAAACACAACTCATCTAGCACACGAAATAGGAGATCAAACTTTATCAGTGTATTTTTCTTTGAAATTCTGAACCTTACCAGCAAGAAAACAGATTCCTAAATCCAGCAACATCATCAATCTTCAAGTAGCAGTCCCCACGACGCGACGACCTGCAAAAAAAAGAGAGGAAAGAACACCACAACCACGTGAGGTAAATGAAGAAACCGGAAAATCACAAGCTGCAAGAAAATAGAGTTCGAAAAGAAAAGATGAAAAACAGAGCAGCAAGCAGATCCAAACCAGGGATAAATAAAAATAAGAAGTGAAGATGAATACGAAAAGAACAGGGAAAACGAAGGTGAACAAACCTAAAGAACCAAAAGAAAACAGATAAAAAAGAAAAGAAGGCAAAAAGAACAAACAACAGAGGCGAGCGAATGTACCAAATCCAACAACACAAACCCAAAGGAGAATTAAAACCAAGCCAAAACAGAGTAGAACAAAAAAGAGCCATGAGATGAAATTAAAAAAAAGGATCAGATCTGAACGGTAAAATCAAATGAGGAAAATCTAAGAGTAAACAATGGCACCGTAAAATCAATAGAGGCAAAACGGGAAGAGACAAAAAAGAACGAAGAACAAGAACAGAACAAAAATAAAGCAATCCCAAAGAAACAAAAAACAAGCATCTAAGAGAAGCCAAAGTACACGAGAGATCCAACAACGAACACCAATAGAAACCTGGAAAATCAAGAAGACCAAATCTGACATAGAAGCGAAGGCTAAGCAAATCAAACAAAAGAGATTAACCTACGACCGTGAAGGAAACAGAGAAATAGAAAACAAAGCCAACCAATCGAATCCCACGGGCGGAAGGAAAAAAAAGCAACGGAATCAAACCCCACGGGTCAACCAGCATGACCTTAACCCAAACCATGAAGAACTACATCGCGTCAGATCCGGTCGGAGTCGGCGAGGCGGCCGTGGATCTGGAGCTACGGCAAGGAACCAGGAGGGAGAGGAGGAGCCAAAACCTTGATTGGACCGAGAGAGGAGAAGCAGAAAAGTGAGGCGTGCGAGCTCCTCTCCCCAAGCGAGGCGAGGAGTAGGGCGGCCATGACTGTAGAGCTCGTACCCGACGGCCATGGAGAAGTCGACAGCGAGGAGGACGGCGGCATGGCCCGTCCACTTGGACGCGAAATGTCGATACTACCCCCACGCCGCAGATATTCTCGCGAGGCCGCAGAAGCAACTACACCGTAGGCCGAGCTAAGCACAGCGGCTGACACGCGGGCCACCTCGAGGATAGGACCACATAGCAGCGACCTAGCCGAGTAGAACATGGCCAGTCCTCACCTCTCTGCCCACCGCAGCAAATGCGGGACGGGCACGCGTCCCGGATCCCACGGCCGGCGCGGGCGACCGCACGCTGCAAAGCGCATCGAGGACGCAACTCGCTGTGTCTCTGCGGAACGGCCCCGGCGATGTTTGGACCCACCGTCAGCGAACCAGTTGGGCAGTAAAAAAAGTAAACCAGGAAATGGACGGCGCAGATGACGAGGTTATACTCTGCGGGTACCCCAACTTAGAGGTACCTGGTGCACGTGATGATCAAAGAAGCCCAAAGATTAATCGAAGCCCACGAAGGAAGGCCCGAGACGAGGAGTGCTTCCCAAGTTAGATCAAGTTATGGTCGGTTAAGACTTTCCATACATGTAACCTTGGTCGGTTGTGTTTCCCGAGACCCAGCCTCCTATATAAAGGCTGGGAGGGTGATCGATCAGGGTAAGGAATCCATAGCCACCAAAACCTCGGCGAGATCAGCAACTCGTCGAACCCTTGTAACCCTGATATTCATACCATAAACACAGACAAGCAGGAAGTAGGGGTTTTACCTCACTCGAGGGCCCTGAACCTGGGTAAATCCAGCTTGTTAGCCATCGATTCCACCAATACTATGCGTTCTCTACCACACAATTAACCCTAGGTATAGCAACCATGGGAATTGCTGAGGGCACACCTCGAGAATTGGCGCCGTCTGTGGGAAAAGGTAGTATTGGGCTCATGGTTTCGCCAGTTTCATCATCAAGCAGCCACCCGCCGATCGCATCTGCACAAGGTAACTCGCCTACTACATCATCAAAAACCAAATCACCGACCACCACTGCAAACGGCAACTCGCCGGCAAGATCGACCAGCATCAATTCAAAAAGCGATCACTCGCCAAAATCTCCAAGGAGGCTCACGTCGCACTCGATGGAGGCTCAACAAGCCTTTGCCGCACTTGAATCAGGTTTGGATATTACAGTTGGAAAATTTAACATCTTTGTTGATAAAGATGGTGTGCAGGACCTGTTAGACCCACTCGACACGGAGACAATCAACAACGCTTTGACTGCAACACCATCCATCCTGGGTGCGACATCGTCACAGATCGTCCCGATCCAATCGCCAAGCGATTCTGCAACATCCATGACCTCGCAAGAGTTCCGTGATGAGGTGGCAAAAAGATTTGGAAGAAGCGAGATCGAATCTGCGTACCGCCCAAACAACTCAATCGAGTCACTCGACAATGTCGACTGCTACGACGTCGCGGGGAACGAGGAGAACATAGATGACAGCATATACCTCGCCGATCTCAACGGCCCAGAAATCCGTGCCAGCCACGAGATATTCACCTGCGATGCAAATAGCCAGGACAAGGCACTCGAAGATCAACTCGATTGCGACAGAAACCCCAGCAAGCAAAGCAACCCCAGCCTGGATGACGACGCCGAATCCATAATGCGCATTAGCAACACATGGGTAGAAGATCGGGTGGTACCGTATCAGGTATACACCGCGAGTACAGCAGAAACGTCAGCAGCCGCAACATGCCGTCGACCTACAGAATACCCTTGCACAGTCACCATGCCTGACGGAACAACCACGCTGACCATCACCGCAGAGATGGCGGAAAAAGTGAGCAAAGTAATCGAAAGCTGCACAATGCTACCAGCAAACGCAACTCCGGAAGAGGTATTGACCTTACAATACTTCCAGTGGCAAGAATCGATACGGTTGAAGAACTACCGAGCAGTACTCGAAGAACGCAAAAAGCAAGCCAGCATATCGAGTGCTCGGCGAAGAGCATTGTCTACGAGTTCAACGGGCAGAAACGACCCCGCGAATAGGTCACGATTCATAAACCTCGGAGACGCAGATCGTGCAGCGGTCACTCGAAACCTAAACCCAGCCTTTATGGCAGTCGACGCGGAAGGAGTCCCCATACCTACTGAGCCAGCCGGGGCGCTGATGACGCTAGGCACCTATCTCAGAACAATCGAACCTCCTGCAGGAGACCCAAAGAGGGATCAGCACCTCCAACTGTACAAACAACTGGCAATAGCAGCACAAGCCATACAGCATCCACAAGCAACTCCAAGGAGAGATACAGATCGGGACCGTCGCAGTCGAAGTCCTCGGGGAAGGAGCAGTCGAAAAAGCTCACACCGTCATCGCTCCAGCAGGAGCCACTCGAGGAGGTCATACAGCAACAGCTCAGACTCGGAAGCAGAAATCGGCCATGTGGAGCGCTATGCTTCACTCGACGATCCGGGAGGCTCGTATGCCCAAGAAATTTCGCTAGCTACCACGCCAAAGTTCAACTGCAAACAAGAGCCATCAGGCTGGCTAGAAGATTACAGGCTGGCAGTCGGATGTCAGCGCGGCACCACAACTACAGCTATGCAGTACATACAACTCATGATGGAAGGAACAGCTCGCGATTGGCTCAAATCGCTACCCGAATCATACTACGATTCGTGGGAGCACTTCAAAGGTGATTTCATCAAATACTTCGAGCCTCTATGTGAGCGCCCCAAAACTTTCGAGGAGCTCCGGACCTGCAAGCAAAAGTCAGATGAATCTCTGAGATCGTACATACGGCGGTGGACCACCATCCGTAACTCAGTAGGCAACGTATCAGAAGATAGGGCAATCGACGCCTTCAAAAACGGACTCTGGAGAAGACTTCAAAGAAACACTTGGTCGAGAAGATCCAAAGACAATGGCGGCACTCATGGTACTCGCAACAAAGTGGGCAGATGGAGAAGACTCCGTACGAGCCACTCGCCGCACCCTCACATGAAAATCACGAGGGTGGCAGTCGAGACCGCAGAGATAGCTACAGAGATGATCGAAGGCGCAAACGCAAGCATCGTTATCACGATGATGACCATCCAAACTTCATCGCAGCAGGCTTTGTCCAGTCAAGGGACACCGCGACCAAACTGACAGACGACCCGACGATCATCGTGATAATCGAGATCATCGTACTGACGACGCCGAGGTAATCGAGACCATCGCACAGACGATCGACGTGACAGTCGAGACCACAGACGCGACGACCGCGATAGCTACAGAAGGCCAGAGTGGCGCAGGCGAGCAGACAAAGATCCTGAGCGCTCAATCGAAGAAAGGATGGACGATTATTGCAGATTCCATCTTTACAGAGGGGACGATGGTAAGCTTCGCTCTAGCCACTCGCTGAGAAATTGCAGGGAATTCGATCAACTCGCGATTGAACATATATACGACTGCAAAGAGACGGACGTGCACCTCCTCAATTACGCAGACTCCATCGACTACATCACAAGCACAGCCTGTTCAGGCATATCCAGCACCGCAACAAGTACAACAAGCACAGTATATTCCATACCACCGCAAACACAGCCTACTCAGGTGTATACTGCACCAACACCAGCGCAACCGACGCCATGTACATGGTGCCAGCACAACCCGTTACGGGAACACAAATGGCAGCAGCCGTGCACCAGATGCAGCAAGGAGATGAACAAAAATATCCCGTAACTCGCGGGCAGATGAACATGATCCAGCGAGGACGTCCCTCCAATAGAGAGCAAAAGTTACACACTCGACACGTCAATATGGCGGTCATGGCACCCCCAGCTATCACAGATTTTTTGAAAGGATCAGAAACTCCGATTGTCTTCAATCGAGAGGACCATCCACCCGCAGTATATCGACCAGGGCATGCAGCCTTGGTACTCGACGCCCAAATCGGAGGCTACGCCATGACCAAGGTCTTCATGGACGGAGGTAGCGGCCTCAACATAATCTTTGCAGATACGCTACGCAGAATGAACAAATCAGTCGAAAATCTGCCAAAATCCACAAGTACCTTCCACGGTATCGTCCCAGGCAAAGCAGTGCTCCCAGAAGGCACATACACACTCGATGTTACGTTTGGAGATCCTACTCACTTCAGAACCGAGTCGATTGAGTTCGAAGTGGTCGATTGGAAGTCACAATACCATGCAATACTTGGGCGCCCCACTTTCGCTCGATTCATGGCCGTCCCACACTACGCCTACCTCAAGCTCAAAATGCCAGGACCAAAAGGAGTCATCACGATCAACGGGAACTTTCAAAGGTCAGATTCATGTGACCGTGACTTCAGCAAAATCTCAGAGATGTATGGGATGGAGCAATCATTCGCCAAACTCGAGGTTTCTAACGACCGCACACTTCTGCCGGAACACAAGAGGTTAGCATCCGACAGACAATTCAATGCAACCAACGACACAAGAAAGCATCAAGTGCACCCGACTGATCCCTCAAAAAGTCAACATATCATCGAGTCTTACCAGCGAACAGGAAAATGCGCTCGTCGAATTTCTCCGTAAAAACTGGGAAATATTCGCATGGTGCCCAGCTGATATGCCAGGTGTCCCCAGAGAGTTCGCCGAGCATTCTCTACAACTCAAGCCAGGATCTAGACCAGTCAAGCAAACTATGCGCCGTGTCTCCGATCCCAAAAGAGGTGCAATCGAGGCAGAAGTTGATAGGTTACTTGCTGCAAAGTTCATTCGAGAAATCAAAAAGGCAGACTGGGTTGCTAACCCTGTACTGGTCGAAAAGAAGCACTCAGACACCCTGCGGATGTGTGTAGATTTTACAGCCCTAAACAAATGCTGTCCAAAAGATCACTTTCCATTACCACGAATCGATCAGATCATCGACTCAACAGCAGGATGCGCTCGGTTATCATTTTTGGATGCATATTCAGGATACCATCAAATTCGGATGAAAGAAGACGAAGACAAAACAGCATTCATAACCCCACTCGGGGTCTACTGCTACACAACCATGCCTTTCGGGCTCAAAAACGCAGGCGCAACTTACCAGCGCATGATGCAAAACTGTCTACAAGAACAGATAGGACGCAATGTTCAGGTCTACGTCGACGACATCGTCATCAAGACTGAAAAGGAGGACACATTAATCAGTGATCTACAGGAGACATTCAAGAATCTCAATCGATACAACATCAAGCTTAACCCAAAGAAATGCACCTTCGGTGTCCCAGCTGGACAACTCTTGGGTTATTTGATATCTGCACGTGGAATCGAAGCAGACCCAGAAAAGATACAAGCTATACTCACAATGAAGAGACCTACCAAACTCCATGAGGTACAGCAGCTAGCTGGTCGAGTAGCAGCACTCAGTCGATTCATCAGCAAACTAGGCGAAAAAGCACTTCCATTTTACAAATTGATGAAGAAAGCAGACAAGTTCGAGTGGACGGATGAAGCTGAAGCAGCTTTCCTCGAACTCAAAAAGATGCTCACAAGTCCGCCAATCCTCGTAGCACCTAAGGAAAATGAGCCACTCTACCTATACATCTCAGCCACCAATCGAGTGGTCAGCACCGTGCTGGTGGTTGACCGCATGGAAGAAGGACATAGTCAAAGCATACAGAGGCCAGTATATTACGTAAGTGAAGTTCTTTCCCCGTCCAAACAGCGGTACCCGCAATATCAGAAATTGGCGTACGCCGTATTTATGACATCAAGAAAGCTGGCGCACTACTTCACAGAACACCCGATAACGGTGGTCAATAAATCAGCGATTGGAGACGTCCTCACAAACCCCAACGCAACGGGGCGAGTAGCAAAATGGCTCATCGAGCTGGGACCACTAGGAATCAAGTACGAACACCCGAAAGCCATCAAATCACAAGTCCTACCCGATTTTCACACCGAGTGGGTAGAAGCTCAATTGCCAGGGGTACCTGACGTATCAAATTCCTGGACCATGTATTTCGATGGGTCCAAAAAGAATGAAGGAGCAGGAGCGGGCGTCATACTCATATCACCAAAAGGCGACAAACTGCGCTATATCTTGCAAATGGGTTTCGAGTTCCCATCAAATAACGAGGCCGAATACGAAGGTCTAATCCATGGCATGCGCATGGCAAAAGCCATGGGATGCACTCGACTAATGATTTATGGCGACTCTAACTTAGTTGTGCAGCAAACAATGAAGGCCTGTGATGCAATCGCAGACAACATGATCGCTTATCGGGATTTGTACAACATAATGGAGGGCAGCTTCGATGGCTGCGAACTACGACACATAGGGAGAGAAAGCAATGAAGAGGCTGACAAATTAGCCAACATTGCTTCCACAAAAGCACCAGTCCCGGGTGTTTTCTTTGAACGAATAGAGCGTAGGTCAATCGACAAACGACCATCGACCACGACAGCAGCTACAGACAAGAGCAAAGCGCCAAGCACAGAGGATCCTCCGATTGAGGTACTTCTCATTGAGCCAATATGGACTCAACCTTTTCTCGCATACATACTTCGCAATGAACTACCAGAAGATACAAACGAGGCCAGACGCGTCACTCGACGAGCAAAAGCATACACCATCATAAACGGTGAGTTGTACAAACGCAGCACCTCAGGTATGTTCCAAAGATGCATTGCACTCGAAGATGGCAAGGATCTCCTTCGGACATTCATGCCGGTACTTGCGGGCACCACGCGGGCAGTCGATCACTCGTAGCCAAAGCCTTCCGAGCAGGGTTTTACTGGCCTACAGCGCTAAGGGACGCAGAGGACATAGTCAAAAGATGTATTGGTTGCCAGAAGTTCGCTTCCAAGCCACATGCACCCGCATCAGCGCTAAAAACCATACCATTAGCATGGCCTTTTGCCCAATGGGGACTTGACATGGTGGGACCACTGAAGAAATCATCAAAAGGAGGTCATACTCACTTACTAGTGGCAGTCGACAAGTTCACCAAATGGATCGAAGCTATCCCCATCACAAGCTCAACAGCTTCTACGGCAGTTCGTTTCATACAATCGATCATGTATCGATTTGGAGTAATGGATAGCATCATAACTGATAATGGTACAAACTTCACGGCGGAAGAGTTCAAATCCTTTTGCAAGGAACAAAACATCAAACTAAACTACGCTCTGTGGCACATCCACAATCCAATGGGCAGGTCGAAAAGGCCAATGGACTCGTATGCAGTGGCATCAAAAAGAGACTCTTAGTACCACTCAAAAGGGCCGCGGGTGCATGGGTAGATGAACTTCCATCAGTACTATGGAGCTTACGGACCACCCCAAACGCCTCCACACAGTATACACCGTTCTTCATGGTCTATGGTGCGGAAGCAGTGTTACCATCGACGTCAAGTTTAATGCACCACGGGTGGAAGCATATGAAGAAAACGACGCGAACAAGGCACTCGAAGATGCAGCCGATTTGCTGGAAGAAGCACGCAATACGGCTTTGGCACGAACAGCCGTTTATCAACAAGACCTCCGCAACTACCATAGTCGTCGATTACGCACACGGTCCTTCATGGTGGGAGACTTGGTGCTGCGGGAGAAACAGAAGAAAGTCCATAAACTTGCATCACCATGGGAAGGACCTTACATCGTCACAGAAGTCATCGAAGGAGGAGCCTATCGATTGAAGAACGCAAAGACGGGCGAAGTAGCATCAAACCCATGGAACGTGGCGCACCTGCGTCGGTTCTATGCATAGATTCTTAACCTCATATGTAATAGCGCATAATGTCAAAGAATCAGCAAGTTTCAGACGCACTCTTTTCCCTTACCAGGGTACCTAAGGGGACTGGAAGGTTTTAATGAGGCGGCTTGCTGATCGAACACATATTTCGAATAAAGATACATGTTCCTCCATATTTCTCATATATGCCTTTACCCCATTCAAACACTCGGGGGCTCGATCGTAAAAACATAAGCATCAAAATTCTAGCTCAAAAATCATAAACACAAGACTTACAGCCCACTCGACATACTCGGGGGCTGGGTCAAATAGAAAACCCAAACCCCACTCGACATACTCGGGGGCTGGGTCAAACAGAAAACCCAAACCCCACTCGACATACTCGGGGGCTGGGTCAAACAGAAAACCCAAACCCCACTCGACATCCTCGGGGCTGGGTCAAAACAGAATACCCAAAACCCACTCGACACGCTCGGGGGCTGGTTCAAACAGGAAACACATACCCACTCGATAAACTCGGGGCTTGACACAAATCAAAAACACAGATGTGTTACCCGAGGACTGCCCCGATTATACCATGATAAGTCGGGTCCAAAATAAACGGCGTCTTCTGCGGTAAAAAATCTGAACATTGGACCCACACAGACATGTCATGTCAAAGCAGCGAGCGCGCGCCTACGACATCATGATTGACGTCAGGTGTAAAGACAACGTCCACGTTCGAGTGGTAGTTCGAGACTACAATCGACAACATGATTCGACTAGTAAAGGTACTCCCATGGGAGCATATCAAAAATTTCTTGTGATTGATCAAAAAGGAGCAAAATTATTGAGATTGTCCTCTATTGCAAGACAATAAACCACAATCTCGGGGGCTACTCCCATGGGAGCGCGACAGCGCTCCCGTAAATTCTCAAAAGAAGGTAAGAAACTCACTCGACTGCAGACTCGGTTAAAATGCATTAAAATACTTCACAAATCAAAGAATCAAACTTCATAACTTCCCGGACTATGCCAATCGCAGATGTTTCGGATGCTGCATACGCAAATGCAAAGGTAAGACCCGCCGAGCAATCGAGATGGGCCGATGGACGCTCCAACAGTGTTTTCCCTTGAAATTTTCTGTGTCTACAGACGTGATGAAAATCCCGACGGACGCGTCAGGTATCAAAAGTTAAACTGCAGAACGAATCAGTAAGACCTGCAACGGCCTGAGTCGAGTCTGTCCAGTGTGTTCCAGCTTCGAGTCCGGGGACTCGAACCTGATGGAAGGCTAGTATGGTGAATCAGGCCTACTATGTCAATATCCCTAGGCAAAAGTTTCAAAAGTGTTCCAGCTTCGAGTCCGGGGACTCGAACCTGATTGAAGACTAGTATGGTTTCGCCCAAATGTGCGGTTAACTGAGCTCGATATTCGAGTGAATCAGACTTACTATGTCAATATCCCTAGGCATAATTTTTCGATTGCGTTCCAGGCTCGAGCCCAGGGACTCGAGTCTGACTGAAGACTAGTAAGGTTTTTTGCTCAAGTAAGCAGTTAACTGAGCTCGATATTCGAGTAAATCAGGCCTACTATGTCAATACCCCTCGATTAGCATACACATACAATTGAAACAAATTAGAGCTTGAAGAACTACATCGGGTCAGAAGAACAAGTTCAGAAGATTATGACGTGCACGATGAAGGGAGCACATGCTCGATTCTTCGAGTCAAGCAAGTACTCGGGGGCTAATGACGAGGTTATACTCTGCGGGTACCCCAACTTAGAGGTACCTGGTGCACGTGATGATCAAAGAAGCCCAAAGATTAATCCAAGCCACGAAGGAAGGCCCGAGACGAGGAGTGCTTCCCAAGTTAGATCAAGTTATGGTCGGTTAAGACTTTCCATACATGTAACCTTGGTCGGTTGTGTTTCCCGAGACACAGGCTCCTATATAAAGGCTGGGAGGGTGATCGATCAGGGCAAGGAATCCATAGCCACCAAAACCTCGGCGAGATCAGCAACTCGTCGAACCCTTGTAACCCTGATATTCATACCATAAACACAGACAAGCAGGAAGTAGGGGTTTTACCTCACTCGAGGGCCCTAAACCTGGGTAAATCTAGCTTGTCAGCCGTCGATTCCACCAATACTACGCGTTCTCTACCACACAATTAACCCTAGGTATAGCAACCATGGGAATTGCCGAGGGCACACCTCGACAGTAGATCACGCCGTAACAGCTCGATCCGACGGCCGAAAATCGCTGAGCTCTGTGGTGGCTCCATGGGGTCTCAAGGTTTACCTCTCTGGATGCTAGGTCGTCGCAGATTTGGCTGGCCAAGGTGGCTAGATTTGGCAAGGCCTCAGGCCTAAGGGAATAAGCGTTGTGGTGCTTCAAATGAATGTCATTCTGCTTCTTCCGGTCGCCATGGTGACAAAAGGTGGGCCGATTCCTCAAAATTTGTGACGCCAACGGTGGAGTTGAGCTGCCTCGAACGAAGTTCCTGAATGGCGACCATGTCGATCTCATCGTAGTTACTTGTGGCTTTGGGAGCGTCTTTGCACTAGGGTGCTATCGTCGCCCTAGACTTTCCTTACTCATGGCTTTTGTGTTGATCTAGAGGATCTCCAGGTGTTTCGTCGTGGCACACATCGTCGGGTAATCTCCACGTGGTCTCGTCCTCGGGAGATGATGCTGATGGTCGTGGCGTCGAGCGCAATGATGGTGCCGATGGAGAAGGACATGATATGGCTTTTCGACTGATCTTTCCAAGGTCCTCTCTGTAAATGGCAAAGACTTGGGTGTAAATTTTCTTTTTTTTAGGGTCTTTCATGTAATTGTTCCCACCAACTAATGGCACCCTTCTAGGTCCTTCCTTTATGCAAAAAGAAAGCTATGAAAAGGTAATCCAAAAAACGACAAAAAGCCAAATTGCTAGCTCAATTAATTCTGCCAGCTCAACAAGTAGTTTGGTGCGTCCTTCAGAGAGTTTGAAACCAGTGTTACATTTTGACAGGGGCGGCGCGATTCGGTTCGGCCGCCTGATGCGAGTCACTTCATGAGCCGTTGCAAAGAGTCAGTTCATGGGCCTCCTGGAACGAGTGATGGCGACGTAGTTTGCACCGCGGTCCTTCTCGAAGGTATCGTCTTCGAGTCGGCTTGTTTTTTTTAGATCCATGGCTACTTGCTACGAGGATGCTGGGGTTGCGGCCATGGGTAAGTTCGGTGGCACGATTTTGTTTGGTAGTGATGGTGGTGGCGAGCGGAGTAGGGCCCGAGGGGTTCATGTGCTTTGCCATGTGGATGTGGAGTCGTAGCTGCATGGGAGGTAGCTTTGCAGTGACGATGACACGAGATGCGTGGTCGGGCACTGGGCTTGGTCGGCACAAGCTTGACGTCCCCCGCAATGCTCGGTGCACGAGTCATTGCTGTCTAGTCGCTGCTGCGGGCGGCCAACTGTTTGGCATGGACCGACATGGGTCCTAGCGTTTGTTGTGGCAAGGGTTTCTCGTGGTCGTGGAAGGTGAAATCGGAGTCTCTAACTCGAGGAGGAGTGACGACGATGACACTGGATTTGCAACGTCAGCGGCGTTTTCTTCTCGATGGCGTGTGTGTGCTCCATGTGGGTAGCTAGGTTGACCGATGTTTCCATGCTTTGTGGGAGTTTGTGACGGTGCTTTCCGTTAATAAAACTTTTGCCTCCGTTTGGCAAAAAAAACATTGGCAGGTAAGATGAGCATTTCTGTAGGGTACTGCATTTTGTATTGCAGATGGAGCAGTGACGATCCCTAAGGGTTGTAGGTTACATTCATCGATCTGTTGCTCTCCTTGTATTCAGAGTGTTAGCCTTCAGTTCAGTGAACTCTCCGTTCCAAATCCGATTTGCACCTTTTGCCAATATAATCCGATATGTTAACACTTGCTTACGTATTTCTGGTCGTAAAACTAGAAAACAAAACGAGGCGAACCTCGTCCGGTCGATTAGCACTAAACGGGCTGTACTCGAATCCAGCCAGAACCCATTTTTCCCAACTTGGCCCACAGCTGGAACAGGATCCTCTGACGTTACCCACCCTGACGTCCTCTGACTTTGGGTCGCTGACATGTGGGGGCCACCACATGCGGGACCCACCTGTCAGCGACCCAAAGTCCACCTGTCAGCGACCCAAAGTCAGAGGACATCAGGGTGGGTAACGTCAGAGGATCCAGCTCCGAGACAGAGGACATGTGAATCGGCGGCGGCGGCTCCCCTGCTCCGTCCACATTTCCCATCCACCGGCAGCGCCGGCGACCCTCCTGCTCCCTGTCGATGTGATGGCGTGAGGCGCACCAAGTCCCTCTTCCGATCCTCCATGGAGCAGTGCGACGGGGAGATCCCCGCCAAGCGACCCAAGCTCTCCGATGGCGGCGGCGGCGAGGACCGCCTCAGCGCGCTTCCCGCCGACGTCCTCTTCCACATCCTCCGCAAGAACCGCGACGCCGCCGAGGCGGCGCGGACCAGCGTCCTCTCCAGTCGCTGGCGCCGCCTCTGGACGCTGCTCCCGCAGCTCTGGTTTGGCTCCACCGCTGATCCCCACGGCATCTGCGCCGCCCTCGAATCCCATCAAGCGCCGGTCCTACGCCGCCTCGCCGTCAGTTTACCGGTCCCCTCTCCCGAGTCCTTGGCGGTCTGGCTTCCAATCGCCCCGCGCCGCCTCTCCGGCAAACTACTCATCATCGACAATGAGTGGCAGAACAAGCCGCAGGACGAGGCCGGACTGAGATCCCGTGCCCCGCCAGAGGCAGGTCACGGCGTGCCCCGCGGCACAACATCCACCCCTCGTTTTCAATCCAACGGCCCAGATTGAGCCAAAAAGTGATCTCGAAATTCAAATATTTCAGAAAAAATTGAAAAAATTCTAGTAGGTTGTACGTGGTCCGTTATGTATTCTGTGAGGTTTTCGTGTCATTTGGATGATTGGTTTATTTTTAAATAGCTTTTCAAATTTAAATCTTAAAACGCTAATAAATCATAAACGGACAATCCAAATAATACGAAAATCTCACAGAATACATAACGGACCATGTACAACCTACTAGAATTTTTTCAATTTTTTCTGAAATATTTGAATTTCGAGATCACTTTTTGGCTCAATCTGGGCCGTTGGATTGAAAACGAGGGGTGGATGTTGTGCCGCGGGGCACGCCGTGACCTGCCTCTGGCGGGGCACGGGATCTCAGTCCGACGAGGCCGCCCCAGAAGGCGGCGCCCTTGAGCTGCCCTGCTTCGAGAACGCCACCTCGATCCGCCTCGCACTGTATCTTGGCCTCACGGTGCCACCATTGGGCGTATTCGCCGGCCTCACCAGTCTCTTCCTGGCTTACGTCAAGCTACATGGCCCTTGCTTGCTCGGTGATGTTGTCTCCTCGCCACGCTGCCCGGCCTTACGGAAACTCGGCGTTTGCCATGCCTGGGGTCTGGACATATTTGCTATCCACTCGGATTCTCTCCTAGAAATCGACCTAAAGCATCTCCATGACCTGCAGCAGCTCACTGTCATGGCGCCGGCACTCGAACTGTTAAATGTGAAGTCCTGCTTTGCTCAACGTTCGAGTAATAATCAACCAGTTGCAAACATCTCTGCCCCTCTGCTGGTGACCCTCTTTTGGAGGGATGCTTATGATCCAAGATTTACAAAGTTTGGCAAGATGGAAAATCTCAAGTGGTTGGACACAAAAGGTTTTGTTGTATATCAGAAAGTTGGTTCTCGCCGTAAGTTACATAATAGCTATTGGATGGATCTTTTCCGACGTCGGCGCTGCATCGAGAATCTAAGAGTCACACTTTTCTTTCTATCGGTGAGTTCATTCGTATGTGATTTATGCTATCATTCAAAGAAACTTGGTGTTCAAATTAAGGAATGTATTGCCGGCGTACAAAATTCGCAATTGTTATTCTTGCATTTGAATAGTTAGCGCTACAGTTACAAAGTACTATCACTTCACTAGTATATTGGTCGTTCAATGGGAAACATGAGCTTGAACTTTCTCACATAAAAAACCATTTCTTGTGTTTTATTAAAATTTTGAACGAGATGTTTTTTGTGCATTACTAACCATCATAAACATGCCTTTTTGTGACTTCCCACGAATCTACAGAAGGACATTACTAACCACGAGTACTTGATGGAAGACATTACAATGTTCCCGAAAGTTATAAACTTGGCCCTGGATATAGTGACAATGGGACATTCATGTGGACCCTGTTTATATCATGTTCTCAGGATGTGTACTGGTGTGAGAAAGCTGTATCTTACGCTTTTTGACGGAAGTGGTTCCCCAGAGGTAATACTATCCTTCCTTTGTTTATATCTAATACCTGGTTATTTATTTATATCCCGCACGCCTAGGCTTGAGCTGCTAGTTTCCCTAATCTAGGTGTTGGTTTGATACTGGATGCATTTCTCCAAATTATATCTGTGAAAATATGTCTTATGTATCTGCCAATGGCAATGCATGATCCATCTTAGTCTAAGTTGTCATAGCTTGGCAATAGGTTTCTTTTTGTCAAGTTGTTAGTCATGAGAAAATTATCAGGTATGATTTAGGATTTTGTTTTTAGTAAGAAACAGAATACCTTCTTCAGTTTGTCGGCACTTTAAGATTGTTCTCAAGGGACCTCTCCCTCCCACTTTGCAAGGCAGTTAGACAGTCATGTGAGTTTACTGTTTTCAGTAAGAAACATAATATCTCCTTCGTTAGAGTAGACGGCTCTCCAGAAAGGATCCAACTGTCAAGCTTCATGCGCTAAACACTATTCCAAAAGACCGATCTGATGGAAAGGGAGGGCAATCCACTTATACACTCAACACCCCTCCTCACATGTGACGGGAAGAGAGAGGCCAACATGTGTAAACGCAGAGGTAGGCGCATGAAGAGAAAGGGGCCTTGCAACGTGGACGGAGGGGGCATCAGCAATTTTTAGGAAAATTGCGCCACACAGGACTCGAACTCGAGACCTTGGCTCTGATACCATGTCAAGCTTCATGCGCTGACCACTATTCCAAAAGACCGATCTGATGGAAAGGGAGGGCAATCCACTTATACACTCAACACCAACATGATCCAGCTGTGTGGCAGCTCCCACTAGAATATGGCAGTGATGTGAGTTGACTGTGCCATAGCATGGCAGACTCGATTTAATAAAATAGCTAGGATTTAGGAGAAAATATATACAACTATTCTCCGGGCATGTGTTTTAAAGGTAGTGTGAATGAAAATGGCTTAACTGACTATGTGTAATGGAAACTACTGCTTAAGATACTGTCCAATATGTACGAGATGACGTATGACGTCTATATGCCCACCTTGCAGAGGATTGGAGGAGGGCATAATGCATCTCAACTCAGATCAGTCTTTCACGGAGCACTGCCATAGAGATCACTATCAAGCTAGGATAGATCCCATCTCGATTAGCTACAATTCCCCATGTTGCCCGTCTAGAACCCAAATCACTGAATCTATGACTGGCGGATCACTGACACCAAGGTCAAGTTAAGATCTCATTGAGTGTGTTTTATCGATAGCACAATACCTAAGAAGTCTGTCCTGGAGGTGTAGGTGCGAGATGTGGAGTCTCAGGCTGGACTTTATTTTGCTTTTCTGGATGGTGGCGAGAGGTGGTGTTTTTTCTTTCGTGTGTGTGTGTGTGTAAAACTGCGGTTTTTTACTCAGGGAACCTCTGTGAGCTTTATATAAAAAAACTGGGCCTTCAGGGCTTTCCGTTAAATAAAAAATACCTAATTGTGTAAATATTTAAATAACATTTGTTATTTACGTTTATTTGCATAGAACAATCAGTCTCGGAATATGTTGGCTTAAAACTGGTCCATGTGTTATTCTTTTGTACATTTGTTGAAGACATTTTATATCTTCGTGCAAGTCTTTCTAGTTTCATTTTTCTTATTTTATTGCATTAAGACATCTTATTAAGCTGCTATGCACATCGTTTCAGGCACAAACTGTGTGTCCGTCAGGTTGTGTTTGTGATCAGCCACCAAACTGGAAAACCGATGAACTTGCGTTGAACTGCCTCCGACAAGTAATAATTCATAAACTGAGAGGAACTGAAAATGAAGCTGGTCTCATGAAACGGTTCTTTGATTGGGCAACAGTGCTAGAAACCATGACAGTAACTTTCGATTGCTCCGTAGCCGAAAGCAAGGCCAGGGAGTTCTGCCAGATTCTTCAAAGCTTCTGCAGACCAGGAATATGTTTGAAGGGGCCATACTTCGTGTAATCTGATCGCAACCAGACCATGCCTGAAAGACTGAACCTATATGTACTGGTGTTTGGTGGTTGTTCTGTAGATCCGGGCTTGGTACTCGTTGCAGTATTTGAACTCCGGAGTCTGTTTCCAGATGTGTAAGCTTTAGTAAACCAGTTAATCAGCTAAGTGTCCACTATGTTCCAGGAGGTATGAGCTGCACTCTCTGCATTTGGATGTCGAAGATTTAGTAAACCTGTGAATAAGCTAAGTGTTCGTGGTGTAGTTCGGATGTAAACAGTGTGAGACCCACTATGTTCCAGGACGCACATGCTTTAGATGTCATCACATCAGACATGAGCCTTTGACACTTGCACACCTGTACGCCAATACGCATTCAGTTTGCCACGAGTAGAGAGCTAATGTGCAGGCTCCTTATTAGACCGGTCCAACTGTATTTGGTTATGGAGCAGAAAGCTGCACACCAACTAGAAGTGAAGCAGACCTGAACTGCTCCTACTGAGGAGTTTCTGAAAATTATGTGCAACGGATCTTTCCTACTAGCTGTGGATTACGGTTTGGCACCTGAAGTAGTGATCTGCTTGGATATCAGGGCTTTTATTTGCCCAAAATTTCCTGCTCTGAAGTTCTGTTTTCGTCCTTGTAATAACTGTAATAAAGAGCAAACGCCCTCACGGCGGACAATCTACATCTCGCAAAGCTTCCCCACCGCCGCCGCGAACCGCTCCATGGCCGGCCACGGCAGCACGATCGGCACCGCCACGACATCCTGCCCGTCCAGGTCCCTGACGGCGACCAAGAAGCCCACACCGAAGATAGTCTCGGCAGGGCCGCCGTACGCCGGCTCGCCCCACCCGAAGTCCACTCCGTTGAACCCGGCGTGCCGGTTGTCCAACACGACGAACATGTTGTTCTGCAGAGCCAACAGCCAAGCACGGCCGTCCGCGCAGCACCAGCACGTCCAGCGTGGAGCACACGTACTCGGCCGTCACTGTGGCCTTGGCCTCGCTCACCAGCGCCACCGCGTCGCCGATCGAGCCGTCCCGCAGCGCCGCGGCGTCAACCATCGCCGTCATGGGCACGCACGCGTTGCCGTAGTACCCCACGGGCAGGCTCAGCTCGGGGAAGCCCCTGAAGTTGGCGATGAAGACCAGCTGCATGCAGTCCTCGCCGCCAGGGAGCTCCAGCGCCTCGGTGCGGGCGCGCCAGAGGAAAGCCGTGAGCGCCTCGAATGTGGTGGCCGTGTCGCAGTGGAGAGGGTAGAGGTGCTTTTTTATGGCGCCGATGTGGGCGGCAGTGAAAGTGAAGGACCTCCTTAGCCGTCGTTGCAACAATTGCATCTCATGTGCAACTCTCAATTTAGCATGGACACAATCACACAAATCCAAGGGCTAAGGAGTTGATTAAGAATTAACTAAATTTCAATCAGTTGCACGCGGTTATAAACCATGTATATAACTCTCACATTAGCACGAAGTAAAATTAAACGGCAGCATAAAATAAGGTTAACTATGATATCAAGCAACTCCTAATCATGCTAGGATTTGTCGGGAGCAGGAATTGATGGTGCTAAGATCATGCATGCAAATAATAGGGATATTTTACGGTACTTATTTTTAGTGTGTACTACAATGACGACAGTTAAGGAGGAGTTTCGCGCCTTGTTCTTGTTAATACTGCTTGGGCCATATGAGGGCCGGCGTCGATCCCTCGTGACCACGACAGCTAAGGAGGAGTTTCCCGCCCGACGAGAACGAGTGAGGTCGCCGTTTGCCCCCATGAGTTTGGGCCAAGCTCCGCCACTGGTATCAAGGTGACCATCCTTAGATTAATTAGGGCCTGAACTATCTAGAACTATGTTTAAAGATTTGTTTTAACCTCTTTTGTTGTATCTACGTCCTGAATTATCTGTGTTGATGTATGAACTATCACGCTGATCTATGCTCATCTTTGTTAAAAATCAGAGGGAAGGAAATTATTAGAATTTGGAATATTGATTTGTTATATCCCCTCCGGCAGAATCAAATGCTATACCACAAAAGTGGTTTGTAGTCGCAAAAGTTATTTGAAGTGCAATATGTGATTTTACTGTATCGGTTGGAGTTTCCTAATAGTTGTAAATCTACAGTTGAGAGAGATGGAAATGACCCGAAGGGGAGTGTAATCACAAGTGTGTCGGTCACTTAGATGGTAATGCAGCCCAACTGCCCAAGCGGGGTTAGCGGCTATTCATGCCCTCCTGGCTCCTTTATGATTTGCTTAGGGTTTTGTTTTAGAAAATTGTATAGGGATAATCCTCACAAAGATTGGATGAGTATTTTTTTTGGTACTATGTTTCTTTTAGAGAATTAATAGGGATAATCCTCACAGCGATTGTGAAAACCCACATTCACTCAATCCCCTCCATTTTATTCCCAATTTACATCGAATCTCCAGCGTATTCCAAATGCACTTTAGAAGGTTTTAGAGTATTGCCCACTGAGTTAAATACACTAGAATTTGGAGAATTTTGGGGGGGGGGGGGGGGGGGGGGGGGAATAAGGATAAAATCGACAAATACATTAAAACCAAACGGGCTTTTGGTAATAAGTGATGATTTGGGATTAGACAAGGATAATCCCCACAAATTACAAAAAATACACTAGTTCCAAATAAGGCATCACTGAAGCAGCCGGTTAATCAGCTTCTTTAGGGATTATCACAAGAATTATGTAAGCATGTTCAAAAGGGTAGCATAATCGAGTTAGCTAGAGAATGCACACGGCACAACAGTTCAGTGGTCAAGATTCTTCGCTCCTCCTCCGGTATTTCGAGATCTTTACACGCACAATTGAGAGTTCATAGATTAGCGCCTGAAATCCTCCGGTTTCACGCACACCTGAACAAGAAAGCTCCCTAAGAAACTGCCCGACCCGAATAACAAGCCACTCAAGCATGCACGCACTCAGGAGTCAGGACCGTCAATTCCATTGGACTATGACTAGTACTCTCTCCGTTTTTTAATATAAGATGTCTTTGCATTCGTCCATATTCACATATATCTAAATGTATGTAGACATATTTAAGTGTGTGTGCACTCATATTAGTATGCATGTAGACAACATGTTGGATAGCTAAAACGTTTTATATTCATGCACGGAGGGAGTATAATTGAATCTGGGTTATTTTGAAGGACTGGACCAAACAGAACAACATCGTTCCAACAAGGATTATTTACTATGACTAGGAAGTCTAGAATTGAACCCACGAATCCCCTACAACTTTTTAGACTAGTTTTCCTTGTACACACGAGCTTGCTCAGGATTAAGGTGTAGTCCTAGATACAGCATTAGTAGCCTAACAATCAAGTCTACGTACAGACTACAACCTAGTTGGGTCCGTGACTTATCTCGCACATTTCATTATGTTTGGTTGCTTCAAAATTGATGCTAGAATTGTACAAAAAATAACATAAATCCAATTTGTACCAAGAGGTCCTACAATTTTTTGTACTCCCTCAGAGAGTCTTATATTTTGATACGGAGGGAGTAGCAAACAACTTACATTTCATAGCAATCGTACAAAAAATAACATAAATCCAATTTTGTACCAAGAGGTCCTACAAATTTTTGTAGCAAACAACTTACATTTCATAGCATCCCTTATCTTGGGAACATTTCTTTTTAATTACCTTCGAATCTAGAATCCACCGCTCCAGATATTTTAGATCTTGAGAAGGAAACAACCGGGTTTGAAACAAAAATATATTAATCATATATGAAATTTATTTCACACCAAAATTAAATCCAGTCATAGACTATGACCACCTCTTCCTCTGGCAGGACGCCGCGACGAAGATGCTGGAGTGGTACACGGCGCTGCGCGTGGACGACATGGTGCATCGCGGGCTGATGAACGATGCTCGTGCTGAGTTAGACATCGGGAATGCATACTATACCCGAGGCGAGCACCGTGCAATCGAGCTTGCCAAGATGCACGAGTACCTCCTGCTGCTAGAACAGGTTGAGCGCGAGGGCACTGTGGGAGATCATGCCAACCTCGTGGCGATGTTCGCCGTGTACGAGATCAAGGGCTCAAGGCCAACACCTTTGGGCTGGTGCTGTCGCAGCAGGCCAAGATCCATCACCTCAGCATGGTGAAAGTCTGGACGTGCGTCGGCCAACGCCACTGTCGTGTTCCCGTGCATGCCCGAGGGTCTAGGAAAGGAGGCATGGAAGTCGGTCATGTGGGAGCCATGCGAGGAAATGGTGAGTCATTGCCTAGAGACCCCTACTTTCATCCATGATGCAGTTGCCACCCTACTAGATCTGGAGTTGGAGGAGGGGATGGGCGGATGGCTAGTCGTTTCATCGAGGTCATCCTTGTTTTCCTCGATCCAATAGATTGTGTTATCCTCGACCTGCCAACAATACACGATGTCAGGGAGATTAACAACATCACCAACTCCTCCAACTCTAAATCAGGTGGCAACTGCTTCACAAATGAAATTAGGGGTCTTCAAGAAACAACTCACCATCTCCTCGAATGGCTCCCACATGATCGTCTCCCAAGCACTCGGCCATGAACAAGAAGCCGACGGCGGTAACGTGGCGCACGTTCTAGCCTTCCATCTTTGAGGCGCTAGATCTGGCCTGCGCCAGCACCAACCCGAACGTGTTGGCCTTGATCTCGCGCATAGCGTGGTCGCACATCGCCGCGAACTCGGCCTGATCAAATAGATTCCTTTGGACCCGGTCGGCCCTACTCAAGATCTAAATATCCGGAACAGTGAATTCTAAATTGGAAGGTAATGTTAAATGTTCCCAAGATGAGAAATGCTAATTAGTTTAAAATGTAACGTGTGTGCTGCAAAAAACTAAAAGACCTATTGGTTGAATTGTGTTTTAGTTTCTGGGCGTGTTTATAAACCAAACTGAACGAAAGGTGTGGAATAAGGGGGAGACCTGGTCTAGGTTAGGGCAACTCCAATGGGCCGACGCAAACGGCTTAATAAGATCAAGGCCAATACCTTCGGGTTAGTGCCGGCGCTGGCCAAGATCTAGCGCCTCAGTGTAATGGCATGGAATTGAAGGCTGGAACGTGCGCAGGCCGACGGCACCATCGTCTTCGCGTCCATGGCCGAGGGCCTGGGATGGAGTCCTAGGAGTCGGTCGTGTGGGAGCCATGTGAGTAAATGGTGACTCGTTACGTAGACCCCTATTTTCATCCATGACGCAGTTGCCACCCTAGTAGATCTGGAGTCGGAGGAGATCTCAGGCTTTTCATCGAGGTCATCCCTGTTTTTCTCGATCAAATAGGTGACGTTATCCTGGTCTTGCACGGCGACATGGAGATTCACAATAACGCCATCTTCTCCAACTCCAAATCAGTTGGCTGGGTGGCAACTGCATCATGGATGAAATTAGGGGTCTGGAAGAAACAACTTACCATCTCCTCGCATGGCTCCCACACGAACGTCTCCCATGCCTCCTTTTCTTCCATCACTCTGAGGCGGTAGATCTTGCCCACGCCAACACGGTCCAAAGGTGTTGGCCTTGATCTCGCGCATAGCGCGGTCGTCTATCGCCCCGAGTTCGGCCTGATCTACCACTCTAGGATCTACGACGCTGCGTCTACCCAGAGGAAGAGTAAGTCGTGGTCTGATTGGATTTGGTTCTGATATAAATAGATTTCATATACGGTTAATGTATCTTCCTTTGACCTGGTCGGTTTCTTCTCAAGATCTAAATATCTGGAGCGGTGGATTATAAATTGGAAGGTAATCAAAATTGTTAAATGGTCCCAAGATGAGAAATGCTAATTAGTTTGAAACGTAAGGTGTGCTGCATAAAAAATGAAGGACCTATTGGACCCGGTCGAGGTTATAGTCTTATAGACTTCGGAAACCACAAATGGAACCTGGGCTATAGGGAGCCCTTTATTTTCAAAATTTTGAAAACCACATTTGAAAGTTGTAAAAATTCTGATTTTTTTTTTGCATGTAGACGATGTTGAATTCTATCAACGTGTAAAATATCAAATAAAAATAGTAATTATTTTGAGCTACACAAAAATGACAAAATCTGACAGATTTGGAAGAGTTCAAATTTTGCACTGTTCACTACTTACAAATTTCAGATTTGTCATTTTTGCTCAGCCCAAAATACGAGGTATTATTTTCTGAGATTTTACACGTCGGTAGAATACAACATTGTCTACATGCAGAAATGTTTTCAGAATTTTTTACAACTTCAAATTGTGGTTTTTAAAATTTTCAAAATAAAGGGCTCACTGTAGCCTGGGTTTCATTAGTCCACTCTCTATAGACTTGCCTTTTCACATCAGTAGCAACAATCCTTTGGCAGATATTTGCAAAAGGGAAATCTGTTCTAGTGCAACAAGGTAGGAATCTTTGCACGTGAAAACTGAAGGAAAAAATGATCAGATAAAGAATACTTTCGATGCCAAACAAAGTGCGCAGATACTAGTACTATTTGCATATGAACAGTACTTGTTAGATATTAAAAAATGCAAAGAGCCATATCTAGCTAAAGATATTTCCCCATTGTTTACTGCTGAAATCATCTCGATAAGTTTCAGTGAAAGTTAAACTGTAAATTAAGGAGCTGGACATGTTTTCTGTTGACAAAACACAGATAAACTTGAAAACAAGAAGGAAATGACAATTATAGCCTCCTCCAGGGTCCTGCTCTCAAATTGAGCAGGGACTCCTGCAATTTCCTGAACCATATATTCAGGTTCCCAGTGTCTAGCTAGTAGCTACAAACAGGTAAGATATTGAACCAAAAATCACCGCATTCCAAATAAACTTTGCAAAAAGAGGAAGCAAAACTAAAACCTCCAGATATATATCATTCTACAGGGCTCTGCTCTCAACCAGAGCACCCTCATCTGCATTTCCCCAAATAGCATTTCTCAAGTAGTACTAAGACCAGGTTGCAGATTCAACCAAGAACCAACATATTCCAAGGAAAACTTGGCAGTAAGAAGGAAATGGAAGCCAAATCCTGCAGAAATATCATTCTCCAAGGCTCTGATCTCAATCAGAGTACCGGCCACTTCTGCATTTCCCAAATCGTATCTCAATGTCTAGCTACTATGAACAGGTTTCGAATTCAACAAGAAAAAAGAAACCACCAATGGCTAGAATCAATCCATGGCGGGAGACACTAGCAGTATCAAATCTGAAGAACTTTGACGAAACTAAGGAAAAAGAGCAAGTCAGTTCAGAGGAAACTAAAGGAAGTGCGAGTTGGATCGATTGGTCACTCCAGGTCGAGGGACTTGATCTTGGCTCCATCGTCGTCTTCTTCTTCCTGCGGGCGGTCACCATTCTCTGCCGGATCGGTCCAGTTGTCGAAGAATGTGGCCATGAAGGAGGAGCACTCCTCGGCCCAGCTGCGTCGGTTGGCGGATGCACGCCACTTCTGGTCGGTGATCATCTCGGGGGAGAGTCCCCAGCTCTGGAGCTCCACCTCGGTGTGGTGCATGAGGAGGCTGTACTCCCCTCCGGGCCCGAGCTGCATGACCCTGAACTCGCAGTTGTCGAAGTTGTTGAGGCGCTCGAACTGCTCCACCGTCCACTTGAACCACTTCATCATGAAGACGCGCGAGGTGAGGCCGTGCGAGACGAGCACCAGGTTGGTCTCGCAGCTGGTGTTGGGATCCAGCCTCCCGTTGTCGATGTCCCGCCACAGCGACTCCAGGAAACCTGCCGCATTTCACCGATCGATCAGTAATTCAGACTTCAGAGGCGGACGGACAGAGGGAGAAAATCGACGATCGAATCCAATCCAATCGAATCGAATCAAATCGCAGGCGGAGTGAATGAATAGGAATGGGAATGGGGAATTAGTTGGGGGAATGCTTACTGGCGACGCGGTCGAAGACGTCTGCGGCGGACTCGCCCTCTGGGAATCTGAAGAAGAATCGTCCGAACCGCTCGCGGGTCTCCTTGACGGCTCGCATCCGCTCCTCGACCTGGAAGTTGCCGAAGTCCTGCTCGCGGACGCGGCACTCCTCGCGGGCGCCGATGACGCGGTCGCGCGGGAAGGCGGCGCCGATCTCGCGCAGCGTGGCGCGGGTGCGCTCGTAGGGGGAGACGTAGAAGTAGACCTTCCAGTTCCCCTGGTCGGAGGAGACGAGGTCGAGGATGCCCCTCCCGGCCCTGCGCGCCTGCTGGACCCCGTGCGGGGTGAGCGGGATGCGGTAGTCCGGGGTGGTGGAGTAGGCCGACATGTCGAGGTTCCCCTGGCTCTCGCCGTGCCGCACCAGGATGATCCGCTTCGGCAGCCGCCGCACGCACCCCGACACGTGCTGCTTCGTCATCTCGCAGAAGGCGCAGTAGTCCTTGTTGCCAACGCCGTCCTGGCTCGCCGCCGCCGCCGTCTCGGGTGGTGGGGATGACATCGCTGGCGCCAGGGCGTGGGCGGGGGTTATATAGAGGTGGAGCAGGGGAGTGGGGGCCAGATGGAAGGGAGGTGGTTGGGTGATGGAGAGCAACAAACTCTGTGGATTGGTCCAGCTGGCTGGCCTTCTTCCTCGCTCTGGTTTTGGTCCCGCTGGCTGGCCTAGGCTGCAAGGAATTGTTGACTGCACTTGAACCCATCATCAGTTCATCACACAAGTTAAATGGCAAAAACGTGCAATGAGAACCGATTTTTTTTATTCTGCCAAACACATCATCTATCACTTTCAGTTTGGTCAGCCAAAATTTACTAGTAGCTCTAGTATGTAGTAATGTTTGTTAACTATATTTACCAGTCATGCACACTGGTACACTCAACGGGTTCAGAAATGTTACCACGTGTGTGCTTAGCTTACTACATCAAGTTCTTTTAACGGTTCAGAAATGCTCGGTTTGCTTGCCAATGCCACTTGGTTAGGAGACGCGGTGCAAGCAAAGGCACGTGATAGCGTATCGCAGCTGCGTCGCAAGGCAGCCGCTTTTGTCTCCGTGAAGCATGTGCGCGCCACGAAAGAGCACACACACATGGAGGGGAATGTGGTTCGAGATCAGAACCAGCGAAGCAATTCCTATCCTGATCGCACAAGGGTCGGTGCTTCAGATTTGGATTATTAGGATGCGTGCAGGTGCAGGTGCAGGAGGTGCCCTCGATCACACGGCATCCACAGGCAGGCACACGCTTCACACGGCCGGCCGTATACGCAAAACACGTCTAAGGTCAGATGCCATGTACACAGCTAGCTAGTCTAGTACCACGGAACTTACTTAGAGCAACTCTAACAGCTGCCCTATGAGTATAGGGCACCTGTTTTAGTGGTGTAGGGCACCAATTTTTTTTTTTCTGCTTTACTAGCTGCCCTATAATAGGGCACCTCCTCTCCAACAGCTGCCATAAAACTAGATCCGACGGTGGTGAGTGACAAAAACGCATCCGATGGTTTACAATTGTTGCTATGTCACCGGAGTCCGGAAGTCAACGGCGCCCCAAATCGACCGAGGCGGGTTGCACGCGCGGCCGGCGGAGGATCGATTCGATTCACCAGCACGCGCAATTCCGCCGCAGTGCAGGGCAATTGGGCCTCGCCGTTAAGCCGCCGGGTGGCTCAATGCCCGCCGCGCCCTAGCACGCGCGGAACTGGGCGAGGACCGGCTGGCCGCCGACCCGCGGCTGGATCGAGGCCGCCGACCCGTGGCTAGACAGCGAGTTCGACCGCGAGGGGATGCTGCGGCTGCTGCTCGTCGGGCTTAGCTGCGCCAACCCCAACTGCGAGGAGCGACCGGCGATGCGGCGGGTGGTGCGACCTCCGAGCGCGACCGTCGACCTCGATTTGCCATGGCCGCCGCCGGCGGAGTTCGCCGGAGTAGCGGGGATGGCCGGCGGCGGGGGCAATCGGTAGGGGACGTCGAGGGGACTCCATTCCGGTGAGCGGCGGTGGGGGGTTTCGCCGAATTTGGCGAGAATCGGCCAGCGGCGGTGGCTGCAGAAAGGGGATTGGAAGGGAGGTGAACTTTCAGCCTGGCAGTTACGTGCGCGCGATGTGAAATTGAAGGATAGGACACGGGGCGCGCGCGGCCCTCTCTGCCCCATATATGGGGCAGAGAGGAGCAAATTTTAGGGCAGCCCTATAATAGGGCACCACATAGGGCAGCTGTTGAAGAGATGTTTTTGCCCTGCGGTGCCCTAAAAAATGGTTTATTGGGCACCAAGCCTAATACAGGGCAGCTGTTAGAGTTGGTCTTAGAAGCTTCTATCTATCACCCATACACACACGGCAATATGCACTCAATACTGCCGGACAGACATGTACTCCCTCCGTTCGGAAATAGATGTCTTGGATTTGTCTAAATTCGGATGTATGTAGACATATTTTAGTGTGCACATACATCCAAATTTAGACAAATTCAAGACATCTATTTGCGAAAATGGAGGGAGTACTAATCCCCAACAGGCCTAAACTGAACCCTGATGAAGTGATGATCACACGGCATCAATCAATGCGTGGTCAACGTATGGACGACAATGAACAATGCCTGTCGTCATCTAGTATCTTTTTGGTCGCGCGCAACCATGTTTTTTCTGACCGTTTGGTTTCAGAGGAAGCGTCGCGAAGCTCTGCAGTTGGTTGCCATTGGGGACATGTCTTTCTGTTTCCCGGTGAAGTCAGACTGCGGAGAAGGACATGGAGGCCTAGATTTGAAGACTAGTAACGGTGGTTCGATTCCTGGTGGCGATGAGGAATTGGCTTGGTGTTTCATGACTTGGAGCAGCGGCATGTAAGTGGGGGCGACAACATACGTGAAGTCCGAAGTCCTACCTTTCAGGGTGAAAATCCAAGGTCTGGCCTTAATTGGTTGTACCTGACAGTGCTCTTGCTGAAGACATTGTTTTGAGAGCGAGGACTATCTTCAGGGTGAAAGCCCAAGGTCTGACCTTAATTGGTTGTGCCTGGCACTGTTCTTCTTGAAGGCGTTGCTTTTGAAAAATTAGACATCAGGTGTTATTTTGGTGGTGGTTGTGCGGCTGCTGCAAGGACTGTAACTCTGTAGCGGGACTTTTCTTTTTATTTCTTATTCTTATTGTCTTTCGGCTATGTGCATCCGTAGTAGGTTTGGTTATTGCGTTGTTGCAGAGGCTGGGTGTAATTTGTATCTCCGCGATATTAATATACACTCTTTATCTAAAAATCTTTTTATCATGGAGGTTGTACATACATGAAAGGTCTAATTATGGTAGAGCTGTATTTCAACTGAGTGGGGAACTTTCCTTTTCCGTTCTATATTCTCTTTCTTAGGTTGATGCGGGCGTTTGCTCGGAATGCACCGCCAATTGATTGGTTGTACTGTTCAAAAAAAAAATTGATTGGTTGTAGTTGTAGAAGGTAGGCCACTTTGTACTAACTAAAGACCGGAGAGTAAAGTTTGCTTTGCAAAAAGATGATAGCAAAAAAAAAATCCCTATAAAAGGAGGTGATAGTAAAAAAAACATTAAGTAAATCAACACATTGGATCGAGTGCATATGATGCAAACAAAAGATTTAGATAAAGGACCCTATCATGAATTCCAGCTCAAAATTAGTAGGATCATGCTTTGGAGCCTTGCTCTCAGACGACCGGGTTAGTATCACTCAGAAAGCAACCCAAAGCGTAAAGGGATTTTGATTTTCTCAGACGAAAAAGACATGAACAACACAAGGCCTAGGCACCGCCGGGGCCAGCCGTGCAGCCCAAGGATACCAACACATGCCCCACAAACCAAAAAGAAGGTCGACACGCTAGCTTGTGGGGAGCAACTCCTCTCCGCTAAGGAAGAAGAAGAAGAACATCTCATGTGGCACCCAACCGGATAAGATAATGCGTCCAGTTCGTCATGCAGACTTGCGGTGCAGTTTCAGAACACCTTTTCCTCGTCACATGTCCGTTATCCCCAGCTATCGGTTAAACTGACGCTGGATTTCGTGTAGCTTCAGCCCGCAGAAGAGATCTGAACGGACTTGACTGGACAGGGAGAAGAAAGGGACTGGAGGCAGGAACAGGCAAAGCCCTCAGCTGTCAGCACGTTCCAATTTCCAAAAGTGATGGTTTCAGGTAACGAACTCATCTGGAAACCAGAGTGTCAAAAAGAGAAAAATACAAGCAACCCACTGCGACCGGCCTACGGCCAATGGCTCCCAACAAGTGTGTCTTACCTAATCATGAAGAGATTCACCGGCTTTCTGACCCACGAAAATTTTAAAACTGATGCGCTGGATGAGTTTTATAGTGAACAGAGTCAAGAGAAAATGTGTAGATCGTGCTAAGAACGTGGCTTAATCTTTTCGAAAGATGGAGAAGAACTGCCAAGAGCTCACGAAGAACAGTTTTTCCCACTGCTGTGTATATTCTTTGAGAGGCTGAGGCTTTTGTGTTCAACAAGCAGAGCGTAGGAAGTTGCGAATCTAACAAGGAACATTTGGTAGCACGTGATTTCAGAATCATGACATTAATGCTATTCTACCTCTTTTGGTGGTGCGTCAATCTTAAGGTAGATGGTATAGATCCAACATTGTTATATCATCCTTCTGTACAGGTGTGGACTAGTAACAGATAACGCGCATAATGCAGCTCATCATGAGAGAGTAAGCATGACCAAGTGGAGTTAACAAGTTGTTCCTCGGCCACTCCCACCCAAATACCCAATACATGGGTAGGGCCAAGATTTTGAGATCAAGCAAGCACTTATTCTGGCTGTCATTATGCACTCAAATACAGAACTAGGACTAATTGACGGTAGGAAAGAGAAGGGCATAATGATTGGCAAAGCATGGCAAGAAAAGGGCAACACGAAGCCTCAAAAAAAAAAGGGCAACACTGAGTTCTTCCTCTTGGTGCCGACCAATATCAAGTCAACTATACTAAATACTGTCGTTGGGGAGCTACTGTAGAAACAGAAGTAATACATGGCAAAACTCAGTCTCGAAAAACAAATTATGTTCTCATAGAGTCGCTGGGTGAGACTAACTCAGAAGGTTATCTTCCTCTGCTGATTTCTGTGTATTTATGTCAGAAGTTTTTGTCACCCTCACGAGATTTTTATGTTACCCTCTCAAACTCTTGCACACTCCTAGAACAAATGTATATTCATCAAAGAAATTTATATGCAGCAGAATGACATTCTCTGCCCGAGAGCGTTATTTTATTAAACCCCATGAATCAGAGTAATCCCTTCCAATAGGCTAAAACTTCTCTAGCGTAAGGATCGTTTTATTAAACCCCATTTTTTTTATAATGGGCATTTATTGCTTCAAGCCTATTTTATTAAAGCCCATGAATCAGAGTAGTTGCCTCTTGCGTGATTCTCTGCTAGATTTTCACAGTGATCTATGATTTAGTTTGAGGGGTTCTGTAATGTAGTTGCACTATTGATAGCCCTTGGGGTGTCTCCACTAACTTAATGACCTTTTTCCTTGTGTCCACTAACTAATTGAGAGCTCAAATTTCGACAATGATTATCACCTGTCCATCTAACTTAAGGACAGGATCCTTTTGTAATCTCTATAACTACAGCTATTTTGAGAGACGGTCATTAAACTGTTTTTTCAGATGATACTTGGCAGGTAATAAATACTATTTATTAAATAGAATACAATCATTCAAGTAAATTGTTCATGTTGCCTTTTTCTTCTTTTTTCAGTAGCGTAGGTAGTTTATTTCTGAGCTTTCTCTTCGCTTTCATTTGTTTTTTTTATGTACTATTTGTGTCATTTCGACACTCTTCTTCTTAATACAAAGTGGCACGCAGTCTGGTACTCTGGTGCGTGTTCGCAAAATAAATCGTTCATGTTCCAAAGGGTTAAGTTATTGAGATAATTTTCCATGACATGCTGCAATATTTGTGGTATTTTTTTATTTTTGTGAAAACTGAAATGTTTGAGCACTGAAGTCACTAGAGGGCTAACATCAAAACCCACAAATATCAATTAACGGCAACAATCAACTGCCCTAGTAAAAAATATGCATAAAACAACTGAAGAGAAAAGTGATCATACTTTAATCAAAAGTATCAGTCCCACAAAACAAGATTTAGTGCTTACCGAGAGGTCGCCTTTCCCTATTTCCAACTGAAATAAATCCGGCTTAGAAAAAACACGCTACTCCGTATAAAGTCCTTGGTACAACTGGTGACAATATATCTACATCAATAAAAGAGTAAGTAACAATTCCTTACATGGACAATGCAAATTGTAGTACTACTAAGTCTTCATTTTTACCATGCCATCTTAACATTAAATCGCAACTTACGTTCCATCTTTGAGACTGAAAATATAAAATGTCAACATTTTATCTGTATCCTATTGTTGAGTATATGATATGCGTGGGCTGCTGAGAAACACGGAATGGTTTTGAGGGTCTGGTCTACAACTTTCCACATTTGATGTGTATAGAATCTACAGAATATGGGCTCACTAACATAGATTGATATGAACAAAACCGAAAGCACTACAAACTGCTGAAAACTTCCACTTCCGTTTGAAGATTGAAACTGTTAACAAGAAGATGTAATGCAGATGTTTTGTTTTCTTCTCTGTGATCGACAAGAGTTGAACATGTTTACTATGATAGTTTTTTGGGAGTATGATTTACCAGTGGAATTAAGGATGTTCGGTCCATGCCTAACATGTCCACAACTAACAGTGTAGCTGTGTTGCACACAAAATACCAAATACTTGAAGCAGAAGTATAGAACATGTAGTTTGGAGCTTTGGCATCAAACTGAATCCATGATATGTGGACTATAGATCTAACAAAGTGATTAGCTGTAGTTGTGGCGATGAACCCAAAATAGATCCGTGAACAACTATTGCACGACTAAGGTTAAGCGCAGCAATTTTAGGCTACAACCCAAAGTCCCAAACATAACCTTAACAAACAAAAGTTCCTTTATATGGAATGTATGAATGGCTAGGTGGGAATGGATACTGAAAAATGTCATCATTTATGGCGATAAAGAGAAAGTTCATTTTTGCAAGGAGATTCGGACAAAGTAGTTGACATGTCCTTTTCAAACATGAATGAACAGCAATTCAATTCCAACTATCCTAGCGGCAAAAACGGAAGTGTTAGGTGTCACAGAGTGTATCACTGACATCTGAATATAGCATATTCCCCTTAAAAAGGCAATACACCCGTATGCTTCCAACTCCACTGCACCTTTCACCCATTTAGCAATGTGACATTGCAATCTCACTTATTGTGGAGTATACATGATATGTGTGGGCTGCTGAGAAACATGGAATGGTTTTGGTGTCTGGTCTACAACTTTTCACATTTGATGTGTATAGAACCTACAGAATATGGGCTCACTAACATAGATTGATATGAACAAAACTCTAAGCACTGCAAACTGCTGGAAACTTCCACTTCCATTTGAAAACCAGAACCATCAACAAGAATTGACATGCTTAGTTACTATGACAATTTTTTGGGGAATACTATGATTTATCACTGGGATTCAGGGTAATGTTTGGTTGATGCTGAACATTGCCACAACTAACTGTGTGGTTACCATAAAAGGTGTTTCTGACAAATGGAAACTTCCACTTCCATTTGAAAACCAGACGTGTCAAACATGTACTATAGAGCTTTGGCGACAAGCTGAATCAGTGACATGTGTACTATACAACTACAGAATTATGATAAGCAGTAATTGTGGCCATGGACAAAATAGATGTTTACAGTAGTGGCACACTATTTAAGGTTAAGCATGGCAACTTTTGGCTACAAACGAAACATGCCCTTAACAAACAGAAGTTTCTTAATAAGGAAATATATGAATGGATAGGTGGGCATGGATACCGGTAAATGTGATCATTCACGGCGATCCCCTCAAAGTTTTTTTTTCTGAAAGGAGATTCAGACAAAGTAGTTGAGACGTCCTTTTCAAACATGAATGAGCAGCATGTCAATTCCAACTATCCCAGCGGCAAAAACGGAACTGTTAGGTGTCACAAAGTGGAACACCGACATTTGAATGCAGCATATTCCCCTTAGAAAGGCAATACATCCGTGTGCTTCCAACTCCACTGCACCTTTCACCAATTCAGCAATGTGGCATTGCAACCTGACTTATAATTTCTACTTTTTTTTCTCGCAATTATGGTGCCCCTATCAATCGTTCCATCCTATTCCGTCTTGCAACCAGCCTAAAACTCATACTGTCATACAGATCATCATTCACACCTATGATCTGACGACCTGAAACGCAGCGCAGCTTAGCCAGGCACAGCACAGGCATTCCAAATCCGTACCAGCCGAACATTGGCACAACTAACTGTGTGGTTACCATAAAAGGTGTTTCTGACAGATGGACAAATACCTGAACCAGAAGTGTCAAACATGTAGTATAGAGCTTTGGCGACAAACTGAATCAATGACATGTGTACTTCATCGTTTACGGCATGGACTACCAGGGTATCTAATCCTGTTCGCTCCCCATGCTTTCGCACCCCAACGTCGGTCTCGAAAGATATCTTCGTATGAAGAAGGAAGCTAGCTATGCAGGGCTCTATATATAGAATCTATGTACATCGACCCTTTCCTTACCCCGACGGTCTACCTTTCTTAAGGCCCTAAAACTACTTTCTAAAGAGCATAGGAAGGGCGGTTGATCTTCTTCCGACTTATCCTTTAAAGTCTATAGTTCTGTTCTTTCTCAAAGTAGTGGCACGGCTATTTAAGGTTAAGCATGGCAACTTTTGGCCACAAACGAAACATGCCCTTAACAAACAGAAGTTTCTTAATAAGGAAATATATGAGTGGCTAGGTGGGCATGGATACCGGTAAATTTGATCATTCAAGGCAATCCCCTCAAAGTTTCTCTTTCTGAAAAGAGATTCAGATAAAGTAGTTGAGACGTCCTTTTCAAACATGAATGAACAGCATGTCAATTCCAACTACCCTGGCGGCACAAACGGAACTGTTAGGTGCCACAAAGTGGAACACTGACATCTGAATGTAGCATATTCCACTTAGAAAGGCAATATATCCGTATGTTTCCAACTCCACTGCACCTTTCACCAATTTTGAAGGTGTTGCTGGGTACTCGTCGCTTCGGTGCTACGAGTGTGGTGGTACTTCGTGGAGAGGGCCCAGCGGTTACGAGTCTCCGTCGTTTAGTCAATCCGCCTATGTCTCCTTTTGTTTTTCTTGTTTTTTCTCATCCCCTTACTTTGGGTGTATGTTTGCTGCCGCCCCAGCATGTTAAAACTGTTGGTTGTATCGGGTGGTTGCTATATTTATATAGCGGGCCTACGGCCTATTTCGTCTTTCACCAATTCAGCAATGTGACACTGCAGTCTGGCTTTATCATTTTCTGTGGTTTGCAATCTCACGGATGGCGCCCATAGAAAATAATTTAAGCTCCTTAATCACGATGCTATGTGACCTTGCAACAAGTCAACAGCTCGTGCATGATCCTACGACCTGACCACATCCCCGAGCAACGGAAGCACAGGCATTCCAAATTTCTCATCCACCAGACACGAGCACCACCAGATCCAACGAGTGGGGTAGAAACCGGCAGCAGCACCACAATTCGGCGTCAACCGATCCCCCTCAACGTAACGGGCGCCCCCATTTCCCAGTCAAATCCGCTCCAGCGAGCGGCAAGCAACGATAAGGGCAACGGATTCTGTCCCGAATTTGCGGCCGATCCCTCAAGCGAGCAAGCGGCACGGAGCAAATTCGTACAGAGAAGCAAGCTTGCGCGATGAACGCAACGTAGGGCCGGGTAATCCCACCCCGAAATTGCAAAACATGGAGGAGGCGATTGCGTCGTGCTACGTACCTCGTGGCCGTGGCGCGGTTCTTCCGACGGGAGGAGGATGAGGAGGAGGGAGAGGACAGGCGCCTCTGCTTGGCTCCAATGGGAGGAGGTCCAGAAAGGCAGGAAGAGATAGAGGGGATCAGAGGACAAGAGAAGAGAGACAGCGAGAGGGATTTGAACAGAGTTGTTTTTCTCTCTCCGCTTTTGAACCGCGCGAGTAGAGCACGACTTTTTCTTCTCTCTTCGGTGGAAGAAACGACCGTCCTACCTCTCGATGACAGGTGGGACCGGATCTGTAGGTGAGGGTAGGTGGTCTGCCTTTCGAGAAGGAACGTCGTGCTGACAAGCAGGGACAAGGATTTGACTTCTTTTTTTTTTGCTTTGCTGAGTAGTTTTTCTGCGAATTTCGGTGAGGCTCACTCCAGCGTCCCAAGCCACAAATAGGATGCCGGATGTTTCTGCGTACGATGTTGACCAAGACGCATAACGCAAATATGATATTGGGGTAGGGGTTTGGTAAAGACCGAACGTCGAAATCATGGTTGTTGTGTCGAAAAAAGGGAAGGATACAAGACACATAAAATGTATTCGTGTTCTTTTCTAAATGCATGGAAGATCCCACTCAACAAACACCACTACGTACACATGTATGTACTCAAATATCATGTGACATACTTTTGTTCGGGTATGCATTCGCAGAGCAGAGCTTCATTGGGGCCAACATGGGCCATGCCCCCCCCCCCCCCCCCCCCCCCCCCCCACCCACCACACACACACACACATAACATTTCTGCAATTTATGTAAAACTTGCATTGCAATTAAGACTAAACTAACGAGGACTAAGCATCATAATAGTTATTAAATCGCTTAATTGTCCTATGGCCCCTCCTTATTGTATGTCCAAGCTCTGCCACCGCGTATGTCCTCAAAGGAAAGGACGCGCGGTGTCGCGTCCGATTCATTATAACCGAGAGAGAGAATGGAGGTTTGGTTGTGAGTGAAACATCATAAGTGTGTTCATGGCCGTGGCTTGTCAATACAAAGTGCTGATTAAGTAAGCACAACAATCTAACATAATGTGCAATCACGTATCTTATGCACCGCATATCCACGCCCTATGACATAGTGCAATCAAGGTGGCAGGATTAGAATTGGTATAGATGTTTGAAAGGATCGTATGGGCACCTAGAGGGGGGATGAATATGTGCTACTCCAAATTTTAATAATTTTTTTATTTAGGTTTAACACAAAGTTAAATTCTCTATATATGCAACCTCGGTGAATTTACCTATATGACAAGCAAGCACTAGAACTACACAATATACAAGTAAAGGTAAACAAGGATAGAAGTAACCGAAGGGAAGCACGCGGAGACAAGGATGTATTCTCGAGTTCCTCCTTTTGAGGGGAGTACGTCTCGTTGGAGGAGTGTGAGCTTCACCACAATAAGCTTGCTCAACGCCACAAAGGCCTCACCCTATTCTTCGATGAAACTCACCACAAAGGCTCGGTTCACCTTCCACTATCGAAATCCTTCAAGGCGGAAGTCGGAGCCTTTACAACAATCTTGAGGCACACACCCACAACTTAATTGGGGGCTCCCAAATCACCACAAATATGTCACAATAGCAACAAGTGAGAACAACAAGAAGCCTAGGTTTTCCCAATGGAAACCCTAGGCACGAATCACTCAAGTGAATGAGGGGGGAAAGTAAATCTGGTTGGTGAACTTGTAGGTCTTGGCCTCCTCCTCTGATTCTCCAAGTATGAGCACGATTGAGTGGTTGGAGAGGGATCTAGTGGATTTGGTGGCTCAGTTGTAGGTATTCTTCACTTGGGCGAGCTGCTTGAGGTTGAAGAAGGGGAGTGGTTGGAGAGGGATACCCCTCCCAGTTTTCTAGCCGTTGCAGTCTATTTCGACCAAAACTTCCGGTGTAAGTGGCCGGAACTTCCGAGGGTCCAGAACTTCCGGGCAAAGGTCCAGGCAAAGTTCCGGTCTTAGCATTACCAAAACCTCAAAAAGACTTAGCCGAAATTCGAGGCCTGGGAGGCCAGGGTGGAAGTTCCGATCTGGGACACCGGAACTTCCGGCCCAGACCAACATTACAGCAGTTGGCACACTTAGATCTTTTCGCTTTTGGGGGTCAACAACAATCATTCTTCAAATATCCTAAAATATCTAAAACATGTAACGGATGGTTAGACCTCTAATTGTGTTGTCATTATCACCAAAACCTAAGTGGGAGAGACATGCACTTTCAATATTAGATAATGTGCAATCTAGATGTTGGGTAAAGGTGCTTGCGTATGGATCAAATAACGGCTAATCTTCATCGGAGGTTTTCCTTAACTGAGGTTGTCCTCTTCAACTAGTGTTGTGCACGCATGCATCAATCATCTAGAGATTCAACAACGACCATGAAGCTCTAACTTTTGGGTATCACTTTTTCGTTATGTGAGGCGCTAATCATCTTGGAGATATGCCCTAGAGGCAATTAATAAAGTGATTTTATTTGTCATATCTCAATTGTTCATAATATGTTTTTGTACCATGCTATAACTGTATTAAGCAGAAACATTAATACACGTGTGGTATGTAAACAATCAGGTCCCTAGTAGCCTCTGTTTAACTAGTCCGTTGGGTACCAGATGATCAAGGTTTCCTGATCATGGACAATTACGTTAGTTGACAATGGAGTCATGTCATTGGGTGAATGACGTGGTGGACATACCCAAAAGATATAGAAACGTAGTGCTCATACCTTCGACTGTGAGATCATATCAAATCGCTGCTTCTGGAAGGTGTTTTGATCGCATCAAACGACATGTCTTATATAGTGTGACAATAAAGGTGACACTTTAAGGTATCCGAAGGAAGCGGTGGAGGCGAGTGATAAAGAGAGGGATTTGCCAATCCACATAGCAGGATAGATACTCTGGGCCCACTCGGTGAGATTACATCAATGAGTTTGCAAGCATGTGACTAGGTCACGGGGATGTAATATCACAGACGAGTAAAGATAGATTTGTCAATGACGAGATCATGCTTGGTAATCGTGATACCAGAGAACGATGCTCGGACAATCTAAGTATCGCTAGGCAAAAGGATGAGACTGGACGTCTAAAGGTTCAAACGATAAAAAGACATTCGTGGACACACAGGGGCTATCATGGATATCCAGATCCCGCTGTTAGTCATTGATCGGAGAACGTGTCTCGATCATGTCTGGAGTGATCCCGAACCGTAGGGTAACACACTTAAGGGTAGGTGACGTTTTAATTAGATTGGATTTGAGAGAAAGAATCCGGAGAACTCCGGAAGCGTTTCGGGACATGTCCGATGTTGATCGGAGGGCTACGAAATATGGTTCGAAGCTTAAATGAATTAAATAATATGTATTTAATATTAATAAGTGTTAAATATATTTTTATTTAATTAATTTCGAATTTTTAAAGGCATTAAACCTAAATCCCATTAGGGAAAAACCCCAAAAGGGAAAAAGGAAAGAAAAGAGGGGAGGGCCAGCCGGCCTGGCTGGGCCGAATGGGGCCCAACCAGGGCCGGCGCACCCCCCATGGCCGGCCGAGCCATGTGGGAATAGTCCCACATGGCTTAGCCAGCGGGGTGGGCATCTCTCCTCCTCCTTTAAATAGGGGACCCCCTTTGCCTTTGGAAATCCATCCCATCTCCTTCCTCTTCTCTCCTACCTTGAGCGCAGTTCCGTTTCTGGAGCTACGTACGAGGAGAGAAGTCTCTCCACTATACGCACACCGCCGTGCTACTATATCCAATCTGCCGCTTCCGCTGGTCTGCTGGATCTGGAGCCCGGAGGTCGTCATCTACTCCGTACATGTGTGGAACTACGAGGTGCTACACGGGTGGCACTGGAAGTTGTCTTCTTCCTCTACACGACCTTGAGGTTGGCTTCGTCAGCTTCATCGACAACGTTTGTGCGGGAACGTAATCCCGCCTTCGGTCTATAAGGGTATGTACTCCGTTCTCCTCCGTATAATATATCTGCATAGTTATAGATCTTGGCTAGTTTCTGGTTATCGTCGGTAGGATTTTTTTTTGTTTTCCGTCTATGATCCCCTTCAAATCAACCCATGTATTTACTAGGCCATGGCCTCTTGCTTCAACCGCGTGCTCAAACTAGGGTCTCACGGTATCAAAACAGAATTATACCTAGAGATATTTCAAAATATGTATATGTTTGTGGAATATGTTTGAGCTGAGTTGACCACACAACAAGTTTCAGACAATGACCCTCTTAATAGTACGGATATCCTACTACGAGTCGAAGCTATAAATAAAGTCTACGCTCTTGAACTTGGTTTAGCTTCAAGTTTTAATGCTTGATGGATCAACTCTGAGCTTCAAGAGAAATTATGCGTCTTTAGTTTTTCAAGCACGCCCTAAGATAGCTCCTTTCTTCAACCAGAATTCTTGCATAACTTTGTCTACGCCTTGACTTTTTCATGTAGTTAAGAAGTGAGTCCAACTTACTTGGTTAGTGAAGTGGATGTATAACCCAGCCACCCAAGTTCAAGTCCTCACGTACGCATATTTGGGTGCTTATTATTTTACACAAAGATACCATTGTAGGGGCTTTGCCGACCGAATTCCTTAAAATTAAAATAACTTTTTCATATAGTGTTGTCTTTGAAGATGTCTTTGTCTGCAGTCTTCAAGTTCGCCGGATGTAGTGATGGTTGACATATATTTATTCTATTGTGTTCATGGGTCGTCTTCATGGTTGACAAATCATCGGAGTGGATGTTGCTTGAATAGTGTTGGTGCTGTCGTTGAAGCATTTCATTTTGGAGGCAGTGTATCAGGTATTCATGTAATTCAACACTGCTTCATTGATCCTCACGTGTGTCAACATTCCTTCTTGTGTGCCGACGTTGAGTCTTGTTCATCTAGAATCTTTGGGCTTCTCTGTTTCAGACTTTTCTTGATCCAAATGAATTCAGTTTCAACATAATCATGGGTAAACCAAACCATCATCTGGGATTGTGTTCCTGTGTACTCTAGATGAAGATGTTAGTCCCTTAACCCTTAACCGTGGTATTCAGATACTATCCGCCATAATGATCTCTCAAGGGTGCTCAAAAGTCTATGTTTTCTACTATGTATCCCAACCTATTTGCCACCCATATATCAAGAGGTGGTGAATTTAATCATTTTCCCAGCTTACTGTTCGAAGAGTAAATACTCCTTTTCTGTCGAAACAATTATCTTTACAACCAACAAAAAGGAAGGAAATTAATTTGTATCCCAGATTGCAAGGAAAGGAAAAATATTCTGATTTGTTTTCGTTTAGGAAGAAAGAAGTAATTATCAAAAATAAAGGTTTTCCCGTTGCAAAAAATTATCTATTTACGTACGTGCATATGATTTGGTAGAAACCATGGCCTAGCTGAGTGTAACAATATATAGAAGAAATTTGTGAGATCTTCATAATCTATATGTTGAAATACACATCAAAAGCATAATTTTCTTGATTCCATATGAAACCATGTTCACAAAAAAATAGAGACATATATCTTTTACCAAGAATAAGTGCATACAAAGTTATTTGGCATATGGCGAGTGCAATTATGACTAGTTCCAATACGGTGGAGATTCTCTGAATTTCTAACCATGACTTTGCCCTAACTTTGAGTCAGTTACGCGTGGACCCTACAGATGATGGGTCCCACGTGTCAGTGACTCAAATTCACCTGCCTTTGAGCCCGGCTAAGTCACAGAATATGTGCCGGTTCCAATAAGTGGAATAATAGTGAATGATATGCTTAGAATGATTTTATGGATGGTCACAATTTAGAGTCAATAACACAGCGGGTACACGAACTTGTCCTACATGTGCAAACTCATACAAAAACTCTCAAAGCGTGATCCCGCCATCCATAAACTCTGGTGGATGTGATGGATTGGTCCATTTAATCCGAATTGGGCAATTGGAGTGCCACGCTGGACATGCCTGGAATTAGTTTAATGCAAAATCGTCCCTCTAAGTGTACAGAATCGCATGATTTTGTCCTGTGTTGTGAAGAGCAGGTTAAAATTTGCAAAACAGCCCCGTTATCTTCTCTTATATTCTATAAACCGAATAACGGATTGCCCACCACCTGGAGTTGCTTCGACATCTTCGGCAGGTCCTGTCCTCCGCGACGCGAACTTGGCCGCGGAAGAGCACGTCCCCGACTAATTTGCTACTTTAGCACCTGATGTACAATTCAACCTCGTGTTATCTTTTTATCATCTTTCTCTCCTTGTTCGCCATACTTTCATCATACACTTTTTCCTGCAATATTATGAGCACAACACTGCAAAATTTCAGAACAGAGCTAAGCAAAGCAGACCAACACAAAATTCAGATACAAGAATAGAAGAGCATTGCAGAATAATGACTCACCTTCGTCCTCTCCTTCAAGTACAGCTCGTCGTCGCAGTTCCAGTAGCACACGGTCGTCTCCTTCACGCACATCTCGCTGGTGCCGCCACAACATCCGCCGAGCCTGTCTCCATCGTCGCGTGCGGAGCTGAACCCGGTCGCCGGCCGAGGAACAGAGAGCAGCAACAACGTGTACGTGAACGGTCCACCACGCACACGTACGTTCGTGCGGCCGGCTGTTGGGTTAAGTGGTTGGGCAGGGAGCGAGGCCTTCACGGACTCGGCCGACGAGAGCAGCTCCAGCTCCGACGCCGCCACCACCGACCTCTACTTCCGAGCGCGTAGACTACATCTTAGGCCGCCCCTGCCTCCATTCGTGCCGTGTGACGTTGCCCGTTCGCTCCCCGACGTGCCATCGCCGTCGCCGTCGCCCCTCTCTAGAGTTAGGGATTTGCTCGATTGGGGAATTGACTTCCCTGTGTGAAATACGAAGAACTTTGGCGACGGGGGTTATTTGCAAAATAACTGAAGACACATACACGTGTTGGCCCCAGAACTCTACTAGACCAAAACGAATCCGCATCGGAGTTTATGTATGGCGGGATCACGCTTTGAGAGTTTGTGTATGAGTTTGCACATACAAGACAAGTTTGTGTACCCACCGTGTTATTGACTCCACAATTTACTACCTAATCTGCAGCAATAAATGGAAAGATCTAGTCAAAATGCTATACTGGCAGCAATTTATTGCAAACCCACAAATGGAAGGAAATTACTTATTTCAAATAAAACCATCATGTTAATAATTGCGCTGAAGATATGCATATTTGTACTCATTTATTTTCTCTGCTTTTATGGATCCGAACTTCATGAAGATATGCATATTTGTACTCATTTATTTTCTCTCCTCTGAACTTCACGACAACCACTTTGGCATGTTGACATCTAATGAGAAGGACCGACATGGCAAGTTAAGTCACCAAGGTGTCAGATGACGTGGACAACAAGTGTAGGGGGTATTTCACCCGGTAAAAAAAAGTAATATGTGGGTATTAAAGATAATGAAATTATTTCTTAATGTTGTTGTTAGATAACGAAGTATTGTGTTAGTTCTGTCGGACGGGCATGGCAATATGATGAACTTAGACAAGTCATGATGTGAGCTAATAGGCTAAACACTAAACATTGTTGACATGGTGGCTAGTATTGCTTTTTTTAGAGCAACCACATATTTCATTGATAGAAAATAAAGTTATATGAAGAAAACACACATGGAAAGAAAAAGACAGAACATGAACACACGAGTTTGTCCTGAGAAAAGTAAAATATATAACATAACTAATTCACCGCAAAAATACCCTTTCCACTTAAGTTGTATGAAATGCAATGAACTTATGGGGTAGAGTTGTGTCGATTACTACTGAATATAAACAACCCTTTTCGCAAAATATATATAAAACAAACCAACCAATTTGTCCGGATCCTTATGTTCATTACCATGTGAGTTTCACTCTTTTTAGAGATCTTCACATCGCAAACTATTAGGTCATGCTCCTCAAAATCATGCAAACCCTAGGCATCGGCAACCAATCTTGCTCCCCATACACACCACCAAACACAACCGCCTTATCTCGTGCCCCACTTCACGTTTGATCCAAGCGTCGGTTATTTACACTTACCCGTTGCACGTAGCGAACGACCAACAATAATTAGACCGGTTATGCCATGTAGAAGCACTTGTTGTCCCGCCAAAATGTAACCAACATCGGAAACCCTAGACAACGTCGCTGACCACGAACATAATCCAACTTATTAGACCATGCAGAAGCCCTCGTTCTCCCGCCAAACCATGCACTTAGCAAACCCTAGATACCGTCGGTGACCACTGTCACTTCAATCAACCATGATAACCTCTTCCCCTCAAATGCTCGAATTCTCGCATGTCGGTCGCCACATCAACCGTCACCATGGCGATACCACCGGCCACGTCAGCCCTCGAGGTACCATGTGGTACCTCAGTCCTCACATAAGTGGTCAACATTTACCTGGCAATGGCATTCTATTTACCTGGCATTCTGGCATCCAGCCAAGAAAACTGAAGTGGGGAAATGCTGGAAGAAGGGTGAATGGTCAATGGCGTCCCCTTCTTCTACACCCAGCCAGAGGCCGAGACCCCTTCTTCTAATCTCCTTCTCCTCCCTCCCTCTCCGGCCCCCTCCTCTATATACCACCATACATACGCCCGCCGTAGTCTCCCTTCTCCACTCCTCTGATCACCAGCTGCCCCGCTCCTTGATCCCCGCCGATCCAACCCGGTACGTGCCTCGATCCGTCCGCCCAATCTCGCCCCCGCCCGCCCGCGCCTGATCGGATCAGGAGCTCGCCTCCCATCTGACCCTGCCGCTATAGGAGAACTAGCCACACACAGGAGTATTTGTTGTTCGGTTCGTGATTCGCGTCTGGAATCTCACGGTGTTTTTCTCCGAATTTTTCCAGGGTTTTTCCTCGATTCGGCGCCCAGGAAGGAACCAAGGTCAGTCAAATCCGCTCCGTCGCTCGAGAAAAATTCCGTCCATTTTTTTGAGATTTTCTGGTGGTGAATTGCTTGATTTTTCAACAGAAGGAGGCGGCCTTTCCCTGATGTCTAGTGTCGCGACCCAGGAGGCGGCGTCGGGTTCAGGGTCTCAGGTAGACAAGGCGGCGAGCAGGAACAAGCGCAAGTTCCGCGCCGAGCCCCCCTCCGGCGAGCTTGGCCCCTTCGGGCTGGAGTACCCGCTGACGACGGACTGCGTGGGGTTCGAGTTCATGTCACCTGAGAAGGCTGCCATGGCGGCGGCGGCTGCCGCGGCTGAGGGTGTCAATCTGGACCTCATCCCTGGAGCCTGCGATGCCTGCAAAGGCATCCACGCCACGGCCGAGGAGCTGTTGGAGTGTCAGCGGTATGTGAATTGGAGTGACCCCAATGAGGCGCAGCTGGAGGAGATCCTTCTCAAGAGCCTGGATACCACCTTCGACAATGCCGTCAGTGTGATCACCGGAATGGGCTACTCGGAGGCCGCCGTGCGGTCTGCCGTCGTGCGGGCAGCAGCGCAGTACAGCTGGAGGGAGAGCCTTGCTGGGTTCAGTGAGGCCGCGGTCGAGGTGCTCAAGACCGAGGGGGACATGCTACCCAGGGACGGCTCCTCCCTTGAGGACATGAGGAAGATTGAACAGGTTGTGCTCGCTAGCTTGATTGCCGTCGTCAATGAGGCCCAGCCCTTCTACACCACGGGCGATGTGATGTTTTGCCTCCTCATGTCAGATATGAATGTTGCCCATGCCTGTGCCATGGACTATAGCACCGCTCCTCTTCCGGCGGTGGGTGCTCAAGTGATTGCACAACCAGTTGCGGGGAACTCTGAACCTGGCCCAAGCTCCGACCTTTCCGTTTCTATTACCAACCCACAGACCGGCGTTACTTTCCGCGGAAAACTTACCCCGGTGCCACCCGGCACTTACAATGCTGTGAAAGCTGATGTACCAGTGAGCCCGAATGTCCCCAATGGCAAGCCATCTGTCTCTGCCAAGATGCATCCTGTGATACCAAATGTCAAGCCAAAAGAGCACCCGGTTGTTATGCCTGATCATTCAGAGGATCAACCATTTGTTGCTGCCGTGACACAATCTGTCAAGGATGATAAGCCATTCCCTAGCAAGAGGGGGAGCTCTAAGAGGGATTCCTTGCACCGGCAGAAGTTGATGAGCTTTGATAAGAATTCCCGAGCATTGGGCTCTAAAGGATCTATTAGGTCTGGCAAGCATAGCTCTTCTGCGATTGCAGCACTAGAGAGGAAGTGCAGGCCGCTTCCAGATTCTGCTACCAGTAGCTTGAAGGGCCAAACCAAAATTGCAAAAGGGTTTGCTGCAAGCATTAAAGGGTCAGAGTATGCAGTCGATCTTTCTTTTACTGCCACTGGTACCATTGCCTCCATTCCATCATATGATGCCAAGACAACCAATAATGCTGATCCAGCATCAGCTGCTAGCACAGAGTTGTCATTGTCGTTGCCATTGCCTTTGCCTTCACCATCCTCAGGTGATGGTTCTGCTCCATCTTTGAATCATGATTCTAATACTGAAGCTATAGACCCTAGCAGCAAAATTAACTTTGCATATGATGAGGATCAGAAGGTCTGGATTCCTCAAGATAAGAAGGATGAAATGGTTTTGATTCTTGTCCAGAGGCAAAAAGAGTTGCAAGCGCATATGCGGGATTGGACAGACTGGGCCATGGAGAAGGTGATGCAGGTTACACGACGACTTGCCAAGGAGAAGGAGGAGCTTCAGTCACTCCGGAAAGAGAAGGAAGATGCGGACCGACTTCAAGAGGAAAGGCACTGCCTGGAAGAGAGCAGTCGGAAGAAGCTTTTAGAGATGGAGTCTGCAATTTCCAGGGCAAACACTCAGCTGGATAAAGCAGATGCTTCTGCTCGTAGGCGTGAGGCTGAGAATGCACAACTTAGGCTACAGATGGAAGCCGCAAAGCGGCATGTGGCTGAGTCCGCAGCAAATTCTGTGGAGCTTTCGAAGAAGGACGAGAGCAGTCTTAAAAGGTCCCAGCATTGGGAATCTGAAAGAGGGCTGTTGCAAGAGCAGCTTGCAGCCGAAAAGAGCAAACTATCCCGGGTTCAGCAGCAACTTCAGCATGCTAAAGAGAAGAAAGAACAACTGAAGGTACTACTTTACCTTATCATAAACTTCTAAAGCAGAGTGAATAATATCTGTGAAACACATGCAAGCCACACTTTTTAATCAGAAATTGTTATCGCTGTTCAGATTTTTTTGTAAAGAATTGTGTCTAGTTTTGTTGACTGCAAACAAATAGTTAATTTAATTATTAAACAGGACACTGGAACTTCTAAATATTAGGAGGGACGTCTTCTCTTGTGTGATGTGTTTCCATTTCATGTTCAACTCTCCAGTAGATGCTTTAATACTTTTTTTTTTTGGGCAGTTTAGTAGTGAGTGGTCATGGTTGTGCTAATCATTAGTTTTGCGTCATGGTCTTTTATTTACTTACATTTGTTTTACCTTTTCGTGCATACAAATGGGGATGAGAAGTTTCACATAATAAATGGTAAACTTAACTGGTTGTGATGCTGACAAATGTCAATGCCGTAACCACATTTAGTATTTCACATATAGCTTGCATCTGGCAAGTTTCTGCATGCAAACATTTTAGGAAAGAAGCTTCTTGAGCCTTACAATGTACATCTGTATGCTTCATTAAATTCTAGCCCATTAGTCAATCTTTTTGTTAAATAAACTAATAAAGTCTAGTTACATTTTTGTTCATTGTCGTAAGTTCTACAGTCTAAATCCAAACAGATAAAGAAAAATCAATTCCATTTCTTCGCTAGTACCTCTGCAGCATCTCCCATATCATGTTATTGAAGTCCATGTGTTCATTGTCTTTCAATTGGTGAGGTATAAAGTAACACATTAGCTTTCGTTCTTACCACTAGACGCTTAAAAACATAAAATTGCGTATTTGCAATTATTTTTTCATTAGCTTTCCTAGTTTTCATAGGCAACGAATATGTGATAAGTTGATTGGTCATATCATGTTTTGCCAAGTCAAGTGATAATTTAACCCCATGTATCTAATGCTGGTTGTACTTGCCAGAAGTTGTTGAAGAAGTTTAAGGTTGCATAATATTGTACGATGTAGTATAATCATGTGGATCAGGGTATGTCATCTTTACCGTCTTGGCCAAACCATTTTGAATGTTTGCAGGTAAGGTGGAGACAAGAAGAAGCTGGGAAGACTGAAGCACTTGCCCGTGTGACCGCAGAGAGGAAAGAGAGGGGTCAGATAGAGACATCACTGAGGTCCGAAGAGAATTTCCTGCACCTTAAAGCTGAGAACGACATGCAGCGATACAGAAGCGAGATCCGCGCTCTTGAGCAGCAGGTCTCGCAGCTGAAGGTGTCACTCGACACCTCGGCGGCCGCTGCTCCCAAGTGGAATACAGACGACAGGACCCGCGGCACCCCGCGTCTCTCCGAGGGGAGGAAGAACGGCAACGCTCAGGTCCTGGCCAAGGTCGCCGCGGCATCGGCGTTGCCAGCCCTGGACATGGACCTGGACGACATCCAGCGCGACCGGGAGTGCGTGATGTGCCTGAGCGAGGAGATGTCGGTGGTGTTCCTCCCCTGCGCCCACCAGGTGGTCTGCGCCAAGTGCAACGACCTCCATGATAAGCAAGGGATGAAGGAGTGCCCTTCATGCCGCGCCCACATCCAGCGCCGGGTGTGCGCCCGCCCTGCCACCGGCGCGGCTCGCTGAGCGGGAGTTTTTTTGTGTCACTATACCATTTTGTTCTCCTTTTTTGATGATTGCCCAGCTTGGATTTGATGGTGATTATTAGAGAGAATAATGCATGAGCCGGTGAACGGTTGGACGATATAATACCTGGTCGAACATCGTATACCATACCCCACAAGTTTATGGATGATGGATAATGGATAATGAATGGTTATATGGAACATATACCCGCCCCGTCTTGTTCCTTTCTGCTAACCCTTTTTTTTTCTGTAGGTAAACTGCTTCTGTGAAGCCACTCTTAATTGTGTGAGCATGTCTGGTAATAGTAGTGTAGTAGACTGGAGTGGATGTCCCCTGTGACCTGACCATTTCCGATTGCTTGCTGCGGTTGGTAGGGAACGGGGGTCAGAGCTGTCAGCTGTACGGCAACAGGTGCTGGCTCCGAACCTGGGTCTCGAGCTTGTCAGAATAGTGGCAACCATGACTATTCTCTACTCTTTGCCTGGAGTCGTTTTACTTTTTTCTTTTGCGATGCTTGCGTGGAGCTTTATAGCATCTTTTGAAAAAAAAAATCTGAAAAAAAATACTACAGTTTAGAGAGAGAATTTTCATTTTTCGCATGAAGAAGTTCGATTTTGTCATGAACGTCGAACAAACCTTCGCGTTACAAAGGTGCTCAGATTGACCATCGATCTCATTTTTTTAGCAAACACCCATGAGGACGGATGAAAGGACATTTCTATCCCTATATGTTTTGATGTTTGTTGACAACACAATTAGCGGACTAATTGTGTGCTAAAAGACTTACAGGTACATCTTATATGTTCACACATGATGGTGGGATTTCTCCTCTACAAGCGTCAAGCAAGAAGTTGTAGTTTTCCTAGGTTTTACTTTATAGGAAAACCGTACTATCAAGAGGGGGATCCGGTGTGGAGGTTTGGGCGGAATCAATCTTGTCTACATGTTTTGCACAAACAAAATATGCACACCACAGCCATCCCATTCCCTGAAAAATACTCTGTTTGGTTCACATTTCCTGGCTCCGGTAGTACCGGATGAAATGGCCCGGTAGTACCGAGCTCGCTCGGTAGTACCGGACTTGGTACCGAGCCAGGTACCGGCGAATGCCAAATCAGTATGATTCTGGGGAAATTCTTACGCGGTAGTACCGGAAATAATTCCGGTAGTACCGACCGTGCGCGCTCCGGTAGTACCGGTGGAAACTCCGGTAGTACCGGGCGCGCGCGTCGCCTGGTCAAAATGCGCCTGTTGACTGCTGTTTTCTGCCGTTCGGTAGTACCGGTCCATTTGGTCCGGTAGTACCGCGCGTCTGCAGAAAACTGGCCAACGGCCACATTTTTGTGTGGAGCTATATATACTAGTCTTCTTCTCCAAAGAAGCTAGGCTTTGAAAAATCTCTCTCCACCATTGTTACAAAGCTTCAACCTTCAAGATCTCCCACTCCATCGGTCTAAACACCTTCATACTTTGAGGAGTGACGGAGGAGGTCTTGATCTACACTTCCACCAAAGCAATTTCGATTCCCCCCACTAATCCCTAGCGGATCTTGTTACCTCTTGGGTTCGTTGAACCCTAGACGGAAGTTGTGTTCTTCGTGGCTTTGGGAGCCGCGGGGAAAAGCCAAGAGCCTCCAATTGAGTTGTGATGCGTGCCTTGGCCTTGTGATTCTTGTGGCTTTGGGAGCCGCGGGAATTTGGTGAGAGCCTCCAATTCGGTTGTGGAGTGTGCCTCATCCTTGTAAAGGTTTGTTGCCGACCTCGAGGGCATCATATAGTGGCTCGTGGAACTCCTCATCGGAGGATAACACGAGGGAGATACGGTGTGCCATATCAAGGCTATTCGGAGTTCACTTTGTGACTCCGCACCGCTCCAACGGAGACGTAGCTTCCATTGGGAAGTGAACTTCGGTAGAACATCTCCGCGTCACCGTGTGGTTATCTCTTAACCTTCCTTTACTTGTATTGCTAGCTTATCTTGTGTAGAATATCTTGCTAGCTTGTTTATTGCTCATCATATAGGATTGTTCACCTAGTTGCATATCTAGAGAACTTATATTTGAGCAATTCCCAAATTTGTATTAAAAGAAAAAGAAAATTTGTAGTTGCCTATTCACCCCCCCCCCTCTAGTCAACCTACTCGATCCTTTCAATTGGTATCAGAGCAAGGTCTCTTTATTAAGGGCTTAACAGCCTAAAGAGGAGGATGACTAGCGACGAGGAGTTAAAACTTGCTAAGGAACAACAAGAGAAAAATGATAAAGAACAACTTGAGAAAGAACTAAGTGAAGCGGGGATAACCCCTCCCGATGATAATGCCCCGGTCACCATGAAAGCCATGATTGAACTCTTTGGGTTCATGAAAGGCAAAATGGTGGACGAGGTGTTTACTCGGGTCATTAATAATCAAAATGCCTCCTCATCAACCGGTGTTTCTAACGTTGAGGCCTTGGTTGTTAAGGATAACAAAGATCAACCTAAAACTAGTGAGAAGCCTCCTCATAACTTTGCTCCACCTACTTCATATCTCACTCAAGTTCCACTCACTCAACCTCATATAACCAACCTAAGTAGGCCACCTCCTAAGCTTGATAATACTCGTTATTTCACTTGGAAGAAATCTATGGAGTCTTATTTTCGCAGCTCATCGGTGCATCTTTGGAGGGTGGTTCTAAATGGTTACTCCGGTTGATCCCTCCAACTTGACAAGGCAAGAAGAGATTGATGAACAACTTGATGCAAACGCCAAGTACATCCTTGAGAGTGCCATGACCGCCCATGATGAAGATCAAGTGCGGAATCTCAAAACCACCAAGGAGGCTTGGGATTTTCTCGCATCGGTATATGAAGGAAATGAGGGCCTTCAACGCTCCAACGACGCCATCCTTCAACATCAAGTGGACAACTTCATCATGCTAGAAGAAGAGACACCATCGGATCTCTTCCGAAGACTCACCAAGCTTGTGTGGCATGTAGGGAAAATGGAAAGAAAGATATGGATGATGAATGGGTCAAAGCCAAGTTCCTCAAGACCATTGTTCCATACAATGAAAATATGGTGATGAATCTCCATACGAGAGCGGACTACAAAACAATGTCTCCCAATGACATATTGGCACAATTCGTCACTTATGATACCTTGAAGGCCACTTCCAAGTCTTCCATCAACCAAATTCGTGGCACAAAGAACCTTGCCTTGAAGGCTCATGTGGAAGAACATCCAAGATATGAAGAAAGCACAAGTGGTCATCATGAAGAAGATTTTGTGGGTGAACTCAATGAGGTGCTTGCTCTTGCCGCCACCAAGTATTGGAACAAAAAGAATATCAAGAGCAACTTCTCCCCTAGAAGCAACTTCTCCCCACAAATGAAAAGAATGTGCTTTAATTGTGGAAAGGAGAATCACCTTGTGAAGGATTGCCCCTATGAGAGAAGAGAAGATTTTGGAGGCCAACTCATCTTAAAGAAGAAGAAGTTCTTCACCAAGCCCATCAAGTACCTCATCAAGAGAGAACCTCAAAAGGCTCTTGTCACCGCAACACATGAAGAAGAGTATGAGTCCGGTGGCGAAGAGGAGGATGATGATACAAGTGAGGAAGTGGGGATGGCGGCTCTTGCAATGGGCAACCTTCCTCCTTCATTGGCACCCCTTTTCACCGCTCCAAATGACAACAAGATCCCAAGCCTATGTGCCTCATGGCCAAGGAAACCAAGGTGAATTCCCCACCTAAAATTACTATCTCCTCTAAACCATCTCTCTTGGATTGTGTTGAGGATGTAGGGAAAAATGAGGAGAAAGAGGATACAATTACCCTCTTTATAAACAAGCTCCAAGGTCCAACCAAGAAAATGGTTGAGGCTCTCATGTACCAATATGGAGAAGCCAAACACCTCCTTGAGGAGAAGGAGAATAGGATTTATGAGCTTGAGGGGCATGCACGTGATCATGCCGATAAAATTGGTGAGCTAGAAGAGCAACTTGTTGAGGAACAAGTGTTCCGGGAGCAACTTGAGGAGACCCAAGCCAAGGATTTATCCAAGGCAAAAGAAACCCGTGAAACCTCTATTCAAGTTGCTAGTGATCTAAAAATTAAAAATGATGAGCTTGTAGAGAGTCATAACAAACTCCTTGAGAATTTTGAGCAACTTAGGGAAACCCACAAGGTGACCTCAAGTGAGCTCACCAAGCTCAAGGGGTCATATGCTAAATTACAAGCTCAATTTATATATGCTAGCTTCACCACTCCTCATAATGATAAAGATGCCAATGCTTGTGCTACTAACCCTTTATGTCTTAAAGCATCTCTCATGGAGGAGAACACTAGGTTGAAGGCCCAACTTGAAAAGGGTCTAGCCACTTGTATCCAAGGGGAAAAGAACCTCAATGATCTTTTGACCAATCAAAAGGGAGTGGTTAGCAAGGAAGGGCTTGGGTTTGCTCCCAAGTCCAAGAAGGCAAACAAGAAGAAGATGCCTACCTCCCCTTCAAAAGATATTATTTTTGTGAAGGAGGGGGAGTTGGGCAAGAAGAATGTTGAACCCATTGTGGGTGGTAAAGCCACAAGGGGCAATGCCACTCACAATGACTTTGCCGGAAAATATAACCCCTCATATGTGCTTATGAAATCTAGAAATGGTTATGTTTTTGCTAAATATGTTGGTACCTCATATGGAGATGATTATCACTATGCTATTTGGGTTCCAAAGACCCTTGTGACTAACAAAAGAGGACCCATTCCAAAATGGGTACCTAAATCAAAGACTTGATTTATTGTAGGGCTTTTCTTCCGGTGGATCTTCATGGCTCATTGATAGTGGGTGTTCATCTCACATGACCGGAAGCAAAGAAGTAGTAAAGGGCTTATTGAAACAATTACTCTCATTCTCTCATGTCACCATTGGGAACAATACAAGACTTAAGGTATTGGGATATGGCAAGGTGGTGATCACACCGGAGTTATCAATTGAGAAGGTCCTCCTTGTTGAATCCCTTTCATATAATCTACTTTCCGTTGGTCAATTATGCGATGCCGGTTACACCGTTATCTTTAATAAATACCACGTGACCATCCTTTTCACAAAATCTCTTAAAGTAGCCTTTGTTGGATTTCGTGAGAACGGTTTGTATGTGGTCGATTTCTCGAAAGAGACCACTCAAATTGCCACGTGTCTAATGGCTAAATCCGACAAGGGTTGGCTTTGGCATCGCCGGCTAGGCCATGTCGGTATGAGAAATTTACAAACTCTTGTAAAGGGTGGACACGTGGTAGGACTAACCGATGTTAATTTTTCCAAAGATCGTCCTTGTAGTGCTTGCATAGCCGGAAAGATGCATGAAAAGAATCACCCCAAGAAGACCATTATCTCCACTAAGAGGCCTTTGGAGCTCCTTCATATGGATCTCTTTGGGCCTCCCACATATGATAGTCTTGGTGGCAAGAAATATTGTTTGGTGATTGTGGATGATTATTCAAGATATTGTTGGACTTTCTACATCAAGAAGAAGAGTGAAACTCAAAAGATATTCATTGACTTTGCAACCCTAGTTCAACGCCAATATGACTCCAAGATTTTGGCAATTAGAAGTGACAATGGTACGGAGTTCAAGAATTACACTATGGATGATTTCCTAAGTGGGGAGGGCATTCAACACCAATATTCCGCTGCATATACTCCCCAACAAAATGGTGTCGCCGAAAGGAAGAACCGCACTCTTATTGATATGGCAAGAACTATGATGGCCGAATTTCATTCCCCATACAACTTTTGGGCCGAAGCCATCAACACCGCTTGTCACTACTCAAACCGGCTCTTCTTCCGTCCTCTCATGGAAAAGACACCATATGAACTCCTCACCGGTAAAAAGCCAAATGTATCTTACTTTCGAGTCTTTGGTTGCAAATGCCATGTTTACATTAAAGGTTGCAAAATTGCTAAATTTGAATCTAGATCTTTTGATGGTATACTTGTTGGATATGCCGCAAAGTCTCATGCTTATAGGGTCTACAACATATCCACCGGGTGTGTTGAAGAATCTATGAACGTGGAGTTTGTCGAGGATAATGGCTCCCAAGCGGAGCATATTGATCATGATGATGTAGGTGATGATGCTCCATCTCAAGCCATAAGAACTATGGGGATTGGAGAACTATTCCTATTGAAGGACCTATTGATGATACTCAAGAAGAAGGAACAAGTTCTACTCAAGTTGAGCCATCCACCTCAATAGTTGATCAAGAAACTATCCAAGAACAAGAACATGATATTCATTCAAATGATCAAGAAGATGGTCAAGACCCACCCAACTCTAGTGGTGAACAAGAACATAATGAACCCACAACCCAAGAACTCCACTTCGGGTTGACCATGAGCAAGATGAAGGCAATGATGAAGATATTTGTGTTGGTGAAACAATTGGTCAAGCCATGGAACGCCGGGTCATCCGGCGTGCATCAAAATTGGATCATCTTTCCCACTTCAAAGAAAATATCCTTGGGAGTATTCGTAGGGGTGTGTCCACACGCAAACAATTATCTAACTTTTGTGGTCATGTCTCTTGTTTGTCTAGCTTAGAACCTCTCAAGGTATATGATGCTCTTGAAGATATGGATTGGGTTGCGGCTATGCATGAAGAGTTGAACAACTTCGAGCGCAACAAAGTATGGTCATTAGTTGAAAAACCCAAAGACACATGCCATAATGTCATTGGAACCAAGTGGATATTTAAGAACAAGCAAGACTCACATGGTCAAGTCATCCGCAACAAAGCAAGATTGGTTGCACAAGGCTACACCCAAATCGAAGGAGTCGACTACGGTGAAACCTATGCCCCCGTTGCTAGACTTGAATCCATTCGCTTACTAATTGCTTATGCATCTACTCATAATATTGTCTTATATCAAATGGATGTTAAAAGTGCTTTCTTAAATGGTCCACTAAATGAGTTGGTGTATGTTAAACAACCTCCGGGTTTCGAAGACCCTAAATTTCCTAACCACGTCTACTTACTACATAAGGCTCTTTATGGGCTCAAGCAAGCTCCACGTGCTTGGTATGATCATCTCAAGGAGTTCTTAGTAGACCGTGGCTTTGAAATTGGGGTAATAGATCCCACTCTTTTTACAAAAAGGGTAAATGGAGATTTTTTCGTATGCCAAATATATGTTGATGATATTATCTTTGGTTCCACTAACCGTGAATTTAGTGATCAATTTGGCAAGCTAATGACCAAGGAATTTGAGATGTCCATGATGGGAAAGTTGAATTATTTTCTTGGCTTTGAAATCCACCAATTTCGAGAAGGAACATTCTTATGTCAAGCCAAGTATATTAAGGACATGCTCAAGAAATTTGACATGAACAATGCCAAGCCATATAAGTTTCCCATGGACTCCAAGGCGGATCTTCACTTAGATCCGGATGGTAAGGAAGTTGATCAAAAGCTTTATCGTTCTATGATTGGATCTTTGCTTTACCTTTGTGCATCTAGACCGGATATTATGTTTAGTGTGGGTATGTGTGCAAGATTCCAATCAAGTCCTAGGGAAAGTCATGAAACCGCGGTTAAAAGGATTCTAAGATACTTGATGGATACTCCTAACTTTGGTCTTTGGTATCCCCAAGGCACAAGCTTTGATCTTGTAGGTTATTCGGATGCGGATTGGGCGGGTTGCAAAATGGATAGAAAATCAACTTCGGGTACTTGCCAATTCCTTGGTAGGTCCCTTGTGAGTTGGTCTTCTAAGAAGCAAAATTGTGTGGCCTCGTCCTCCACCGAAGCCGAATACATTGCCGCCGGAAGTTGTTGTGCACAACTATTATGGATGAGGCAAACTTTAAAGGATTATGGTGTCATTTGTGACAAAGTGCCTCTTTTATGTGATAATGAAAGTGCCATCAAAATTGCTCACAATCCGGTTCTTCATGGGAAGACCAAGCATATTGAGATCCGGTATCATTTTATTCGAGATCATGTTGAGAAGGGTGATATTGCAATCAAGTATGTCAACACCAAGCTTCAACTCGCCGATATGTTCACAAAGCCTCTTGGTGAAGCAAGATTCAAGGAGTTGAGAGGAGAACTTAATGTGGTGGACATAAGCAATTGGATTTAGTGGACTTCTTGCATACCTACCCATATTAGACAATAGTTATTTGGTTTGGATGTAGGCATGGACATAGGGGGAGTGTAGCTCAATTCATGAGTCATCACTCCCCCCATTATGCGCAAATAGACAAATCTCGCATAATTGTCACTCGTGTGACTAAAATGTGCTTCAAAGATGAGTTGTGATTTTGAGCCCAAGATATATCTTCGCGGCTACAAGTCATCTATACCTAATAATAAAAGCGCTAAGGCTTCCGCCGTTTGGTTTGGTAGGTCATTGTAATTACCCCTAAAGTTGCAAATAATTACCCACCTCTGCCACCCGTAAGTTAAAAACACGTTTTGATTTCCTGTCGTATGGTTTCGTATGTCGTCAATCAGAAGTTCGGAAGAACACGTCAAAAAAAGTTTGAAACAAATCTGATTCGGCACCTGCTGCATGCATGATGTCAGGATTGGCAGAGTCCATCTATATTCTGGTCCGATTCCAGCAAGAACTAATCGCTACTATAAGAGTAGACCTTCCGGCCGATACGATTCCCGTCCGTTTGAACCAGAAAAAATTTCTCGGACATTAGGTCCCGATTATAATCAGGCAAAATCTGGTCAGACAGACACGGACAAGCAATCAGCGGGTACACAAAGGTGCGGGAAGACGATGGTGTAGGGAGGACGACCCTGCCCTGTTCCTCCGGGGATCTCTAGCGCCATGATTCGGTGTGTTTCTTACTTTCTTCGCCGTCTCTCGCCGCCGTTGCGCCGCCCAGGCCCGCAGGCCGTCCGCTACTTCTTCAAGACCCCGCGTTGTGCCACCTTTATTAGATATGGCGTGGTGCTAGAGCAGACGAACAAAGAGTTGGACGACACAAGACGTAGTCAGTGGCGGGGCTTCATGCACTGTGGTGCGCTGTTCGCTGGTGACGACGACAAGGATGGCGACGTGATGGGAGGAGACCCACTCATTAGGTGCACGCAAGGTACGTAGCATGCATGCACTCCATCTTCTTGGACATGGTTGTGAAGCAACATGCACCACGGCACTACGTCTGGCAAAATTGGCCGCTGAAGGTGCACCACTACATCTTAATTCTTGACGGTAAGAGCGTTCCATTCAAGAATGCTTTGTTCCAAAAAAAAAAGTGTAGTGAAATTCTCCATGATCTGCGAGACTGGAACTATTTGATAAAACCACCCCGTAGCAACGCATGAGTAGCTGAAGCTCAAACCTCTGTGCCAACAATTTGAAATAGAGTGGCATATCGAAATAAAGGACACGTGGACCTGTAGCGGGGGCGGGGCTTGAGCCATGCATATTGTGCTACAGATGTGTGATTTTTTCTCCGTTGCAACGCACGGGCATGTTTGCTAGTACATACTCAAACATGGTGGCTACGGCCACCGCCCTCCTCTTTTCTTGAGGAGTTGGTGTTAATTGAATTATTTGGGTATTTTTAGACCTTGCTCTATCTTTTGAAGAAACTCTTGGATGTTGGGTTTTCCTTGTTGTGTCTTGCAACTCCAAGTGTTTATTCACTGCCTATAGTGACTTATCTTAACCTATGCCAAAATCTCATCTCATAAAACCCTCTGAAATTCCCTGCACAAGTTCATTTTTAAAATTCTCTAAAACCCTCTGAAATTCCAGGTCCCGGTACTACCGGGTAGCACAGTCCGGTACTACCGACGCCTGGGAAGTTGCTGGTTTTGAAAACTGCAATTTCCCTCACGGCCGGTACTACCGGGCTCGCGGCCGGTACTACCGGGCGGCGGAGGAGAGCCATATACGGGTGCGGCTCGGGGAAGAACTCTTCTTCCCCAAACCGCACCCCCACTCGCTCTCTCTCCTCCGCCGCCTCTCCTTCAAGCTCCGGTGAGCCGCCGCCTCGGGTGCCTCTCCCCTGCCGTCCCCGGCCGGATCTGCTCCGTGGGAGTTGTTCCCACTCCCCTCCCCTCCGATGGCCTCCGGTATTTTCCCCTCTCATGCTCCTTTTTGGTCTCTATTGAAACCTAAAATGTGCTAGGGCAAATCACCGGTAGCTCCACTTATTGTTGGTTAAATTCGTGGGGGGAGACTCCTTTTGGTCTAGGATAGCTCTAGCTAGTTACTCTGTGTAGCCATTTTGTCGATTTGTCACGGATTCGCGTTCTCCCCATGGTCAAAACCGTCCTGTACCGCGGCCGGTACTACCGGCGGTTTTCCACCGGTACTACCGAAACCTGGCATTTTTCGACTTATTTCTACACTTAGCAACTAGTTTGTTTTCACAAATTCATGAACTTGTGCACTTACCCATGTTCCCTCTGCACCTATATATGCTATTTCACAGGTAGCCGTGGTGGTCATGAGGTTTACGGTCGTAAAGATAAGAGGCCTAGAATCATTGAGTCAAATGAAGATGAAATTGAAGAAGAATCTGAAGAGGAGGTATTGCCAACAAGATCCACAGCTAGAACTCAAGGCCGTCAGCCCGTCCAAAAGCAAGCCACTCCAAAGCCATTCACCAAACTTCGTCTTCATGAGTATCGGGCCTATCGAGAGATCAACCCTTATGACAAGAAGAGGTTCCCTAGTGTGAGAAACCCTCACTTCCACACCAATGAGCAAGAACGTGTTTATCAAGAAGTATACTTGGGTTCAACAAACAAACACAAAGTGGTTCTTCAACACTCCATTGACATTGAACACATGAAGAAGGATAAGCTTAGATCCTACTTTGCCGAAGCTCTTGCTATGTGTGGAGAATTTGGACTCATTGACATTATGACCTTCAACCATCCATACATTGAGTACTATATTCTTCAATTCTATTCAACCGTTCACTTTGGCAATGACAATGCTCGGACCCTCAAATGGATGACCAAAGACACAATGCTTGAAGCCACAATGAATGATTTTGGGGCTATTTTGGGTGGTTATCGTGATGGAGGTCCAAGGTCTCCTTGTGGGTGGAGATGCCACTCAAATGATGAATCCGGTGGCAAGGAGTTGCTTGCTCCCATTACTATGGCAGGTGGTATTCCGGGTCAAACCGAGGATTTAATTCAACCTTTTGAGATTCTACACCGCATCTATCGTGAGTGTCTTGCTCCTCGGATTGGGAATTGGGATCAAGTGCACTCTTATACTATTGATCTCATGGCTAATTCAAAGACCAATAAAGGAAAAGGGAACAAACTTGATGTCATGGATTTCATATATCAAGAGATGTGGCTGAATGTTATTGATAAGAGAGTTCCTATTTATGCACCATTTATCATGGCCCTCATCTGTGACAAATGGGGTGTAGAGACCGGTGAAGACCTGTTGAAGGATGGTTTGCCCGTGATCAAGCACAATGTCAAATAACTCCAGAAGAAGGCACACACTCTACCCAAGGACAGAAAGGGCTCCAAAACTGCTAGAGGCTCAACTAGTGCTCCTTCAGGTGCTCCAGAGATTGGGGCTAGTTCTAGTGCACCGCCTCTTGACGATGAACCTTCATGGTTCAAGAAATTTCAGATCAAGGCCAAGAGAGCGTTTTGCTTCAAGTTGGACCTTCAAGACCGCATGTATGAGGCTCATGTCTTTCACAAGAAGGCTGCCATGAGATAGAAAGCAATGATGAGGAAGTGGGACATTGAACACTCTCCCAAACACCCTCGTGACTTGGTCATCACCCCCAAGGAAGAGTGGATCTCCGCGCATGGTTATTGGAGTGAAGAAGACGCCCCCGCGACTGAAGATCCGGCTCATACACCTGTCCACCGCGGCATGGGTGGAGAGTGACTCTCCATGGGACGTTTCTTAGCATCGCGCTTATCCCTTTTTGGCATTTCCATGACAAAGGGGGAGAATGTGTTCTAGTAGGATTTATCGATGGGATTTGCATGGGAGGGACACAAGCTTGCTCTTGCTTTGATTCGTTATCGCTTGTGTTCCATCTTATTTGGTTTATGAACTTCGTTGCTTATTTGGTTTATGAACTTCGTTGCGCATGGTGTAAGACATGCATGAACCTATTTGTTTAAGACTATGTGGTGCTATGTAATAGACTTATTTAGCAATCTATCCTTGGTTATGTCTTACATGTTTGGCAAGTTATTTCTCATATGCCTATTTAGTTAAACTTGCTTGGTTTGTAAAATATAAGGGGTGCTCATCCCACATGAATATGGTGTGTTTTGCATTCAAACGCAAATTACAAATAATGCACACATTCAGGGGGAGCCCGCTTGTCTTTTGCAAATCTTTTGTCGCTAAACATTGTGTTGTCATCAAACACCAAAAAGGGGGAGATTGAAAGGACATTTCTATCCCTATATGTTTTGATGTTTGTTGACAACACAATTAGCGGACTAATTGTGTGCTAAAAGACTTACAGGTACATCTTATATGTTCACACATGATGGTGGGATTTCTCCTCTACAAGCGTCAAGCAAGAAGTTGTAGTTTTCCTAGGTTTTACTTTATAGGAAAACCGTACTATCAAGAGGGGGATCCGGTGTGGAGGTTTGGGCGGAATCAATCTTGTCTACATGTTTTGCACAAACAAATATGCACACCACAGCCATCCCATTCCCTGAAAAATACTCTGTTTGGTTCACATTTCCTGGCTCCGGTAGTACCGGATGAAATGGCCCGGTAGTACCGAGCTCGCTCGGTAGTACCGGACTTGGTACCGAGCCAGGTACCGGCGAACGCCAAATCAGTACTGATTCTGGGGAAATTCTTACGCGGTAGTACCGGAAATAATTCCGGTAGTACCGACCGTGCGCGCTCTGGTAGTACCGGTGGAAACTCCGGTAGTACCGGGCGCGCGCGTCGCCTGGTCAAAATGCGCCCGTTGACTGCTGTTTTCTGCCGTTCGGTAGTACCGGTCCATTTGGTCCGGTAGTACCGCGCGTCTGCAGAAAACTGGCCAACGGCCACATTTTTGTGTGGAGCTATATATACTAGTCTTCTTCTCCAAAGAAGCAAGGCTTTGAAAATCTCTCTCCACCATTGTTACAAAGCTTCAACCTTCAAGATCTCCCACTCCATCGGTCTAAACACCTTCATACTTTGAGGAGTGACGGAGGAGGTCTTGATCTACACTTCCACCAAAGCAATTTCGATTCCCCCCACTAATCCCTAGCGGATCTTGTTACCTCTTGGGTTCGTTGAACCCTAGACGGAAGTTGTGTTCTTCGTGGCTTCGGGAGCCGCGGGGAAAAGCCAAGAGCCTCCATTTGAGTTGTGGATGCGTGCCTTGGCCTTGTGATTCTTGTGGCTTTGGGAGCCGCGGGAATTTGGTGAGAGCCTCCAATTCGGTTGTGGAGTGTGCCTCATCCTTGTAAAGGTTTGTTGCCGACCTCGAGGGCATCATATAGTGGCTCGTGTAACTCCTCATCGGAGGATAACACGAGGGAGATACGGTGTGCCATATCAAGGCTATTCGGAGTTCACTTTGTGACTCCGCACCGCTCCAACGGAGACGTAGCTTCCATTGGGAAGTGAACTTCGGTAGAACATCTCCGCGTCACCGTGTGGTTATCTCTTTACCTTCCTTTACTAGTATTGCTAGCTTATCTTGTGTAGAATATCTTGCTAGCTTGTTTATTGCTTATCATATAGGATTGTTCACCTAGTCGCATATCTAGAGAACTTATATTTGAGCAATTCCCAAATTTGTATTAAAATAAAAATAAAATTTGTAGTTGCCTATTCACCCCCCCCTCTAGTCAACCTACTCGATCCTTTCAATGGAGATGGATGGGGACACGTCCAGACGTGTCTACTTAGCCCGGACAACCCAAAATGTGGTGTTCTCCAATATGAAGGCTTAAATTTTCGGACAAATCCATGCAAACACATGCAACCGTGCGATCAACAATTCAATACGGATAATTCAACACAGCATCAAATTAAACAAATTCAAACTTCAACCGATACAAGAATGGATTAAATTCCAATAAGGTCACGGTGGACGATCTTCTTCATGTGACGGATCCACTTTGCGCTTCCATCGTTCAAGAGGCTACCATCTTGTAGCATGATCCTCGAATCCTCCGTTAATCTTGCAAGATTAACTTTCTCTTGTTCAACCACAGAGGCATCATCCATCTTTTTCTTTTCCAACTCCATTTTATATCCAAGCCTCCTTCTCCACAAGTGCCAACCTCGCCCTCTCCAACTCCAACCACTCCTTGGTCCTCTCTTGATCAAACTCCATTCTTTCCCTCTGCAAGGTCAAGAAAGTATTGCACCGCTCATTCTTCTTCTCCTCTTTCTCCTTTTCCAATTGCTTCAAGGTCTCATCTTTGCTTGAGAAGATATCCGTCCATGTGGCAGACATTTTTCTTGTCGCGCCGTCACTCGCCGCCCTATCCTTCTCCCACCTCCCCCATCATTCTCTTCCTATATGCTTTGGTCCCTTGTCCTTCGGCCGACGCCTTCGAACAGGTGGTGGGCGTAGACACTGCCAGTGATGCCCAACGATGACCACGTCTGTTGGAGCGGGGGAGACTTACACACCATCTCCGCTTCCGTGTCCTCCCGCGTGAAGCCCTCCGAGATGTGCCACTTACGACGGGTTGTCCTCCGTGTTCGTGGTAGAGGACGTTGACCTTCTTGGCTGGAGCGGGCGCGGCCGCGGCCGCGGGCACAACCGCGTCCACTTGCTTCTCCGTAGCCGCCTCCCTGGCGGCCTCCTCCTTCTCCTTCTCCGCCAGCTCAAGGATGCGCTGCCGATTGCACATCTCCTTCCGGGCGACGGTCTCCGGCTTCAGCTCTGATGATGGCTGCTGCTCAATCGATTCGGACGAGGCGTCCTTCTCCACAAGATCGATGGTCGCCTCCAAGTCCATCGTCTCCTTCACGGCGGCAACGGTGGCTACGATGGAGCCAGGCATGAGAGATTTGCCAGTTGACGGGAGAAATGAAATGGAGGCGGGAGCGAGCTAAAAGGATATTTGATGCAATTTGGCTGGATCCGGCCTATCGGATCCGACGTGTCGAACGCGTCCGGGCGGCCCCAAACCCACCCCACATATGGGTTGAGTTTGAGAATTGCCGGACAATCCAGACATTTGGACTGAATTTGGGGTGGCCGGTTGGGTGGGTGTTTTGCGTCCGGCTGTGTCGGAGCTATCCGCCCGAACGTTTAGTAGGATTTGTCCACTGCGGTAAGAGCATCTCTAATCAGACCCCACTCTTGTTCAAAAAAAATCAGACCCCACTCCACCCTTAAGTCCGGTCTAGACATGGGAGAATGCAAAATTATGTTGACTCTATGAAGTGGGGTCGTTTTTTTTTTCTCTCTCGCTGAGAAAACAAGGGGATAGCGGCTCAGTGGATCCGTGGGGCCCGCATGTCGGCGAAAGGGCGCAGGGGAACTTCCCCCACTTCCCCTAGCTCATTCCTCCGGGCCTCTGAAAATAGCACGAGCGAACGGCGGCTATGGCGGCGGCGGCGAGCGGCGCGGTGGAGAGCATCGTGGTGGTGCACAACGTGGCGAAGAGGCACAACGTGGGCACGCTGGCGCGGAGCGCGACGGCGTTCGGCGTGGCGGAGGTGGTCGTGGTCGGCCGCCGCGACGTCAGCGCCTTCGGCAGCCACGGATCCACATCCCACCTCCGCTTCCGGCACTTCACCTCGCTCGCCACAGCCGTCGCCTACCTTAAGGTAATCTCCTCTCTACCGCCTCCCCCGATCGAACCTCCACGCCCCCTCCTTAAACCCTAGCCCCCATCCTTCTCCGTATCTCCTTCCCCTCCTGCTGCGTGACGCTGACGTGCTTCTGCTTGCAGGACGAGAGGGGCTGTGACATTTGCGGCGTGGAGATCACCGACGACGCGCGGCCGGTGACGGCCCACCCGTTCCGCAGGAACACCGCGTTCCTCTTCGGCAACGAGGTTGGTCCGATTCTTCTCATGTGTCAGCACGATTACGAGCGCCCATGCAAAATTAACTTGTCTGCTGTGCATTTTTTAAGAGGGGAACGGGGATGGGTATCGTATAGTCAGCATATGCAATCTCAGATGTGGGACGATTCACTTTGTGTCAGCAATATGTATTCGAGCACTCCGCACTTTGTAAATTGCGCAAACACAACCACTGTATCTGCTCTTGGCAAGTTTGTATTGTAGTAATAATTAGCTTCACCGAAGTGCAAATTTGAAGAAAAATACACCTACCCTAAAGTAGGCGTCCATATCGGTAGGAAAATTTATTGGACATTGCTTAACTAAGAGTTAGTTGGACACCGTGAATATGTTAACCGCAGATTCTATTTGATTTCCTATTAAACGACCTGACATATATTATGGGCTGTCATGATGCTATATTCATTTCCCCTCAATATATTGGATTTTCATATCTGTTGCAACTTGCAAACCCAATTTTTTCTTACTGCGATCAAGTTTGACTGATGCAATCATACCGTTTCATGATTATTCCATTTGTAGCTTCCTATGGCAGGAAAATATGGAATTAGACCTACTCTCCGTATTATTACATGGCATTTTATTGTTTATATATATATATACTTGTCGTATTGCTGTTTTCTGAAATTGCCGTATCCGTATCGCCTGTCCATCTCGCCGTATCAGTGCTTTGTAGCCTACACCTATGCCTCAGGACAGATGCGTTCAGCAACCAGTAGCATTTTTTGGGACACCTAGGAGTCTTAAGATCATTTGAATTGATTTATAGTTGCCAATAAAATATTGTCTCAAGGCTTCATGTCATGTTAAGGATACTTAGTATCATCATAGTCATGGTTTAAAATTGTCATGTTTTACTGTTCTATTCCAGTTTTTGTAGTTGCTCGAAAATTCTTATTAGTGTTTAAATCTTTTGTAAAGTTTACTGGGCAAGTTGAAGAGCTGAACCGGATGTTCATTTTTGCTAAGAAAAACAGCTTAGCATTTTTTTTGCGTGCCCTCTGTTCTAACTACCCTTCCAATGTTTGTTACATCCAGTAGGGTACAGGACTCTCTCAAAAGGAGTGTGAGATATGTGATTTCTTTGTCTACATCCCTCAGTACGGTGGCGGAACGGCATCACTCAATGTTACAGTTGCAGCATCAATTGTTCTCCATCACTTTGGGGGTAAATTCCCCTCCTTCGCTTGATCTGACATGAACTTTTTAGCAATGCATGTCAATTTATCTGAACAAGAGGTCAAGAGCTAGCAATTTAGAAAGCCTTTGCTGTATGTTGACTTCACTGTTTTCTAGAGATGAGTATGGAATCTAGTTAGCTAGGGAGTCCGTACTAATTCCAGTAAGAATTTCTTTTACTTCTATAACAGATGTCTCCAAATAACCGCTGCATTGGAAGTGAAAATAAATGGACAAATATATTGGAAAACAGCCAGAATGCCAAACAACATAGCCCAAATAATCTGGTCCTCTATGGTGCCAATGCCATGTTTGTATAATTCTTGTTGGGCTTGAGGACTCTAGATGATAAGTTAAGATATACAGCTAAAAGGTGTGTTTGACGTCTAAGAAAGGGATATGTTAAATGTTTAATTAATTATTTTGGAGTCTTTTATGTCGACTTGGTGCTATAACTAGAGTGTTTTGCACGTTTGCAACACATGTCTCCGATCTTTTGTTTCCTTATGTATTAGAGCTCTCCATTATTACTTTAGTGACCTAGAATCACAGGAATAACCCCAAAACTTCTCTTGCACACTTTTTAGACGCTACATTTATAAGTTGCTCCACTCAACCGAAATATTCTCAAACTAATACTTGTTTCCTACATCAGCAATCTGGAATATTGCATTGTTTCTCCAAATTATCAAATATATAATTTTCTCTTTATCACTAGTGAAACTTGATGTGGAAGTTAGTCTTATAAATAGATAATTCAAACCTAGCGGGGAGTTTCATTATGACGATACTAAAGAAGTATTTTAGTTCTTTTACTAAAAAATATTGGTCAAAGGTGTTGGTAACTTGGTAATGGCGAGTAACCACTGAATTCTTACTTGAATTTTCATATTCAGAAAGGCAGACAGAGGAAAAACTTGGTCTAATGTCGTATTGTTTCTCGAGAATTTCTACTCAAAGCAGTACCTTAAATTCTTTGTGTATTTAATAAACCTTTGCTAGTGTATACTGTTTGAATGCTTATATAAATGATCTTTGTTCTAGAATTTGTGGCATAACCATTGTTTCGGGAGAAGCTATTATTGGTTTTTAGCTGGCTCATGTAATTATTTAGCAAATGAGGCTTTTGTCTTTATCTCCAAGTCAGTAATTATTTGGGGGAGAAAAGAGGCGGTTACAGTTAAAATTGGAAACTACCAACTTATATACCTTCTTTTAGTTCTCCTGGTAAGATGTTGAAATGATTTGTTTGTATGGAACATGAGAGAGAATTATTACAGAACAGTTTAATCAACTTTAGCCTTGGGCATGCAATCTAACTTGGACGAATCAACATAAACTCAGTTTTCATAAGATGTATCAGTGACCTCACCAGAAACTCGGGCACCGGTAGTTTTTGGTAGGTCCCTGAGGAGAATTTAGCTTTATTTGCTTCAGCATTGTATAGAAGCACTGGTTGTCGTTAGGGATACTTCTAAACTTTTAGCACAAGAACACATTCACATTCTAAGGAAGGTTCAGAAGTGGTCTGGGAATTAGCATTGACTATAGGATGTATGTTTCAGTCTTTGAGAAACAATAGGGTGTTAGAGCTTGAATTCTGGGAACAAAAGCGATGGGAAGGATGAGATCGGGTTTAGGGTTTGGGCACCTTCGGGAGGTGGTGCGGCTAGGTCAGGAAGCCCTGTGTCAGGGTAGAGAAGGTGCATGAGAGAAAAGGATAAGTACTTCTCTTTTGTTGCGTGATTTCTTCATCATGTTACTACCTCATTATATAGAGCGTTTGCCTTACGTGTCGTACTCAAGTTGAAATATGATAGGATTTGTGATATATTACGGTTTTAAGGTAGTGGTTCTCCAATCAAGAGGGCAGGCACTATACTGCACAGTAGTAGTAATTCCCCCATCAATAGAAATCTACTGAAACTAAGATTTTTCCCTAATCTTGTGCAACTGGTTCCTTTACTGCCACAGTTTCTGGACATGGCTATGGTTGTGGCAGGGGCGGGGGCGACCATGATGCTTATATGTCTGCCCAACACAAGACATGGATTGTAAACCCTGTTTTGGATTTGTCTAATGTTTGGTTATATTTGCCAGTTGGTAACCAGAACCTGAAAGTGTCAGTCAAGTTGAAACCTAGTGGCTAGATGCTACACAAACAGCTGCCACAATTAACTGACTTTTAGTTGAGATTTTTACTACTCCGTCTTTAATTAAACAATCTAGTTTGTGCCGGGGTACTTGTGCCCAGTTGTACGTTTGTGTCATAGTCATCTGATCAATATTTTTGTGTGGATTTCTGCAGTCTGGGCTGGCTTTCCTGAACGAGGCCGAGAAGGCAACAAGTTCGTCGTAGCTGACAAACCACAGGGGCAGTCGAGGGGGCTCTACTGCTCAGACTCGATTGAAGACGTGATTGAAGAGCGCAAGGCACGGAGAGAAAACGCCTGTGATATATTCGAGGAGAACGGAAGTAGCCACCCACAAGAGTCAAATGGCCTAGACACGATGTTTACAGACTAGAATATTCCATCTCACCCCTGTTTCTAGACAAATCTGGCACTGCATTCTTTTTCATCAAAGGATATAGAGCACAAATGTTTTTGCTGTTTCAATTCCTTAGAATACTTGTGAAGTCATGCCTTCAAAGTTCAAACTAGACGTGTTGTTATGAAATTTTGTATGACATGGCTTCAGTTGTATGTTCTGATCAAGATGTGTTGCCTGCTATCCAAATTCCATATTTGCTGTCGCCTGCCCTCGTAGGAGGCTGATTCTCTTAGCATCAAACCCCGTCACCTGATATGAAAGAGGTCTTTTAGTGTCTGTAGATTTTCACAGGTAACATCTCAAGTTCTCAACTGCTTCAGGTATTCTCCATATCTTGGATAAAGATTGTATCCAAATGTGAGGCTGCACAGCGTTATCTTCTTATGTATTGTTGCTTATTATGCTTAGACTCGTGAGTCGATACATCAATGGCTTGATGAATCTGGGTAGCAACGTGGTTGAGGAATGGATTTCCTCTGGCGTTCACCACCTTCGAGGCGCTCACGGTTTTCCTCTGGCACGCACGCTCCGAGGCGCTGGAGGTCCCTCGCGGCGAAGACGTGCAACTGGTGTTCATCGCCAACTTCAGGGCCTTCCCGGAGCTTAGCCTGCCGACGGGGTACTACGGCGAAGCCTACGTGCCCATGACGGCGCTGGCTGACGCCGCCGTGCTGCTCGATCGGCGACACGGTGGCGCTGGTGTGCGAGGCCAAGGCAGCTGTGACGGCCGAGTACACGCGCTCCACGCTGAACGTGCTGGTGCTGCGCGGACGGCCGTGCCTGGCTCTGCAGAACAACATGTTTGTCATGTCGGACAACCGGCACGCCGGGTTCGACCGAGTGGACTTCGGCGATCGGCGTGAGCCTTCGTGCTACCGCAGCCGGTCATAGAGCGGTTCGTGGCGGAGGTGGGGAAGCTTTGCAAGGCATAGGTTGTGCCGTGAGCCGTGGCAAACTGAATGTTTTGGTGATTGGTATACAAGTGTTCAAGTGCGGCTCACTGAATGTTTTGGTGATTGGTATACAAGTGTTCAAGTGTCTGTTACTCTGATGTGCTTCCGATGAGACGTCTTCCTTCTTATATCCGAATTACAGACTAAAGCTTACACACTCCGGAGTTCACAAATACTGCAATTTTGTACCGAGTAGGGAACTAACAGACTATATTAGGTTTACAGTTTTGTCAGTGATAAGAACCAAAGTTCAGACACCTCTATGTAAAGAGTGCAAACGATACATCCTGCAACATCTCGGAAGGATCTAACAGACTCCAGTGCTCAGAAACAACGACAATTGCACCAAACAGGGAACTACAGAATGACCACCAGGCACCCACACAAGTGTTCACGAAGGCCATTAGGTAAAGAGTTCCCCCTTCAAACATATTTCTGGCCTGGAGAAGCTTTGAATCATCTGGCAGAACTCCTTGGCCTTGCTTTCAGCTATAGAGCAATCGAAAGTTATTGTCATGGTTTCTAGCACTGTTGCCCAATCGAATAGCCGTTTCACAAGGCCAGCTTCATGGTCAGTTCCTCTCAAGTTACTAATTTTTACTTCCTGGAGGCAGTTCAACGCAAATTCATCGGTTTTCCAGTTTGGTGGCTGATCACAAACACAACCTGACATACACGCAGTTTCTGCCTGAAACAACGTACAAAACAGCTTAACAAGAATAACCGATATGATTTATTGCAGTTCAATAAGGATGAAACTAGAAATTTTAAGACTCGGCATGAATATATAAGATATGTTCAATCAAAAAATAATATAAAAGATATGTCTTCAACAAATTTACGAAAGAATAACACCTAGAACATAGTCTGGAGACAACATATTGCAGAAAAAAATGATTGTTGTTTTACGCCAATAAAGTTAATCAACAAATATTATTTAAATATTTACACAAACAGGTATTGTGCTAGCGATAAAACACTCAACGAGACCTTACTATCGCTGATCCGTCAGTCGTCGATCATGTGATCAGAGAAACACTGTACGATTTGGGTCCCAGGCAGGCACCACGGGTGGTACCCCGTCGAGGACTTCGGAGACACCATTACCTAGATTCAGGCTCCCGTGATGGGTAATAGCCATATGTCCTATTTTTCTCTTTGTTGTTTCGAGGATTACAATAATGGAGGTATGGCTAATCAAGATGGGATTTAACCTATCTTGGTAGTTGGTAGAGATCACCATATGCACCTTGTCTGTCACAAAGCTCTATCCTCTGCGAGTTGGCCTTATGGACGTCCTAAATTGAATATCTCATTGAGGTTTAAAGGTGTTGAAGATAGGTTAAATCCTAGGTCTCATATACGATCATCTCGTAAGTATTGTGCGTCATCTCATAAGTATTATGCGGTATCTTTGAATGTTTTTCCACTAGACCACTACACATCATCACTTAGGCCATAGTTATTGATGAAACCTTTAACCACATGACTGAAGAATAGTGGTAGTATATTAATATCTCCTCCTAAATCCTAACAATTTTATGAAGATTGAGCCTGCCATGCAATGACATAGTCAACTGAGGTCACTGTCGCATATTCTAATGGGAGCTGCCACACAGCTGGATCTTGTTGCGATCCTTCCTAGAGGCCTTCTCCTCTTAACTCTGGCCTCAATGCCTTGCAAAGAGTGAGGGAGAGGTCACCTGAGAACAATCTTAAGAAAGAGCAGACAAAACGAAGGAGGTATTCTGTCGCTATGATAAAAACAAAATCCTGAATGATGCCCAATATTTTTTCTCATTCCGCCGACTAACAATCTTTGGAAAAGGAAAGCTATTGCCAAGCCATGACAACTTGGAGTAAGATGCATTGTCATTTGCAAATACATAAGACACATATTTGTTACATATCGAACTTGCAAAGCATCCAACATCAAACCAACACCTACGGTAGTGCAACTAGCAGCTCAAGCTGAAATATACATGGATACATGGGTATTAAACATAATCAAGAAAGAATAGTATTACCTCTGGGGAACCGCTTTCGTCAATAAGTGCAAGAGACAGGTTTCTCACATCAGTACACATGCTCAGAACTTGGTACAAACTGGGTCCACATGAATGTCCCTTTGCCATTATATCCAGGATCAAGTTTGTAATGTTGGGAAACCTTGTACTAATGTCTTCCATCAAGTACTGGCGGTTAGTAATGTCCTTCTGTAGATTCGTTGGAAATCACAAAAAAGGATTGCATCTGATGGTTAGCAATATACAAAAAAAATATCGTTCAAAAAGTTAATAAGAACACAAGAAATGGTTATTTTATGCTAGCTAGTCTGAGCTCATGTGTCCCATTGAACAACCGATATACTAGTGAAGCCGCAGTTATTTGTAACTGCAACACTAACTATTCAAACGTAGAAAAAAGTAATGCCATGTCAGAGGACATATAATTACTACGAAGGATAAACACTATGCATCCATGTTTCGAGACTTGAGCAAAGAAAAACAAGCGAGAATTTTGTCGACTACAATAAATTCCTTAATTTGAACTTTCTTCAACGATGGCATAAATAACATACGAACAAACTCACCGCTCCAAAGAAAAGTATGACTCTTAGATACTCAATGTTGCACCAGCGCCGTAAAATCCCCGTACAATAGCTATTGGGTAATTTGTCGTTATACCCATCTCTCCCATATACAAGAAAACCGCTTGTAGCCAACAACTTGACATTTTCCATCTCGCTAAACTGTGTGAGTCTTGGATCATAAGCATCCCTCCAAGTGAGTGACACCAGCTGAGGGGCGGAAATGCTTGCAACCGGTTGATTGGTACCAGAAGGCTTAGCAAAGCATGTCAACACATCTAACAGTAAGAGTGCCGGCGCCATGATAGTGAGCTGCTGCAAGTCATGCACATGCTGTAGCTCGATTTCCAGGAGAGAATCAGAGTGGATTGCAAAGTTGCATAGACCCCAAACATGATCGAGGGTGAGTTTCCGTAAGACCGGGAAGCGTGGCGAGGAGACAACGTCACCGAGCATGCACGGACCATGTAGCTCAATGTAAGCCAGGAAGAGATCGGTGAGTCCGGCGAATACGCCGTTCGGCGGCAGAGTGAGGAGAAACCCTAGTTGAAGGCAGATCGAAGTGGCCTTGTCGAAGCAGGGCAGCTCAAGAGCGCCTCTTTCCGCGGTCTCGTCCTCCGTCTCGTCCAGCTGCACCTCATTGATGAGTTCTAGCTCGCCGGAGAGGCGGTGAGCGGCGATTTGAAGCCAGACCTCCACGGACTCAGGGGTGGCGTCCATGAGGCTGACGTCGAGGAGGTCGAGGGCCAGCGCTTCATGGGACTCGAGGGCGGCGCGGATGCCGTGGGGAGCAGTGGAGGTGCTAAACCAGAGCTGCGGGAGCAGCGTCCAGAGGCGGCGCCAGCGGGTGGAGAGGACGCTGGTCCGCGCGGAGGCGGCGGCGTCGAGGAGGAAGATAAGGATATTGATAAGAACGTCGTCGGGAAGCGCACTGATGCGGTCCTCGCTGCCGCCGCCGTCGCCGCCATTGGAGAGCTCGGGTCGGATCTCCCCGTCGCAGCGCTCCATGGATGAAGATGGAGTGGCGCGTCTCCAGCTCGGGCTCACACTCGCTCGCTAGCTGGAGATCAGGGAGGGGGATGGTGGATTCGCCGACGCCATCGCTGTGGCTCGAGCCGCCGCCGCCGAGTGACAGTGAACAAAGAACGGGAAATGGTGGCGTTGTCTTGTCTCCACTGCGGGAGCGGAGCTAAAGCCGTGGGGAAAATTGGTGGGCCAGGAATTATGGGCTCTACTGCTCTAGCTGGGTTCGACTGCAGTCCTTCGGCCCGTTTATTACCAATCGACCGGACCAGAAGGTTTTTTTTTTTTTGCAACCGGACCAGAAGGTTCAGCAATGGCGATTCCTCTGCTTACGTGCACTTCTTGGGAAATGGGAATACCTCCTACCTAACCAGGTCGGGTCACCTCTATATTTCTACTAGATTCGAACGGCATGGTTCGCCGCGCGGCACTTGTTGCTTCTTCTAATTTTTTGTCCGTCGTTATCACAATTTATACAGATTATTAAAAAGGTGGATAATTTTGGCCCGTGATTTTCACATTTTATACGGATTATTAAAAAGATGATTTGTATCCATCTATAGATGACCCGGAAGACAGACATGAACTATATAAGCAAAACATGATGGTAATAGCAGTGATGCCGAGCAGTTGTTACTCAGAGATGTACCATATTTGGTTTGTGCAGAAAGCAGAAAGTTGATCACATGTCTATAGATTTGAAAGCATGTTTTTCGGATCATATGAAATTAACAATCACCACATCATACAATCGTAGTACCATATTTGGTTTGCGTACAGAGTTTAGGGAGCGCGGCTTGCCGCACGCCACTTGTTGGTTCTATTAATATTTTGCCGTACATCCCATATATTGTACAGATTAATAAGAAGCTAATATCAAAAAATATAAGCTAAACATAATGGTAACATGATGTGAGAAAGAGCAAACACTGTTATTAGTAGTGGTAACATATCTGGTTTTAACACTGAGATCACAACATTATTACACAAAGATGAACAAAAGCACTGAAATTGGGACATAAGAGGTTTAATAGGTCCATACGAAAAAAAAGCATAGTTCTATATGAACCAGAGCATAGGACACACATAAGAGGGCAATATATATCAAAGGAGAGGAGGAGCCAAATAACCAGTGAAACGACAACACAGAGGGCATATATCGTAGTCAGCTTGATCCGAACTATTGGTTGATGAAAAGGGCAGTGCACTGGCTGCAAAAGAATAACATATCAATGTACAATATACATCTTACGACAACAGGATTTAGCTACTGGGATCAATAGCAAGTATGATAGTACCACATTAGCTCGCCGTTCTTCCTTATTATTGCAGGAATAGGCATCTACGGACATGGTTTTCCGGCACGGTTTGTTTTGAGCATCTGCATAAGTGAATCAATCATGTAGAGAAATTAGTATAAGTATGTCTATAGAAACTTCAAATGAGAGAGATTTTGAACTATCTAGTATAAGTTTAACAAAGTTGAACTAACAGATTTTGAACTACTAAATTACCTATAATTACATAAAGCAAGATTTTGAACTATCAGGTATAAGTTTAACAAAGTTGAACTAAATGAGAGAAACACATTAGATGGTCATAAAAAACATTCCTTTTTCAGTGACCATTCGATACTAAAATATAAATGAAACATTGACCTACTACCAAACATATAGCAAAGCCAGGCCATACTGGTTTTGGAAGGCATACAAAAATAAAGACCTAGATTTGTTGTCTAGTATGTACCTATGAAATACAACCAAGAGACTTTTTTATCATTGCTTTCTGCAGAAATGTTTGAATCGATATATAGGAAATAAAACAGTTATTTCGACCTATCAACAGAAGAACTTAAACATGACTGAATTGGTGTCTCTTCACCAATATTGTCTTCTAAAAATAGGAGCTGGCTAGTGGCTAGCGTCTTGCTGATTGTTTTCAGAAGCCATGGCTGTGACTTATTCCAAGTTAGCTCATGAGACACACTATGCGCTAACATTCAGATCAAAGAAACCTAAACAAACAGCAGCCGATAAGATACAGTGAGTGTGCACCGACAATGGAAAGATTTTTGTTTACGCGATCATGGTCCGTAGGAACCGTATGGGTAGATGAGGTCGCCGTGGAGGGAGAACCGTCTGAGAAGGCCTCGTCGTCCATCTAGCCTTTGGCCAAAGGGGAACCTGTGAACCTATATACTTGATTTCGATCTACCATCGCCACCAGACCTCATAACAGAGGAGGCAGAGACACATTTCAACTGCAGGGCAACACCACTAACTGTCAATCCGCGACTCAAGAGTCAAGACTGCATGACAAGTCACTTGTATATATTGCAAGATCAACAATGTCTGAGAAAACTATAAGAACCTACTGAGCATATTTGCAATTTTCTAATAGCAAAAGTAGTAGCGAAACCTGCAGTGCACATTACTAAAAGGAAATTCAGCTAGTTCCTTCGGGGACATCCAATGAACTTAGAATGATATAGGAAAAGGAAACTTAGCTTTGTTCAAGAAAAATAAAGAACTGTTCAAACATTCCAAGCCTTCAAGGTAGGGTCACCATCCTTCAAAACCTTACTAACTATACAAATTAATAAATCTAGTGCCCATAAAGCAGAAACACAATTTTACATTCTTTAATTAGTTGGTGAACTCCGCCTATGTTGTCTCAACATAGCCGGTCCCAAGCCCGGATAAAGGAGGAGGGTTGTGATAGGCTTGGCAAGCCAACGGAAAAAAACCTAGCCACTCTTATGGAGATGAAACCCAAAAGAACCTCGTTGGGGCGTAACCCTCTTAGCGACGCGCCATGTCGGAACCCGGGTGTGGTGTCAAATGGGCAAGGGCCGGGCCGCCACCCCCTTGGTGGCACGCCGTATCTTGATCTGGATACGGTGATAAGTGAGCAAGGATCGGGTCGTCGCATCCTTAGTGGCGCGCTGCATCGACGCCCGGGTGTAGTGAAAAATGAGCAAGGGTCTTCGCATTTGACTCGACGAGTGCGGAGGGTAAGGAAGTTAGCCGAGCCTAGAAGGATCCGCTTAGGTAGCTGGAACGTAGGGTCCCTGACGGGCAAGTTACGGGAGTTAGTTGATACGGCGATAAGGAGGCGTGTTGATGTCCTATGCGTCCAAGAGACCAAATGGAAGGGACAGAAGGCGAAGGAGGTGGAGGATACCGGCTTTAAGCTGTGGTACACGGGGACAACCTCAAACAAAAATGGGGTAGGCATCTTGATCAACAAGAGCCTCAAGGATGGAGTAGTGGACGTCAAGAGGCAAGGAGACCGGATTATCCTAGTCAAGCTGGTTGTTGGGGACTTAGTTCTCAATGTTATCAGCGCGTATGCCCCGCAAGTAGGCCACAACGAGAGCACCAAGAGAGAGTTCTGGGAAGGTCTCGAGGACTTGGTTAGGAGAGTACCTACTGGTGAGAAGCTCTTCATAGGAGGAGACCTCAATAGCCATGTGGGTACATCTAACACAGGTTTTGAAGGGGTGCATGGGGGCTTTGGCTATGGCATCAGGAACCAAGAAGGGGAGGATGTCTTAAGCTTCGCCCTAGCCTACGACATGGTCGTAGCTAACACCCTCTTTAGAAAGAGAGAATCCCACCTAGTGACTTTCAGTAGTGGCCAACACTCTAGCCAGATTGGTTTTGTCCTCTCTCGAAGAGAAGATAGACGCGCTTGCCTTGATTGTAAGGCGATACCTGGAGAGAGTGTTGTCCATCAACATAAGCTGGTGGTGGCTGACTTCCGTTTTTGGATTCGTGTCCAGCAGGATAAGCGCCCAAAAGTTGCTAGAACAAAGTGGTGGAAGTTAAAGGGAGAGGCAGCTCAAGCTTTTAAGGAGAGGGTTTTTAAGGAGGGCCCTTGGAAGGAAGGAGGCGATGCAAACAGTATGTGGATGAGGATGGCGACTTGTATTCGGAAGATTGCATCAGAGGAGTTTGGGGTGACCAGGGGAAGTAGAAGGGATGCTAAGGATACCTGGTGGTGGTACGTTGAGGTCCAGAAGGCTATTAAGGAGAAGAAGGACTGTTTCAGACGCCTATACCTGGACAAGAGCGCAACCAACATGGAGATATACAAGGGGGCAAAGAAGGCCGCAAAGCGAGCGGTGAGCGAGGCAAGTGGTCGGGCGTATGAGGACCTCTACCAGCGTCTAAACACGAAGGAAGGCGAAAGAGACATCTATAAGATGGCGAAGACGAGAGAAAGAAAGACGAGGGATGTCAACCAAGTCAAATGCATAAAGGATGGAGCGGATCAACTCCTCGTGAAGGACGAAGAGATCAAGCGTAGATGGCGAGAGTACTTTGACGACCTGTTCAATGGAGAGAATGAGAGCTCTACCATTGAGCTAGACGATTCGTCCGATGATACCAGCCGACGCTTTGTGCGGCGTATCCAGGAGGCTGAGGTTAGGGAGACTTTGAAGAGGATGAAAGGAGGCAAGGCAATGGGCCCTGATGGTATCCCCATCGAGGTGTGGAGAGGCCTTGGAGACATAGTGATAGTATGGCTAACTAAACTTTTCAACCTCATTTTTCGATCAAACAAGATGCCCGAAGAATGGAGGCGGAGTACATTAGTGCCAATCTTCAAGAACAAGGGGGATGTTCAAAATTGCACTAATTACCGTGGAATCAAGTTGATGAGCCATACAACGAAGCTATGGGAGAGAGTCATTGAGCACCGTTTAAGAAGATTGACAAGCGTGACCAAAAATCAATTTGGTTTCATACCTGGGAGGTCTACCATGGAAGCCATCTTCTTGGTACGACAACTTATGGAGAGATACAGGGAGAAGAAGAAGGATCTTCATATGGTGTTCATTGACTTGGAGAAGGCGTATGATAAGATACCACGAAATGTCATGTGGTGGGCCTTGGAGAAACACAAAGTCCCAACAAAGTACATTACCCTCATTAAGGATATGTATGATAATGTTGTGACAAGTGTTCGAACAAGTGATGGCGACACCGATGACTTTCCAATTAAAATAGGACTGCACCAGGGGTCAGTTTTGAGCCCTTATCTCTTTACTTTGGTAATGGATGAGGTCACAGGGGATATACAAGGATATATCCCATGGTGTATGCTCTTTGCGGATGATGTGGTGCTAATTGACGATAGTCGGGGGGGTTAATAGAAAGTTAGAGTTGTGGAGGCGGACTCTAGAATCGAAAGGTTTTAGGCTTAGTAGAACCAAAACTGAGTACATGAGGTGCAGTTTCAGTGCTACTAGGCACGAGGAGGAAGAGGTTAGGCTTGATGGACACGTGGTACCTGAGAAAGACACATTCCGATATTTGGGGTCTATGCTCCAGAAGGATGGTGATATCGATGAAGATGTGAGTCATCGAATCAAAGCTGGTTGGATGAAGTGGCGCCAAGCTTCTGGCGTCCTCTGTGATAGGAAAGTGCCACAAAAGCTAAAAGGCAAGTTCTATAGGACGGCGATTCGACCTGCGATGTTGTATGGCGCAGAATGTTGGCCGACCAAGAGACGACATATCCAACAGTTAGGTGTAGCGGAGATGCGCATGTTGAGATGGATATGTGGCCACACAAGAAAAGACCGGGTTAGGAATGATGATATACGTGAGAGAGTTGGGGTAGCACCAATTGAAGAGAAGGTTGTCCAACACCGTCTAAGATGGTTTGGTCATATAGAACGTAGACCTCCGGAAGCGCCATTGCATATCGGACGGATAAAGCGGGATGAGAATGTTAAGAGGGGTCGTGCTAGGCCAAACTTGACATGGGAGGAGTCTGTTAAGAGAGATCTGAAGGATTGGAATATCACCAAAGAACTAGCCATGGATAGGGCTGCGTGGAAGTTAGCTATCCATGTGCCAGAACCATGACCTGGTTTCGAGATCTTATGGGTTTCAACTCTAGCCTACCCCAACTTGTTTGGAAAAAAAGGCTTTGTTGTTGTTGTTGTTGTAATTAGTTGGTGAAGCAGAGAGCTACACTTTATACAGTGCATAGAAGAACAGACGACCCAACATAAAAAAACATGTGTGCACTAACTTTTATTTCAATTATCCGGAACTTGGCAACTATCCAAAATTAGCTGTGATGTCACTCACAACAACGACCGTACATAAAATAAATCCTAATGACACTCCAAAAATTCTAACAGATCAGCAAACAAAATAAAGTGACTATATGCTCACCATGTTCGCATGATAAATATGACTAATGGCCTTCTCAGTTGAAAGGTGAGCCTCCAGTGTGCTAATTACAATTAACCTGTTCAAGCACAGTTCAATCAGATCAGTGAGATTGTTGCACACGAAAAACAATCTAATATCCAGTAAGAAAGTATTTTTAAAACTTTCCAACGCAAAACTGATATGTATGCGACACCCCATGCATGTTAGACAGTAATTGTCATTTTTCCTTTGGACCATCTATGTTACTTCATAAACATATTAAACTCCACATATATATTTAAGCTGAACATTTACGTATTTTACAAAACCAAAACTTGTGCAAAGATAACCTTCTAATATAGACCATCATATAAGAATAGCAAAAGGATTAACAATTCAATATTTTTCCCAAATTTTGAAATTACCATAATAATGTACAAACAAAAACACATATTTGAATGGGTACTACATAAAAAAATGATCCGAACAGATCATCCAAAATGTTGATAAAAGCTCCAGATTTACAAAACCAAATAAATGATAACGGCAAAATCAAATAAATGCTCCAGGCTTTGCATTATACTGAAATTCTGTAAGTTTAGTATTTTCTATAAGAAAACACGAACAACAAAAATGGTAAAAAACAGACAACCGAATAATGTCCAGTTATAGATGGCAAAAAAAAGGTGCCTTCGAAGATCCAAATGCAAGTGAGTACCAACTATTAGCAAAAAAATCATCCACTTTTTCTCTTAAACAATGGCACACTAGCATGAGCTTAGTTCGAAAGAAAGATCAATGAAAGATAATAGCTTCTTAAACTTCACCATAGTTGCAGACAGCCGACCTTGCGGAAGTACCACTTTCAAATAAATGTAAATGAAACATAGCATCCTCTGAAAAGTTCTTACCTGCATCAAGAAACTGAACCTAGAGCATGGTCATCTACCTAGCGATGTTAAACCTGCCAACAGAGGAAACATAAAATCAAATAAAATCAGCTATTTTAATAAATATTAGTACTGCCTGATGAGGTAAAGAGCACTCAAACCTGCAGCATAGAAGAATAAATAAATAAAAACCTTCTCTAAATTGACCCTGGAGTCATGGAGTTTGGGGCTGGGCATCTCCTGCTTGCCGACGAAGACAACGACGGTGCTGCAGACACCGTGCGATCACAAACCTATACTGGCCAAAAGCAAGCACTCACATATAGATTGATGGTTATCAGTAAAACAATATATAATCTGACGCAACTTTATGCTTATCCAGTGGTACATTCCAGGGACATAGTTAGGCACCGTCCAATGATCACACGGGATTTTAGTACCTCTAGGAAATGTTACAGAGACAAAAAGCTAAACATGAGGTTTACCTGGATTCGATAGTGGCCTTATTCTGAATCCATTTTCAGATGAGGATATGAGGAACACCTAAATGTGACAACAACAAAAGAAAGCACAATACATCAAGATATGAGATTGGAGTTGAGGAGAGGTGTAGTTTAGACCTTGTGGTGTGGAGAGCAAGGTATACCTGAGAACTGAGTGGATACAGGGTGATCTGCTCTGTCCGTGGAAACCCACCTACACGTGCAGCAGCGATTAAGAGTACCTCTGTAACTACAGTCTCCACACCGGGCGCCACCTCCTGGATTATATAAGAAATATTCATATGTGACATATCAATCCCAGAAAGTAGCGATACTGAACCACCTACAAAATAAATGCAAGTGCTATTAATATCACTGGAAAATAGAGGATGAAACTTGTCACACAAATATATCATTTGGCGAAACAAACCTGAAGACATAATGAAGCATCAAATGTATTAAAAGTAGCCGTTTCTAGATCAATACCTCACGTGCCAAATTTCACTACAAATCCACCATAGCAATTACTTCTTCCATTTATTTCTTATTAAGAATGCAAGATAGGTGAATAAATTTAGCTGTTTAACAAACGGACATACCAGATGGAAGAAGTTCTTGTAAAGTTAATTGCTTCTGCTCCTAGAATAACCAGTAGGGAAGACACATGGAAATTATATTTGAATAACCAGTAGGCAAGAGCTGGCCCTTTGATTTTCAAATATAATTTCCATTTGTCTTCCCACTGGTTATTCTAGGAGCAGAAGCAATTAACTTTGCAAGAGCTGACAAAGAGAAGCAACGTGCGTACCTCATTGACAAATCCGGTGACCATGGGAGAAGAGGCATGGGAGGGCGAGGAGCTGTGCCGCTGGCCGGCGTCCTCCATGATCTCACCAACAAAATCCTATAAGCAGCACAAGCGGCACCTAACAAACCATGGGTTGTCTCCTCGGTTGTCTCCTCAATTCAAAAATTATCTGACAATATTCTTTAAATGAATTATATAAAGTATGAGAAAACCATGATGGCGTTAGTATAGAAAAGCATGACACAATTTATGGCCAAACAGAGGAAGAAATCAGTGGATGAAATCACCTCACCTTGCTTCTCAAACTCTGACAGCAGATCCACACAGCAACATCTCCAGTAGCTGGTGCACACAGCAACATCTCCAGCAGCTTCTCCAGCTGCTGCTTAGACATATCAATCACAACCTGTACAGAAGAACCGAACAGGCACCAAATTACACATTGAAAAAAGTGGGCATTGCCAAGAACATGAAGAGAAGGGCATCAAGGTAGCACATCACCTAGCAGCGTGTGTCCGGCTGCTGCTCCACTCTACCAAATCACACTCGTGGATGGTACTCCTCTCCACAACGAACCTGCACACCTGCTGTCCACCGTCCCAAGCCATAGAAAAAGGTTCAGAAGTAAATACACGGTTCAGATGGATTTATAGCTCCAGTAGAGGTTCAATGAATTAAATCTTAGGAAAACAAAAAGGATGTTACCATCAATCTGGGCGAACACATCTAAATCCTCTTCAATAAGCATCCACCATAGCAATCTCGGACTACAAAACCAATAAAATGCATCAGTGGACACAATATACATGAATAGCCAAAGAAAACACATCTTTGCTTGACAAATCAATCAGGCAAAAGGAGCGACGTTCTTAATTTGTTCCAATGAAATGGTATCAAGTGTATTGGAAGTGAATTTATATATAAATACACCCCTACTTTTTACCAAAACAAAATCGTCAGTCATGTTATGTATGAGGAAAAATTAACAATAGCTATATTTGATCCATGGAAATATCAAATATGTAGAGAATATAAATATTCTGAAATCACTAATAGAACTATGCACAAACCTTTCATCAAACATTAATATTTTGATGGATCCATACTTCACCAATCACCAGCAAAAACACATGTTTCCTGCATCATATGGCATTCGTCGTGCACCTTGGATATCCATACCAGACCCTGAACATCCAACAACAAATAACGATTAAATCCATCAGCTCAATTCTTCCTTTGGATCTGCGGTCAGAGGTGGAGAATAACTCAGAGTAGTAATTCATTGAGGCAAAGAAGCATGGACAATAGAATGACCAAGATTAACATGCACGAACTCATCCCGATCTAAAATATTAAACTGTACAAAAAGGTCAAACAAATAGTACAGTTCTCAGAAGCATAACAACAAACACGTTGTGAGCATACCTCACTGCCATGGCAAGTGGACATTAGCATGCTCTGTAGCAATGAACATAAATACTGAGAGAGATAGAGAGAGATGTGAGGGCAGGAGCACGAACCGGAATCCAATATTCTGCTGCTCGCCTGGTGCCATGTACGGGAATACAACCTTCTGGTGCTCACCGGATGCCATGGGCGAACCAAGCTGCTAGCCCTCCACTGGAAAAAACAAATAAATGGAACACAAATCAGTGCCAATATTCTACAACCACCACTCCTCACCATATCGCTTAGCATCCTCCCAGATCTGCCTTTTCTCATCAAGGCTGCAAGAAAATCAGAGTGCAAAAAGTCTGACATCGACGACCAGGGCATGCTGCGCCGACACATTTCGTTTGCCCTCGTCTACCGCGGCCGCGAGCCGGAGAACGGCGTCGCACCAGGTGACCCGGCCGGCGTCGTCCGGCGCGCGCTCGACGAGGCGCTGGTGCACTACTACCCGCTTGCCGGGCGGGTGAGGGAGGTGGAGGGGAAGAAGCTGGTGGTGGACTGCACCGGCAAGGGGGTGCTGTTCGTGGAGGCCGACGCCGACGCGAGGCTTGCGGAGCTGGAGCGCGGCGCCGGGCTCAGGCCACCGTTCCCGAGCATGGACAAGTTGCTCTTCGACGTGGAGGGGTCCAGCGGCGTGCTCGACTGCCCACTTGGTCCCGCGAGCTCCTCGAGGCGCGCAGCCCGCCTACGCCGTCCTTCCCTCACCGCGAGTTTGACGTACTTCCGCCACCTTGCCAACCACCACCGCCGCCGGCAGCCGCCGACGACATGGTGATGCGGTCCTTCACTTTCACGGCCGCGGACATCGCCGCCATCAAAAAACACCTCTCAGCTCTCCTAGGAGACGCGGTCACCACCTTCGAAGCGCTCGTGGCGTTCCTGTGGCGCGCCCGCACCGAGGCACTAGAGGTCGCTCCGGGCAAGGACGTGCAGCTGATCTTCATCTCCAACTTCCGGGGCATCCCCGAGCTGAGCCTGCCCGCGTCGTACTACGGCAACGCGTGCGTACCTGTGACGGCGCTGGCCGACGCCATGGCGCTGCGCGACGGCTCGATCGGCGACGCGGTGGCGCTGGTGCGCCAGGCCAAGGCCACGATGACAGCCGAGTACGTGCGTTCCATGCTCGACGTGCTGGTGCTGCGCGGACGGCCATCCTTGGCTCTGCAGAACAACATGTTTATCTTGTCAGACAACCGGCACGCCGGGTTCGACCGCGTGGACTTGGGGTGGGGCGAGCCGGTGTACGGCGGCCCTGCCGACGCTATCTTCGGCGTGAGCTTCTTGGTCGCTGTAAAGGACCGGGACTGTCAAGATGCGGTGGTGGTGCCGATCGTGCTGCCGCGGCCGGCCATGGAACGGTTCGCGGCGGAGGCAGAGAAGCTTTGCGAGGCGTAGATTGTGCAGCTCTGCTTGACTGCTTCACTTGTTGTGGTGTGCGCTGTGCAGCTTTCTGTCCCATAACCATATAGAGTTCTCTACTCGTGGGAAACTGAATGTGTATTGGCATACAAGTGTGAAGTGTCAAGGGCTCAAGTCTGATGTGACGATATATAAAGAATGTGCGTCCTGGAACATAGTGGGTGTCACACTGTTTACATCCGAACTACACCATGAACACACTTAGCTTATTAGTAACACAGAGTGCAACCGATACATCTGGAAACAGACTCCGGAGTTCAAATACTACAGAACAAGTACCGAGCCGGGAACTACAGAACAACGGCACCAGCACATATAGGTTCAGTCCTTCAGGCATGGTCTAGTTGCGACTAGATCAGACAAAGTGTGGTCCTTGCAGACATATTTCTGGCCTTGAGACGCTTTGTACCATCTGGCAGAACTCCTTGGCCTTGCTTCCAGCGACTGAGTGATCGAAAGCTACTGTCATAGTTTCGAGCATTGTTGCCCAATCGAATAACCGTTTCACAAAAGCAGCTTCATGGTCAGTTCCTCTTAAGTTACTAATTTCTACATCTTTGAGGCAATTCAGCACAAGTTCATCGGTTTGCCATTTAGGTGGCTGATCGCAAACACATCCTGATGGGCACACAGTTTGTGCCTGAAACGATGTGCATAGCATCTTAATAAGATAACCGATATGTTTTAAGGGAATAACATAAGAAAGATGGAACTGGAAGTTTTAAGACTTGAGTGAATATATAAGATGTCTTCAACAAATGTACAAAATAATAACACTTGGAACAGTTTGAAGCCAACATATTGCAGACACTATGATCGTTCTATGCAAATAAACAAAAACAAGAAATGTTATTTAAATAGTTACACAATCGGGTATTGTACTATTGTGCTATCGATAAAACACACTAACCGAGATCTTAATTTGACCTTAGTGTTGTCCAGACATGCAACAAGGAGGGTACCATGTTGAGGACTTCAGAGAAACGATTACCTATTTTTCACTTCGTTATCTCGAGGATCACAATAATGGAATTGTAGCTAATCGAGATGGGATCTATCCTACCTTGGTAGTGATCTCCATGGCAGTGCTCCTTGAAAGATTACGCTTGCTTCTGTGATCTGAGTTGAGTTGCGTTACTCCCTTTTGCAGGACCGGTTGCTTTATATATGTGCCTTGTCCTCTGCAGGTTGTGCTTATAGACGTCACCATCCTAAGGGAAGATCTCATCTAGGTTTAAAAGCCCGATACTGCAAGATTATGTCATATCCGTCTGACTCGTTCCCTAATACGAGGATAAGGTGTTCAAGAAGATCTCGTAGGACTCATATACGAGTACAGAAAAAGTCAGCTCACATCACTGCCACATATTCTAATGGGAGCTGCCACACAGCTGGATCATAAAGGATTCTTCCAAGAGGTATTCTGCCATAAGAAAGTGCAGACAAAACTAAGGAGGTATTCTGTTTCTTACCAAAAACAAAATCCTAAATCATACCCGATAATTTTTTCATGATCGACTAACTTTAGAAAAATGAAACCCATTTCCAAGCTATGACAACTTCGACTAAGATGCATCATGCATTGGCATTGGCAGATATATAAGACATATATTTTTCACAGATTTAATTTTGAGAAAATGCATCCAGTATCAAACCAACACCTAGAGTAGGGCAACTACTAGCTGAAGCCTAGGCGTGCGAAATATAAATGCATACTCAGGTACATATAAACAAAGAAAGGATAGTATTACCTCCGAAGAACCCATTGTGTCAAAGTCTAAGATGCAGCTCTGTCACACCAGTACACATCCTGAGAACATGGTACAAACTGGCTCCACAAGAATGTCCCTTTGCCATTATACCCAGGGCCAAGTTCCTAATGTTCGGGAACCTTGTAATGTCTTCCATCAAGTACTCACACTTAGCAATGTCCTGCAGATTCGTGGGATGCCACAGAAAAGGATTGTTTCTGATGTTGTTAGTACCGCACATAAAAACATCTTGTTAAAAAATTGAATAAAACGGAAGAAATGGATCTTTTATGTAAGCAAGGCCGAGCTCATGTGTCCCACTGAACAACTGATATACTAATGAAGTGGTACTAGTTTGTAACTGTAACACTAACTATACGAATGCAGAAAAAAAATCCATGTCAGGGGACAGATAACTACTAGGAAGGATAAACAATTGGGTCCATGTTTCAAGACTTCAGCAAAGAAAAAAGTGCGAATTTTGTACGCCTATAATAAATTCCATAATTTGGACACCAAGATTCTTGGATGATGGAATAAATCACATAAGAATGAACTCACCGGTAGAAAGATAAGTACGAGTCTTAGATCCTGGATGCAGCGCCAGCGTCGTAAAATCTCCGTACAATAGCCATTCTGTAATTTATGGTTAGACCCAACATTCCAATATACAATAAAACAGTTTGCGGTCAACGACTTGAGATTTTCCATCTTGCCAAACTGCGTGAATCTTGGATCATAAGCATCCATCCAAAAGAGGGACACCAGCTGAGGGGCGGAGATGTTTGCAACAGGTTGATTATTACTGGAACCTTCAGTAAAGCAGGAGGTCACATTTAACTGTTTGAGTGCGGGCGCCGTGACAGTGAGCTGCTGCAAGTCATACAGATACTCTAGCACGATTTCTAGGAGAGAATCCGAATGGATCGCAAAGTAGTCGAGGCCCCAGACATTATGCACTCTATGAAGATTCGTACTGCCAATACAAAACCAAGCTAACTGAAGGAGTATCCACACAAAATAGAGCTAAATGAACGTAAATAAAATGAATTACTTTTCGTTGACAAACAAAATGTATGGCAACAATGTAGTCTTTGCATCCGGCAGTTGCGCAGTCGCGCAACGGGTCATCTAGTTGAAATAAACCAGGAAACAAAGGTCATTTACAACAAGTAATTGAAAGCTACCTTTACTATGTCACCAGGGGCAAAGTGAATCTGATGTACTGTTCCCTTGAAACGACTTGTTATTTCAATAGTTGCCTTGTCGCTCTGTACTTCACATAGCTGCTGAAATTCATCTACTTGGTCACCCTGCAAAATGAGCAAGTAAGAAAAATCTCCATATTGAGATGAAAAAAAAGATAGAACAGATTGTCGGATTATAGGCACATTCTGCAGATTATAGGGAGCAGTCTCTTGGTGGTTGTTCGTGAATTTGTAATCACATACAGTAAATGTTTTTTGCCATTAGTTGTTTAATTTAGTTACCAAGTTTAGCAACATAGAGGAGAAGAAAGCTTCTAATGCGATGAGAGAGATCCCTTTCAGTACGTAGAATAAAATATGAAACCATACTTCGGACTAATGATCCATGTGTCTTATGGAAGAACACTACTCAGGCTCCAGCATATTTCTTGAGTTATAAAATTTGGCTGTGTGCACCTATTGATGCAGAGGACGGGGTCATATGCCCTTTTTGAAAAAAAGACTCCAGCATATTCAGGATTTCAGGTATAGGTGTTCGAATGAAAAAACTTCTTTTTGTTGCCTATAAATGATCGCATTGTGCATGCTGTGCTTTCTTATGCACTTGGTTAGTTTTTATGAGGGCACCTAATTATATCTCTTGCTATAGTTGACTTTTTGGCCAAAGATGAATTGTGTCTGTGATGCATTTTCTTGTGCTGCATGAATAAGCAGGCAACCAAACACGCCCTGTTTTGTTTTATAAGAACAATCTCCACTTGAATTGATCTATTTGTGTTTGATTTTTAGTTTCTATGTGCAATGAATTGCCTACATCTTTGTCTGATTTTTGTACGAATCAGCAAAGAAGGCAAAGAGTAAGCTTGGAAGCAGTTCTCAGCTAAACAGCTCTAAAGGAAGAGTTAGACTATTAGATTTCACCCAAACATCAATCACATCAATAATATCACAAACACACGTGAATGAAATACTTTGCGAAAGCCACATCGCATGCTCTTGTTTTTCTTTATTTTCGTCTTTCACCTTTTTCTGAAACGGATATATCTAGACGCATTTCAGTTCAATCATTTTGGTCCGTACATAGTCCACGTTAAAATATCCAAAACATCCTGTAATACACCTTATTCTTCGCTCAGGGTAAAGCATTGCACAGATAGAAGTATTGAACCCAATCAATTTCCTACTAGTGGCCGAATGGCATATTCTGAACTACTCCTAAGTAATAGTAGATCGACCCCAGCCTGTTCACACACATGAAATTTCACAAGGAAACCAAGAACAAGCAATCGGACCTCATCATGATCAAACTACTGGCTGATCCAGCAGAACAGGTAGTGGGCACCCCAATTAAGAATAAAATGACCCGATTTCCTAAAGCACAATTCTTACTAGAAACAAACTAGCAAAGTATTACAAGAGGACGACAGTACCTCGCTGACGAACCAGCGCAGCAGCTCGCACTCGGCGATCCCTTCCCCAGTCTGCGCCAGGGGCACCTCCACCAGCTCAGCCACCTCGCCTGCCGGCACCGGCGCAGCAGAGGCATCGCTCGCGAACCACCTGCCCCTCCCGCCCAACGCGCGCCGCCACTGCACAGTCCAGATTCAACCGAAGAAAAATCAAGACAACGCGCGCAAATGAGTTGGGGGCAATGGGGAGGAGGCGCCGTACACTTTACCTCGGCGTCGTCGAGCCGCGGGAACGGGGTGGAGGCGGCCGCGGCAGCGAAGCGGAGCGGGGAGAGGGGTAGGAGGAGACGATGTAGCGGCTGCGAGGGCGTGGTGGGTCCTACCAGCAGATGCGGCCGCGGGGTCGGCGGTGAAGTGGGCCGTGGGACGACGGCGATAGGGCGGCCGGAGGCGGGAGCTGGAGGCGAGCCGGTTCCAGGCAATGTCGTCGTCTGCTACTCCTGCATCGGGATTGGAATCGCGGGTCGGTGGTAGTGGGTGGTGGATGAGGGAGAGGATGGAAGAAGAAGAGTAGTGCGGGGCACTGCAACTGAGCTTGGCGAGAGTTCCAAACTGCCGCTGCGCGTGCGCGCTTCATGAAAAACATGCGACAAATAGGCCAACACCGAACTGTTCCGAAGAGGATTGGGGCGAACTGAGCTGGCGCGCAGACCCACTGTTAAGCTAATCTGGCCGAGTATATGATCAGCTGCCGGCCCGGCACGTCCCGGGCAGGCAGTGGCGGATCTAGAACAAAATTGGTGGGGGTGCCAAGCTTAAAAACTTCCCTATTATACTTAACATTTAGCAACAATTAGTCCAAATACTAGCAACATTTAGCAAAAATAGTCCAAAAATTAGTATCTATATAAATTTCTACATCTTTTAGGGGGTGCCATGGCACCCATGGCACCCCCACTGGATACGCCCCTGCGGGCAGGAATTGTGTTAGAACATGCTTACAGCACCGTCCCCGAATTTTTTTTTTCGGGTCCGGTGAAATCTGGGATAGAATAGATGCCGAATGAGGTCCCAACTGGAAAATTACTTCCGCGACCAGGAAATTTCCTCCCTGTGTCCCATCAGTTCCATTTCCGCGTCGAAATTTCCCGCATCCCGCACTCTTGGCGCAAACCGTTCCACGCTGAAGTTTCACCGCGCGGTCAGCTTCCTCCTTCCCCGCCTCCTGCCGCCGCATCTCGCCGCCCGCTCCCACCCCCGCCTAGGGATGGCAACGGGTCTGCTCCCCGCCGGGGAGTGCCTTCTCATCCCCATCGCCATATAACAATCGGGGATCATTTTTTCCCATCCCGTCCCCGCTGGGTTCGGGGCGGGGATCGGGTTCCCCATGAAGAAGCTAAATTCAAATGATATTATCATAATCTCATGATCTTACACTCTCAAAATACAAAATTAGGCAACTTGTGTATCACAAATGTGGTAAAATGACAAAATAATAGTATCGTATGTTGAATAATATTAAAACATACCACACTAAATACCATATTGCAACATATTAAATAAAAGAGTATACTGATTTATATGTATACGTGTATATAACGGGAAATAGCGGGGAACGGGGATGGGGAGATCTTTTAATCCCCATCCCCGTTTAACATGGCGGGGATGAAAGTTCCCCATACCCATCCCCTAATAGATGAATTCCCCACGGGTATATGGGGAACGGGGCCCCATTGCCATCCCTACCCCCGCCTTCCCCGCACTGTGGAAAAGGGTCGCCACGCCCCGGCGATTCGATTCCGCCTAGTTTCCACACCGGGGGAGACGTGCCCCATCCGCACGGACGCGGCTGCCGACGCCGCCATGGATCTGGCGCCGAGGTCGCGCGCCAGGCCAGTTCCCACCGGGAGCGGCTGCTCCGGGCAGGTCTGACCAGCGGAGACGCTCTCCTGCTCGCGCGGCCGTCCGAGCCGTCGATTTTGTGCCACGTGCGGTTGAGGAGCTCTGGCGTCTCGGATCTGGAATTCGGTTGAGAAGAAGGTTCGTTTTTCTCTCGATTCGCTGTCGATTCGGTAGTTTTAGGCTTAGATGTTAGTGGATTTGTAGTCTAATTTAGGAAGACTATTGTGTGCTAGATGGATTGGAGTTCGTCCTCCTCCTCCTCCTCCGACGAGTCGGATGATTCGGAGATTGAGGACATCCTCTTCGATGATGACATCGAGCACATGGTCATGGCGCATCTCGTCGAGCAATACGAGACCGGAGTGTCGCAACAGTGGAACATGAGGTTCCCCTTATGCTACCAAAGTGGTCCACCACCTGTGGGCACACCAAGAAGATGGACAAGGCCAAGTGACAAGACCGGTAGGTGGGTCCGCCCATCTACCTCGCGGGAACCTAGCAAGCTCTTCATCGACACCCTGCGGCTAAGGACCAGGTGGCTTTCCGGGGTCACCCGCTGCTAGGAGACCAAGGCGGAGTACCCGAGAGCCCGAGTGCCCGGCAGGAGGCCAGGCTCTCTCTCGGGTACATCTCCGTATGGCGCCAAGGATAAGCACGCCAGCACGTGCTAGAAGCTCGTAGAAGGCTTGGGCGCCAAGACGAAGGACGCGACCCAGTGACGTCGCCATGGAACGTGGTCAGTGGGGGAGTCAGTCCCTGTCCACCCCACTTTACCTAAAGGTGGACGCCCTCACCTAACGCGGAGAATACTTGGAGGAGAGGAGGCCACGTCGCTTCCAAAGACCACCGGGGAGTTTTCCCGCCTAAAACCTCCACGCTCCTCGCGTGACCCTTGTGGTATCCCCTTAGCCCATAAAAGGAGGACCAAGTCCACGAGGGAGAAAGAAAGAGAAGATTGGAACCAGAGCAAGAACAGAGCAAGAGCTAGACTAGCTAGGGCTGAGGGTAGAGTAGAGTGAGAGGGATCTCCTCCGGGTAGGATCTGCTTGTCGTCTACCTCTAGCCGCCACCCTACCGGGTACACACCCGTGACCACCATTGTAAGCTACACCATGATGAACACCTCAATCCAGACATGCAGGAGTAGGGCTTGTAGCCTCCGGGCGGCCTGAACCTGGGTAAACTCTCTGCATCTCTGTGTTGGTTGCTTGAATGTCGGATCGGAGAGCTCGACGTCGGTCACCGGGTAGGACGTTTTCCAGCCTCCTTCGCGTCCCGTGCCGAACCTTAAAAGGGGTATCCTTTACTCTCGGTGTCCGTCCGCCGCGACACGACATCTGGCGCTAGGTAGGGGGCGCAAGAGCTGGATTCGTCTCCATCAACCTCAAGATCGTCATCGTCGAGATCTACGTCAACCTCTTCATCCTTGACAAGATCTGCTTCTAGCTCTTCGTCTTTGACAAGATCTGCTTCTGCGTCCTTGACAAGATCTGCTCCAAAGAGAGGCTGACCCTTGCCCTCGTAGGATGGCACGCAAAGAAAGGCCAGATCTACGATGGAGTATCTTCCTTATCCAGGGCTTGGTTTTGTCCTGGAGAAATCTCCACCGCCTCCCTCTAAAAGGGACCAATTTCCAGGAGTCAAGTTCGTTCCTCCTACAGCATATGTAAGTCCGTTGGCCAGCGAGGGAAGACCTCAGGAGAGCACAACGAGTATTGACGCTCCTCTTTCCCCATGGACGCACGGTGCGAGGGAAGAGCTCTGCTCTGGGGGCTCTCCTGCAATGACGCTTCCGAAGGACGTCAGTCCATGCCCGGACGCAGGGGACGAGGCTTCATAGGAGGACCCACTAGTTTACGTCCCCAAAGGAATCAAGATCCCAGTTGGACTGGACGGTAAACCAGGAGTATGGTGCATGTACCATCGGTCTGACAAGCATAGCCTGGAAGACTGCCGACAGTTCAACGGGCTTCAGAAATACCAGAAACCCCCAAAAGCCAACGGGGAATGTTACACATGTGGCAAGCTAGGACACATCTGCAGAGACTGCCCGCTCAATAAGAAACCCGGATCTAAAGGAAGCAAAAAGAAGAACCAGGATGCTGATGTTCCCGGGAAATGTGACCAAACGGGGCCCTCCGTTCCGAGAGGCATCGCCCCTGAGCAATCCACTGCTAAAGCCCTCAAACCCGTCTTCGTTGATGCTTCCACTCAAACAGAAGATCCGGGGACGCAGAACCTTCCTGCCATGGCACAGCTGACACAGGACTCCTAGAGACTGACTGCCACCAGCTGGGACCGAACTTTCTTCCCCGGGAAGCATGCAAAGAGCGATTGGGACCTCCCGGGTCACATCGTCACTCTCCAGCCAGGACCGAGCGGACCCCCTCAGAAATTTTGGATCGCTAAGTGGCTGGCTTCTGAGGGCAAGTAGCCCCGTCTGAACAAGCAACCTCAAGGGTCTCTGGACCTGTGCAAACTGCTGACACCCTCGCAAAGCCGCCGGGTTGGCAGATCACCTGGCACCTCACTCTGAAGTCTACAAACAAGAGCGCCCAACTAATAAACTCCGTCCCAGCAAGAACCCGTCGGGCCGGGGGCTGGGCGCAACGGAGAACAAATAAAACTTGTCCCAGTAAGGACCTGCTGGATAAGTAGGCGAGCTAAACCCGGAAGCAAGTGCTTGAGATACAGTCCCAGAAAGGACCTGCTGGACTGGGAACAAGGTCATACCCGGGAGGACTACAGCGGAGACCCGTCCCAGTAAGGACCTGCTGGACGGTCACGCAAGATTACATCCGAAGGCACTGTAAAGCCTCTGTCCCAGTAAGGACCTGCTAGACAAGACAGACTAGCCGTGCCCCCAAGCGGCACTTGAAGACCAATCCCAGTAAGGACCTGCTGGATTGGACTTAGCATTGGAATGGAACCGGGAAGGGGAGCGGAAGAACCTGTCCTAGTAAGGATCTGCCGGACAGGAGGACGCGAAGAACATGTCCCAGTAAGGATCTGCTGGACAGGTAGTTGCATTGGCAAGAAGAACCTGTCCCAGTAAGGATCTGCTGGACATGCGGCTATATCGGCCTGGAACCCTATCCTGGTAAGGAACTGCTGGATAGGGTCGAATTACGCCTGGAACACGGCGTAGAAGACCCGCTCTGGCGGCTGCGCAACGAAACTATTGCCGAAATAGCCACAGATGCCAATAGCAAGCTAAGTAAAAATGTGCTTGCACGGGCTTTTTCCTAATTGCATCGGTTTTATGCATTTTGGCTGAGACGAAAGCGGGCGTTATCTCGGGGCAGCGCCTCCGCGATGATGCTGCCAGTTTCCCTCTGGTAGCAAAATCGTGGGCTGAGGTCCATGCGGTCAGAGACGATGGGTTCCCGGGGGATGCGCCATGTGTGAGCATCTCAGATCCGTCTGTTTGCTCATGGCTAGAGAGCATTCACGCCTAGGAATCCTACCCGAGAGCGTTAAGCCCCCACGAGTGCAATAAAACTTATGTATTTTGGGAAAAGTAAAAACATGTTCGTCATCAGACTCGGATGTATCCATGATGTCAATATCAGAGAAATCATTACTAGCCAGATGAGGTCCTTGGTCCTTTCCATGATGATTTAACTCCTTCATTTTCAGTGGAGAAGCTTCCCTGCCATCACCAAGAACCAGATCAGCATTCTGGGATTGTGGCTTTCCATAAAGTTCAACATGCCGACAATATAGTTCGAGCTCCTTTTCAGTTACACGCCGAACTGTCTCCAGCGGCTGCTCATACTTTGATTTTTCAAGTGCCTGGTGATAAAACAAGACAGATATCAGTGGGCATTTGAAAATATGTATAGACATATAGTCAGCCTGATGGTTAACAATCACAACTACATACTGCCCCCCATCTTGAGCTGCGTTTTTGGATATATGAAGTGGGAAGAAGCTGATATAAATTTTGAATAGGTGTGAACTGTTAAGCCATTTTCAAGTTTATAATGTCAAACACCTCCAGCTGCAACACTTTTTTTCTTATTAAATGTGATCTACAGCAATATTTTTTTTATTCTTTTTTCATCCAAACTATTTTGTTGCCAAACCTAAATTCTTGAATGCTTCAATTTGTTAGAGTATATTACGTTAGGCTAGATTTGGTAGTTTAGCTATGTTAGACAATTACTGCTTGGATCTCAAGTTACCTAGTCCTAGTCGGTTTGTAATAGCCATAGTCGGTTTGTAACCTCCTATATAAAGTCATGTACGCTGCCGCAATCAATCAATAAACCATCGTTCTATTCAATCTTCATGGTATCAGAGCAATCCGCTCCGCAGACTAGGGTTTAGCCACCAACGCTTCCGCCGCGCCGCCCTCGGCGAGATTCATCTCGCCGGGGGCGCGCAAATAGTAGATTAGATCTTTAGTTGTCGAAATTTTCTCGCCGGCCAGTTGACCGGCGTTTCTTCTTCTTTCGCCGATCATAGATCGGATTGCGTCGCCCGCCGTCCGTTGTCCTCGTGCGCCTCTACTCCAACACGTCGTCGACTCATCTCCGGCAACTCCACGTCGCCACCACGCCGGGTCGTCTTCGACAATATCGACTGGGACAAGCTCGTCCCCAAGTAGGCGCCTCGCCATCAACACAAGGGCTGCATCAACAACGCTCGTGGTCATCATCGCCGACAATTTTCTACATCAAGAACATCCCCACCGGCAACTATCTACCTCGCCAGCAACTATCTTCATCAACAAACGTCTTCAACAACCACCACGCCGTCTTCGTCCACCACAAACCGTGCCGTCAGAGTTGCAGTCTATTTTATTTTACACAATTTTTTTTCTCCCAACTTTTCGTCTACTCCGGCAACAAAACGGCGGAAAATCTGCGCTACGCGCCGCTGACCACGGAGATCTTCTCTGCTTCTTCATCCGGCTCTGGCTCGCAAGGTTCATGGTGGTCCCTGTCTTCGCATGTCCGGTACTGACAACACCGGCGCGTGCCTTCGTCCCCGACGCGCTCCCGAGTCTGGCAAGCTCGGCAAGGCGTGCCGCCTACCTCGTTTACACCAACTCCAGCAAAATTCTACCTCAACTACCCCAACAACGGCAACATCGACCACGACTACAGCGTCCACAACTCGTCTACATCGCCATCGACATCAAAGGGCTATCACCTCGGCTCCCTCTCCAATTCGCGACTTCGGCTTGTGCTCCAGTCAGACCGTCCGCGACGCTCCAGCTGTTCGTGTCACTACCGATCCGACTGCGGGGGGTGTTAGAGTATATTACGTTAGGCTAGATTTGGTAGTTTAGGTATGTTAGACAATTACTGCTTGGATCTCAAGTTACCTAGTCCTAGTCGGTTTGTAATAGCCATAGTCGGTTTGTAACCTCCTATATAAACTCATGTACGCTGCCGCAATCAATCAATAAACCATCGTTCTATTCAATCTTCACAATTCTACAGGATTATAAGCAAAACACAGCCGTCCACACAGAATAGCATAAAGTTCAGAAAGAAAAGGGGAAAGATTATCTTCAATTTCTAGTTGCTACAACCGTAAGCATGCATCAACTTGAGACAAGTCATGGTAACAGAATAAACCAACAACCTATCCTACCTATCTTTTTCTTTGACAGTGTATCAACTGGTAACATGACATCTGGCTGAACATAATCTTTTCCTCTGTAAAATAGTATGGTGTCATTTCCAACAACATTAATAGGAACACCACCACTCAGTCGGGCTATCTCACTTGCATACTCCTGGATTTGCCCTGGTTTGCAGGGCTTACAGATGACCTTCATAGTCTCATGTTTCTTCCCGTGCAAATGCATGTTTAATATTACACCCCAAAAACTCCCCGCCTTCCAACTAGGACATAATTTGACATTTTCCGTGAAACTTTCTTCAAATAAAATCTTTCCTCACCGTTGAGATCATCTGGTTTACCCACAGGGCCTTGAGCTTTCCCAACCTCATACCTCTTTAGCTTCTCAACAAACATAGATTATTTTAATTTGGCCTGGAAGAGAAACAATGCATACTAATTAATCTTCTTCTATGAAACAAAATGACAAACAAAGCTCCGTTCAAACAAAGCTAAATCTGATTTTTAGACGGCCAATCCTAGGTGATGGCCACTCCTCGAAGAGCATGGTGTCATTACAAACAATATTAAATGGACAATCACGGTATAATATGAACTAACTCTGTTGTAATAAAGTGACACCAGGAAAGCACAATTCTCATAGGATGAAGTTTTGATTATTGAAATATGAGTAGCAATTAGCAAGTCAGATTTATAACATAGAAAAGCAAAGAAGAGACAACCTTTTGAAGGAAATTGCATAATGCATTAAAATACTTCAGCAAAGAAGTAACCAAGCAAACCACCTAGGCAAAAGAGAAAACAACGCTAACTTGTTGATACCTTTTCAATCTTGTATCTGAGCCACATTTTACCTGTAGGAAATTTCTGCTTTATCTTTTTCCCTTGGGTCTGATATGCCGTGGATAATTTTTATTGGCCTCCTTCCTCTTCTGCTTTTACCGCTTCCTCTGAACCTTCAAACGCCTCTTTGTCATATACCTCCCCTTCTTGGAGGGCTCCACCTCTTCAATCTCAAACTTGGCTAACCATCTTCAGAAAAAGCAAGATTCACTGACTCATAGCTAGCCCATCTAACGCCCCCTGAATTCACAAATGGATAAAAGGGGCTCAAGCATTTGTCAGGGGAAATAACATCGGTTCTGCAATAAGTAGAAAGAGAATATATGACAAAAACTTCAACATGTCATGGATGAAGTAGGATACTAAATACAATACGCTATGTCCTATGTCCTTGGTAGACACTTTACACAATAATCTGAGTGACCGAGTAGGAAACACATGACTCATTATTGAATATGTTGCAGAACTCAACAGAAAACATAATTACTGAAATTTGGCTACATTATGGTTTTTATAAATCAGCTGCAACCGATAAATTCTTCCATTGCATGTTCAAGGAATTAGATGTAAGTCCTGGCTATGTGGTATTGCTCCGCATGTATATGTATGTATGCATAGAAGTGTGGACTGAAAGAGATGAGAATCAACCAAACGGTTTCACTACCTGAGAGCTGGAAGGGAAGGTGAAAGTAGTATCTTTTGGGATTGATTAAGGAGAGTGAAAGAAGCAGACAACTTGCTCAGATTTTGATGTGACAGTACACGGAATGCCATTGTCTATTACTACTTCGACAATGCATTGTAAATTTCAGCAGGACAATGCCATCTGTTCCAAAATATCAACACCATCCTGCAAGGAGAATGAAAAAGTTTATTAAATAAAAACATTCAACGACTTGAGGCCACAAATGTCTTGCCACTTGGGAGTTTTGTTTCAACTATCTTACATAATCGATGAAACCTATATCAGCCATCACATGGGCTGCAGGGTAGGAAAAGATGAAGAAAAGTATAATTTATGCCATAATGAAGAAGGGCACAATTGCTATTCCAGGATATCCCACTGGCATTGATCAAAACAAAAAGCACATATAGATTATAGTAGTACGATTTTAATGCAGAATGCCTAGGGGTTCACAATTACGAACCCATTCTGAGCTTCCCGTTCGCAAAAAGCTATAGCACAATTTTTCTAAATAACAACACAAGATGATAAGCAAAAAGACTCTGTAATCCTGTGAGCTTCGTTAATGAAGTAGGGGTTAATCCCTTTGACCAAAAAAGAAAAAAAAAACAAGATGACAACCAAGTGCAAAAATAAATGCCCAAAATTCTACAGATCTTTTCTCAGTTTCAGAACGCAAAGATCACCCGCTCTGAAGGAGGAATCACCTGATTGGAAAAAAAAGATTGCTTATCGTATATCCGTCAGTTATGCTCAGTATGCTGTGCGCCCGAAATAATTTTACCAATTTTGGCATTCTCGTCGTCGTGTGTTTCCGTTAACACAAAAGTAGAAAGTAGTCGGAGATTAAAGTTAAGAATGAGTTAGTAGGTCACCTAATCCGGAAGGCGGGCAATGGGGAAATCGAGGGGCCGCCAGACCACGTACGGAGCAGTCTCGCCGGGGAATAGTCGGATGTGGCCGGCGATCCCTTTCCGCTGGAGGTTGGGGCGAGGCTGAGGACGACTGCTGCGGAAGGAGGTGCAAGGGGCAGCAGGAGGCTCCGGGCGGCATGGAGAAGCGGACGATGAGCGAGCCGCCGGGACGGAGGACAGAGCGACGAGCTGCACGGGGAGGGAGCCGAGGGGAGTGACCGAGCGAGATACTACCGCGATGCGCTTGCGGGGTCTTGGGCCTCCATGCCAAAGCCCATGCATCTTATGAAGCACAAGTACATTGGCGTTGAGTATTGGGATTTATAGAGATATAGCAAAACATGCCCGCCGTCGCAAGGGAGTGAGAAACAATCAATGTCTGGTCGAAAAAATATGGCCACAACCCAAAATTTCCCCAAAATTGATTGACCCACATAGAATAACATTAACTTTTACCCAGATGAACATAATTTAGCAAAAGTAAAATTGCTCGACGGGTAAAAATTGTTGTCTCTGTGATAACTTGATATAAATTTATCTCATATTATCTCTTGGTATACATTGAGAGCATCTTCAGTCGCGGCGCCCAAAGGCCGTACGGACGCGTCATTTGGGCGCCGTCCGGATAACCTGCGCCATTTGGGCGCCCTCGATCCCCACTCGCGGCGCCCAGACTAAAAATTTTAAATTTAAACTTCAACGGATTTCATTCAAATTTTAGGAAAATTTACAGAGATTTGAATAAAATTTAAAAAAACTTAAAACTAAACCTAATCTAATGGCGCCCGTGGCGACGCCTGAAGGCGGCGTAGGGGTGCTCGCCGCTGTCCTCCTCCTCCTTCACGTCGTCGCTGCTCCCTGTGCCGCCGCTGCTCCACGCGCCGCCGTCGTCCTCCTCCTTGACGCGCCTCGGTCCTGGGCCGTCGTCGACGGTGAGGTCGAAGAAGGGCGTGCCCTTCTCCTTGGCGGCCTCGCGCGCCGACCAGGCGCAGGCCGTCGAGCGGCGGCACGTCGTCCATCGACGCGGCCTCGACGGCCGCCGCAATGGCGTCGTCGTCCGTCCCCGCCTGCGCCACTATGAGCTCCGCCATGAACGGCGAGAGCTCCGGCTCCACCTTCATCTGCTCCGGCTTCGGCGTTAGCAGAGAGGAGGCGCGGGAGCGAGTTGAGGACAAGCGCGAGGACGACGCCCGCGACGAGGACGCCGTGGAGCGCGACTGTGGCGCCCCGACCTGACTGCTATACAGTGATACTGTGTCCCCGGTTATCCGATACCACCAGACACACTATCAAATCATAATAGAGAGATCAAGACTTGTGAAACAACTGGCACATCACAGACTCTACGACACAAATCATATAGTTCAACTCTTATAATAGAGAAAGATAGCAAATGACAACCAGAGGTCACAGACCCAACATTACAACAAGCGGAAGCAAAATAAGTTGTTCTAAACAACAAGATCCAGACTATGGCCTAAGAGGCCTACAAATAAACATCCAGCGCCAGCTGTTCCGGGATGTCCCAAGCTGCCACCTGGGAACCCCAGACTACTCGTCGACGTCCACAAAGAACCCACCTTCGAGGTCGGTGAAGTCCTACTCTGAAACAAAGCAAACGACGTTGAGTTCGACGAACTCGCAAGATTATATATAGAGCTTTAGCTCGATGAAGCTTTCAAGGTTTTATGGCTGTTTTGCATAAAGCTGATTTTATTTATGAAAACATAACTCAATGGCATCGACTAATCAGAGTAATTTTTAAAAGGGGTAAGAAGTACTCTTTTCTTTGATCACCTTACTCATCATCAACTACCATCATCAACCACTGTACCTGTTCATCAAAGGCACCTCCCCGAATCACCCTCGAGGAAGTCAACCTTGCATTCTTGAGTGGTACCTCTAGTACCCAGTTTTTAATCATTCCGTTCAAGTTATTCTACGATCTTATCGTCCTTTCCCAAGTCGTCCTTAACCGTGGACACGGCTTTTTGAAAAGATTTAACCCTGCAGGGGTGCACTGTGTTTATCTTCGGTACCGCCCGGCTCATTGCCTACACGTAGCTCTCTTCCGGGGAAAGCCGGCTGAGTGGGAACGGTTACAACCTTTACCTCGCTTGAGACTAACCCAGGATCATCAGTGGCGGTAGGACAAGGGGTACCTCCAGCACCCTGTCCCGCGGCCACTTATTTTCCTGACACCACCCATCCTCATCTCAGTCTTGGCCACCATCTTCAACGCACGCGCGAATGGAAAACCAAACTGGAGAACCCTCGGCTAGTCCGCCACAAGTTAGTCGGTCGACGAGGGCTCCATATACCCCACCGAAAGGAAGCGCGCTCATTCTTGGTTCAAGAGGTAAAGAACTCGCACCTAGGCGGCGAGAGTGAGACAAAGCACCACCATACCAAGTGGCCTCTCATCCCCGCCTTTAAGCATCTTATTACCTGTCACCACAAATTCTCCACCATCATCTGAACACTTCAACAACCTGTTTCCGACATGAAGTATCCATCGGACGGCTAAGCATTTAACTAAGCATGGCTAAGCATCAACATTGCATAGTTAAGTATTTCAGGCCCACAATACAGTCCTATGGATAATAGGAGGGGAAACAGGTAATTGGCATCGGAATCTTAATGCAACTATAGGATACTCTAATCCAAGCAAATTGACATTTGAAACCGCATGCAATATTATAGTGGAGAAATTATTTGCGGAAAATAGGATAAGATATGCTCAGAGGGGGGATTACGCTTGCCTTGCTCAGGATGCTGGTAGTACGGATCTTCGGGGTATTGTGGAGTAACCCCGGCTGCTTGATCTACCGAAGCATAAAACATCGGAAGAAAACAATCAATCACCACACATGCTTTAACAAATGCAATGCGCAAACACATGATGGCATGACCTTTTAAATGCACTTAAATCATTATAACACAATCTGCCAATTTTAAATGGGGTGCAAAAATAATTACATCGACAAGAGAGAAGAAAGTTCCATATTTGTTTTAATGCTTTCCTGTGCTATAATTTCATGTAAACATGCATGGAATGATGTTTCTGGTTAGTCCATAATTTTGTGAGCATTTTGGTATATCGAACACATTTTTCTGATGCACCGATACAAAGTTGTTACATTTCAATTCCTCTTTTAATTTATGTCCGGGTTATAAGTTATTTATAACACAGCACAATTATTTAACAGATTAGAGAGACAAAGTAAAATGAAACAGTAGCAATTTTCTTGTACTGGACAAATTCGGAACTTCCGGTTTAAATCTAACTCGGATTATCCGAGTGCACTGTAGACTCAAAATTTGGCTAAGGACGGAGACGAAACTGGTACTGACATAACTCGGATAATCCGATGTTTGCAAAAATCGGAAAATCCGATCGCTGAGAAGAGGTGAAAATTTTCTAAGGACCAAACACGAACGCGTACTGGCTCCCGTCGGAATATCCGGTTCGGAACGAACCCGGAATATCCGAGCACGAGCACGGCAAGCTCCAGTGCGACGGCGACAGTGGCCTCGGCGAGCGGAGCGGGAACCAGTGCGAGAGAGGGAGAGGGAAGAGGGGCCAGTGAGGCCAGAAGCTCACCACGCTCGTTGGGGAGGTCGGGGACGGCTCGGTGGTGACGGAGAACGGGCGGCGGAGCTAGGATGGCCGCGGGGAAGACGAGGTCGGCGACGTCGATTCGCGGCGTCCGGGATCGATTCGTTCGGCTAGGCGGGGGAGGACTCCAAGGCGGAGCATTTGCCCCACACGGCGGTGCTCGGCGTGGACCGCAGCCTCGGCGCTAGGCGGCGGCCATGGCGCAGCCTCGGGAGCTCGGGGGAGGAAAAATGGGGAGCGAGACGGAGGAGCCTCGTTCGTGATATTACATCCCCGTGACCTAGTCACATGCTTGCAAGCTCATTGATGCAATCTCACCGAGTGAGTTCAGAGTATCTATCCTTCTATGCGGATTGGCAAATCCCGCTCTTGATCCTTCGCCTCAACATGCTCCCTTCTGATACCTGAGAGGAACACATTTATTGTCACACTATGTGAAACCGATCACAGTAGGACCTATGATGCCGACTTCAATGGAACTAGCTGGGTGACCCGCGCATTTGCGCGGCTAGATTTTTTATAAACTCTTAGCTTGGGAAACATTATTTTTGCGAGCTTCATGAGCTTAGCTCACCATTGTTTACTTTAGTTCAACACTAATTGCATGGCTAGATTTTTATGAACTCTTAGCTTGGGAAACATTATTTTTGCGAGCTTCATGACCTTAGCTCACCATTGTTTACTTTAGTTCAACACTAATTGCATGCATATAAATAGACTTCAGGGGATATGAATGTATTTATTAACCTACACACTTTACTGATTTGGTCTAAAGAACCATTGTATGTATCGAATTCATTTTGCAATCACAATTCTGCAAGAGAATAATAAAGAATTATGTCAATCTTAACAATTAATGTATTTTCTACACAAACTGGAATATTACTTGAATCTAAAACTGATCTGAGGTATGTTAATTACCACTATTGCATCACCCTCTATTCTCTTTAGCAAATATTTCTATGAACCTAATGAAAACCGTCTCGCCCTGGAGATCTTTCTTACAAAAACATCTGGTTCAATATGCTTCCGGTATAACCTTTCTTTCGGCATGAATATAATAATAATGTTTTTCCCTGGAAGCAAATGAATTTCTCCACCTCGAGATCTTTCTTACAAAAACATCTGGTTCAATATGCTTCCAGTACGACCTTTCTTTCGGCATGAACACATAATAATAATTTTTTTTCCTGTAAGCAAATGAAATCAACTGCCAATGATTATTTTTTCGTTACCAAATAATGTTAGATCTTATGCAGCAAAAGCGTTAACAAAGTAACCATAAGAACATTTTAGCCCACCCTGATTTCAGTCTAATCTGTGTGGAGAAAAAAAATGCATATTTTGCTAAGATAACATTCCTCTGCACCCGATGCACCGTATAATTATCTAAGATAGTGTCTTCGACACATGGCTGGGGTTTTTCACCATTCAAAAAATATGTCTTTCACACGTATAACTGAGATCAACGGCTACCAATTGAGCAGCAAATACTTAGGTGTTTACTTGTTCTCCTGAAAGTACTGCTTTTTACACTACATGGCAGTGTACTAAATTCTGAAAGATACTAATGAAGTAATAAATATATATTTTGGGAAGTAGATGAGCATGACACACATCAGTTCTGCACAGGCAGAATACTAAATATTAGCAGTAGCGCCAGTGCGCCACACATCTACAGCAGCTCACAAAAAGTCTCCATTTTTATTTTCATCACTGCAAACTCTGATGATATTTCCTTTAATCGTGAAAGGATTTGGCATTTCCATCGGAGATGAGTAATGTGAATACATTAAAATTGTCCATAAATAGGAAACGAAATTATTAGAATAAGAAATATATGAAGGAAAAAGAGGAGACATAGTTTAATAATAATGTAGTGTCTCGTGAATGCTCTAGCTTGGTGAGCTGGTTGAATCCTGCAAATTTCATCCATGTGCAACAATTATAATATCAACTTGGATACAACGAAGCTCTGGAGGAATATAACCTCCACAAATGTTTAGGAAATTCTGTTGAGCCATAGTTTAGCTTCTATAATGGTTCAAATTCCTCCATCTAAATTGTTTTGTTGTATATTGCAAAAGAAAAAGATAGAGTTGTTATATGCTCGATAACCTCATTTGACCAAAGTCTTAATAAACAAACTATAAGAAAGGGCAGTGCAAAATTATTTATTTGTGGTTGTACAAAGTATAGGCCAGAAATAAATGTGTATAGGATTAAAAAAAATCACCAGTTGCATAGGAGTGACATAAGAAGGTTTAGATGCATGTATAGATAGAAATATGTCCGGGTGATCTGCTCCAGCCTCCACGATGACGATATGCTCCGGCCGGACGCTGAGATCAGCGTTGTGTTTCTTCCATGTGAGATGCAATGCAAATGTGCAGTGGCCTGGAGAACTGGCAGCAACTGATGTGACTGCATATGTTTGCCTCGGATCCGAACACAAACAAAATACTGATGGCTCGCTGCTACTTAGCTTGTCATCGCCGCCTGCGTCAAGCCATCAAGCACACCTTCACCCGAGACATGAATATCGATAAACGCCTTGTTTGCTCGATTATATTTCACATAATAGTTAAGAAAAAGCTAGAGAAATTGTTCGAGTTTGGTGAAACTTTCTTTTGTTGAGTTGGGATCTAACCTTAAGTGTGCATAACGTGCTCATTAAGTACTCGAGCCAGCAATTATATCCGTCAGCTCCTGCACCAGAAATCTCCATGTGTGCGACTCCTTGCCGCCGGCAGATTTTTTATCCCCGCGGGGATGCGTCTAGCATGGAGCCATGGACCATGTAGTAATTTTTCAGCCGCCTTCTGTGATTCTGTCCGTCAGCTCTCACACCATCAATCTGCATGTTTGCGACTCCTGGCCGCCGCCCAACTTCTTTGTTCCGGGCAGGGATGTGTCTACCATGCATGGATTATGCAGTATGTTGTCTTCGACATGTTCTGCGTCGAGGCCAATCTTTTTTCTTGGTTTTTTTTTCACGATGCGTCATCCCTTGCGATTGCGAGAAGTCCTCATCCCATACGAACAGAGACTACAACCAAAAGGTCACATAGGATGTTGTATCTGAACTGGAAAACTAACCTATAGGATGCAAAACTGATACACAGTAGGGAACAATTAATAGTATGCCCATGGCAGACACATTTATGTTTTTTCTTCAGTTCAAAGTAAAAGACGAAGAAGAAAATACCACGGTCCTTTTCTCCAAGGTCCAATCTTGCCTCGTGATTGTGTGTGATTGTGTAGAGCTTCGACCTGAGCCTGAAAGACAAAAACAAAATAGTTTCAATCCATCAACTAATTAAACAACGAAACCAAAAATCTTGGGGAGAACCACCATCTGTGAATACTGAATAGAACCCTAGAACAGACGCCTTTGTCTCATCCATCGTTGTCTCGTCTCGTCGAGATCGCTGCGCTCGACAAACCATTGAGCGAGAGATTAGATCACACTGTATTTATGTTTCTCGACTCCAAGTTCTCACCCGTGTGAACCCGTGAGACGAGCCTGGACGTCTCCCCTCTCCCCGTCACTGTAGCAGAGGGCGATTTCTTCTCCCCCCTGCAGATCCACCTCCACCCCGTCGTCTCGCCGGATCCCTCGTCCTCCGCCGGCCGCTCCGGCGGCGGGAGGGCGGGGGATCCCCGTCTCACGGGTGTATATAGCGTAGGATGTGTAGGGTTGCTGTCGGCGGCGCCTTGGAGGTGGTTGGGTCGCCGGCGGTGTTTTTTGGTGCAGGTGCGCGTCCCCTTCGACGGCGGAGCTCCCTGGAGGTCCGCGGTGGTGCGCCTCGCCTCGCCGTGCCCTCGGATCCGCGGATCTGCTGGGTACGTCTTCCCCCTTCCAGATCTCGCGTGGCGGCGGTTCTGGTTTGACCTTGAAGCCGACGACGTCGAAGGATGGCGGTGTTGCAGCTGGAGCTGGATGGAGGCTTCTAGAAGTTCGAGGTTCGGCGACTTCCGCTCCGCTCGGGGACATCTTCTGATCCATGGTTTGAAGGAAGATGCAGCGGCGGCTCTTCACCGGCACGTTCTGCTCCTCGCCGGCGACACTGTGTTGCAGAAGGACTGCTTTGTAATTTTCATCTTTCTTGGGTTCCTGTCTGTGATGGTCGTCCTTTGATGTTGTATACGGTTTCGTCGCAAAAAAAAAAGTTCTCACCCGTGTGATGCAAACAGATCTCAGTTCCGACGAAGGACATATCAATCGATCGTGTTGTGTTGGTGTGTGGAGTTGAAACTTGACACAATGGGGATTAGGTACTGATCGGCTGAGCCCGAACTTGGAGCAGTCCTTGCTATACACGGCACTGTCGTGCCCTCGAGAATCGGGATCCGCCGGCTCGTACTTGATCGGACGTGTTGCTTGCATGTTTCCGATTAGCTGGGCTTCATGGCGTCGTTGCTATACACATCGCTGTGGTGCCTTCGAGAATCGAGATCCACCGGCTCTCCGCTGTACTTGATCGGACGTGTTGGTTGCGTGCTTCCGATTAGCTACGCTGCATGGCGTCGTTGAGTGCGTTTGAGCTCTCGATCAATGGTTGGACGATGGTAGGTGTGGCGTTCGCCGTGTGTTGCTTCTTGTCAGCTTTTGCAGATGCATATTGCGTACCGGGCGAATAGCTCCTGTGCGACGTCGTTGAGGGCAATTGTCCAGCATGCGACGACGTTGGCTGAAATAGCCCTGGTGCGACGTCTTTTAGCGTGGGAATAGCTCAGACAGGACTAACTGATAAAACGGCTGTCTGGCTCTTAACGGAGGCTGACATTAGGTTAGGACTTGGCTGGTTATGTGCTCCGACTGGTGGGATCCACTCAGTTGCCACGACACCGCACGGACCAACCCCACTCCCACTCGATCCCCCTTGCTCGACGGCGGCGCCCCCTTGTCCGGCGGCAACGATTTCTTCTCGCCAGCTGTGGAGCGCCTTCTCGGCGGCGGCGCAGCTTTCTCTGGTGAGTAATTTCGCAGCCCTAGTCTCGTTCCCCTCAATTTTGGATGCGTCTGTGGCCTATATCTGTTTCCCGGCGTTTCCCGGCCGATTTGAAATCAGAGAAGCGTGGAGAGGTGCGCGTGGATTGAATGAGATGGAGCCCGGAGAGAGTTCAAATCGGTAATGCGCACCCTCTTCTAGCTTATTTGAATTGATTTGGTTTTCGTCCCCTGCACCCCTAGCTGACTGCCGCTTCCCGCCCGCCATTGACAGGGGAGATTCTGCGCCTAGCTTCGAATTTACAGTTGAATTCTTTCCTTGTAAGGCCAAGCTAGGTGATGGTAGCGTTCGAAACATTGAGAGAGACACGAGGATTATTTGGGAGGTCAAATGTACAGATATTGATCCCCAAGAACTTCAGAGCATGGAGGAGAAGGCAGTGAAGAATTTGTGGAGAGAATTGGGGAGAGCGTTATTTGGGGTCCAGAACAAGAGGTATCACTGCTACGGTATGATGATTGCAAGAACGCTTATGTCCGAATTGAGGATGGAGAAGATATGGTTGATGAAATTGATCGACAAGAAGGTTGGACAAGCAAAAAAGCAACCTTTTGGGCAGAGCTCATTGATTTGAACCAAGATTCCAGGGTTGGTTATGTGCCATCAAAGATGGCTTCACAGATGGCAGATGCTGAGTGGGCTGCAGAGAAGCAGATGTTGTTGCCAATGCTCCCTGAACTGACAGTGATATGTGAAGACACGAGGGCTGCTGCAGATGCAGAACAGGGGGGTACCCCAGAACAGGGATGCCATGATGCTAGGAAGGTTGTTGTTGATTGGAATGAAGTAGAATTAGCTGAACGCACAGATTTGGTCATTGAACCAATAGCTGACACTAAGATGGCCGAAATGTTTGGAATTCCAGTTGATGACAGAGATAAGGAGAAGGATGACTGTACTTTGCCTGCTGATGGTAACACAAATTCAGGCAATGAAGAAGTGGATGGAGAGTTGATGTTAGATGATGTAGATGATGCACATGCTGATGAGCTGGTGCATGTGTATGACAGAGAGAACCCTGTCATTGAGGTGGGGAAGATGTGGCCAAACATGGATGAGTTTAGGATGTGTTTCAAGACCTATGCAGTGAGACATGAGTTTGATGCCAAGACTCTGTGGACTGATCGAAAGAAATTTTATGCTAGGTGCCAAGGTTTTGATGGAGGTGCCAACCTTGCAAGTGGTACATATCTGCTAGACGACAACCTGATGGCCATACAATCAGGGTAAATCAAATTCCACATGAGCATACATGTATGAGCAGTTCACAGCAAGTTTCAAGGATGACATCACAGCTTTGGATTACACAAAAGATTACTCCTATTTTAGCCAAGACACCAAACACTACAGCAAAGAGACTTCAAGTTGACCTGGAAAAGATGTATCCCATTGTGCTGAAATATACCACAGTGTGGAAGGCAAAACAAAGGGCAATGAAAGCATTATATGGTGATTGGGCAAATACATTTAGGATGTTGTATAGTTTTAAAGCAGAGGTGGAGAAGAGGTCACCTGGCAGTGTGGTGGAGATAGATACTGAGGTAAAAGACGATGGCAAGGTTTATTTCAGCAAATTTTTTATGTGTTTAAAGCCTTGCGTAGATGGATTTAAAGCAGGGTGTCGTCCATATTTGAGCATCGACTCATCTTTTTTGACTGGAAAATGGAATGGTCAGTTGGCAGCATGCAATGCTCTTGATGGACACAACTGGATGTTTCCTGTTGCCATTGGAATGTTTCAGTCAGAGACAGAGGCATCATGGACATGGTTCATGATGCAGTTGAAAAGAGCCCTAGGGTCAGTATCACCTTTGGCCATCCACACAGATGCATGTAAAGGGCTAGAAAATGCGGTGAAGTTTGTTTTCCCTCATGCTGAGCAGAGGGAGTGATTTGGCCATATGTGGATGAATCTGATAAAAAATTCAGAGGAGAAGAATTTGGGCGCATGTGGCCGGCAGCAAGAGCTTACACCTCACAGACACATTCCTATCACCTTGGTAAGATAATGGCAGCATGTAGTGAGAATGATTTTGCTTCATGGTTGAACACCTACCATTCTCTGTTATGGTATAGGTCAGGTTTTAATACTGCAATCAAGTGCGATCATATCAACAACAACTTGGCAGAAAGTTTCAACAACAGGGTGAAGGAGTTGAAAGACTTGCCTGTGCATGACATGGTGGACCAAATCAGGATCATGATCATGCGCTTGTGGGAATTGAGAAGAAGAATTGGTGATATTTTGGAAGGGGATAAGCTTCCGGCAGTGGTACAACAAGTGGTCAACAGAGCAGAAAGCTTTCACATCTATCTGTTGAGAAATCATCATTGAGGGGTGCTGAAGTTAGAGATACAAAGAGTGGCAAGAGGCATGTTGTTGACACTGATTTGCATGAATGCACCTGCCTAGAGTGGCAACACACTGGGAAACCATGTGAGCATGCCATAATTTTTTTGGCATCTAAACCCAAGTTAAATATGCACCCATATTTGCATGATTATTACTCGGTGCAAAGATTCAAGGCTGCATATGCAACTCCAATTCCAGCACTGACAGACCAATCGCAGTGGCCTGAGGTGGAAATTGAATTTTCTTTGTGTCCACCCCTCACTAAAAGGAAGGCTGGGAGGCCCAAACAAAGCAGATTCAAAGCTTGGTTTGAGAAAGGTGGGAGTAGTAAGAAAAAGAAAAAAGATAACGATGGAAAGCCAAAAAGGCCTAAAAAAGGTAACAAAAACAGATGCAAGTTGTGTGAGGAACTTGGGCATAGAATTGGTTCCACACAATGCCGTTACACTCCGGAAAGGCCAAAGTATGTTAATTTTGTTGTTTGTGTGTTGTTTTTGATTTTGCTGCTTTTTTCAGTCTAACCAAGTGATATGATTTATTTTTCAGAAGGAAGCGTGCAGAAAAAGGCCCACCTCTTGTTGTTGAACAATGCTGGCCACAGAAAAAAGCAAGACTCAGTGGCAGTAGAAAGAAGAGAAGTTTCAGTTCACAAACTGAACCTGTTCTTGATGCACTCCTGGACCTTGCTGTGCAAGCTGAACCTGTCCTAGACCTTGCTGTGCAAGCTGAACCTGTCCTGGACCTGGCTGTGCAAGATGAACCTGTTCTGGACCTTGCTGTGGTGCAAACTGAACTAGATGTTGCTGATGTTGTCCAAAATGAACCTCTTGGCCGTGTTGTGGGTAGGCCTAGTGGTTTTGGTAAAAAAGAAGGAGTATCAACAAGTTGCTTGCTGTACAAGTTGAGAAGGAGAAGAAACCGAGTGGTGCCCGTGGTAAGAAGAGGCAAAATAAATAGAATGATGTTGTACTAAACTTGATTTGTTGTACTATTGATTTGTTGTATTTGTTGTAATAACTATGAATGGTGTTGTTGTAATAATTTGCCACTTGGTCATTTGAATTCAAATTTGAACCAAAATTCAAACTTTTATGCCACTTGTGTTATGCTAAGCTTGGATGTTGCAATGATTTCAAACTATTATGCACTTTGTTTGATCTAAATGGTCATCAATCCGAGGCCTTTTGCTAACTCCTGAAAAATGTGTTTCAAATGAGCTCCAAAGGTAGGGTAAACGGCCCCATTTCTAAGCAAGTTTTTTTCCACCTTGTCTAAATGAGCCAAATAAATTTCCTAGACATCTATTCTACCTATAAAGTGTCACTCCCAAGCTTGGTTTTTCAATTTCATGTTTCAAACTTGTTTAAATGTTGGTCAAACTTGGGTTTGACCGAATTTGAAATAAGCATAAAATATTCACAAAACATCAAAAAAATAAAAAACCAGTGCACATGTTCTTAGTTTGTCATGTACTAACAACTCCAATTGATAAACAAGGTCTAGATATAATTAAACAAAATATGCTTCAATGTGGTGTGAAATCTCGAATCTCAAACTATGAACTCTCATGTGTGAAGAGAGGTGGTTTGGGATTTGCAACATGAAATTTTCAAAAAACTCACAGAAGCTTCATTTTGGTGTGACTAAGAAGTATCCAAGCTTGGATTTTCAATTTCATGTTTCAAACTTGTTTAAATGTCGGTCAAACTTGGGTTTGACCGAATTTGAAATAAGCATAAAATATTCACAAAACATCAAAAAAATAAAAAACCAGTGCACATGTTCTTAGTTTGTCATGTACTAACAACTCCAATTGATAAACAAGGTCTAGATATAATTAAACAAAATATGCTTCAATGTGGTGTGAAATCTCAAATCTCAAACTATGAACTCTCATGTGTGAAGAGAGGTGGTTTGGGATTTGCAACATGAAATTTTCAAAAAACTCACAGAAGCTTCATTTTGGTGTGACTAAGAAGTATCCAAGCTTGGATTTTCAATTTCATGTTTCAAACTTGTTTAAATGTCGGTCAAACTTGGGTTTGACCGAATTTGAAATAAGCATAAAATATTCACAAAACGCATATAAACCATATTTATATTTTTTTCTAGTTACTATAGTACATTACAAAACCATGTGCGCAGGTTTCTTAATTTTTTGATTTTTTTTGAATTAGTTATGCTTAACCCTAGTTTAATCAACCCTCACAAAACCCCGTTGACCGAGACGAAACCCCGCATAACCCCGCTAACCCTAGCTCCTATTTTTGGCCGTTGGATAAGCCCTACGTTGGCCGTCCGATCAAGCCTTCTAGAAGGAAACCCGCAGACTCCCGCGTTTTGGCCGTTGGCCGTTGGATCGACGCCTTCTAGAAGGAATCTAGCACAGACGGTTGCGATCGGCTCAGCCATGGCGATCCACGAGACTCGCGTTCTGCACTCTGATTGGCTGGCCTATTTTCTAATGTTTTCTTTTTTCCAACACGCATAGGGTTCGGGGGTGGGCAGTTGGGGAATGGATTGGTTCACTATGTGAGCACGAATTTGAGTCACTGGCTCGTGGTGCCCACCGTGTATTGGGTCCACATGTCATTCGCATAGTCTAGCCTTTCCATGCATGGTGGGCCGTCTTGGTGTGCATTGTGCTACGCGCCCGTCTAGCCTCTCCATGCATGCGTGACCTAGTGGCAGCGATTCAGATGCATGCCTCCTTCCACGTCGCACCGCAGCAATTTCGGCCGCCGATTCAGACGCACGCCTCGCTGCCACTGAGCCGTCGCACCGCAGCAATTAAACGCGTCAGACTTTGATTCAGACTAAAAAACCGAGCTCTTTTCAGACTTTGACCCGTCGCACCGCAGCAATTATACACGGGAGAGTAATCGCACGACGATACACATGCCAACCCTCTTCTCTCTATATACATCTCTCTTCCTCTCCCCTCTCCACACAAGCCACAGCCAGATCCATCTCCTCTCTTCTTCCTCTCCTCTCTCGAAGCACAAAGCCACACAAGCCAGATGGAGTTCACCGGAGTCACGTACTGGCCGCCGCGCACGTACCCGGAGGAACTCTACCCCCCCAGCGTGTTCGTGGAGAACAGACTCCGCGTGTGGGTGATCTCGAGGTGGAGGTCCCAGTTCGAGCTCGCCCGCGAGTTCCTCGCCTCCGGCTATCGCCACCTCAACCGCCCAACGGGCATGCGGCCCATGTTTAGCCTCGACGAAACTCGTGACAATCTCGGCAACGTCGTGATGCTCACGGCCACCTTCGCCAACTCGTTGGACGCCCGCTTCCTCCTCGGGACCGTCTGGTGGTGCGGCTGTGAGTTCATCGCATTCACGATGTACAACATTTACACCAACTACGATGCGGCCTTCCCCACCCCCCTCCATGTGCACAGGCTCCCCTACAACATCAACGACGAGGAGTGAGCAAGAAGGGGCGCCCTAGCAAGATGGGTACCCGGTGAAGCTAGCTAGCCCGGAGTGAAGATGCTGCTGCAGCCCTGTTTACTTTCCATTGTCATGTCGTGTCGTGTCTCCATCTAGTTTCTAGTTATTAGTAATGAGTTATAGAGTGTGTTTTCATGAGTTGTAAGGGTGCTACTTTATGTAAGGGTGCTACTATATGTTTCGATGTATTGTTCGTGCTAATATATCTATGTTTCGTTCAAGTAATATTGCATTCGAAGAAGTACATAACAACAACAAATAATAAAGACAAATAATATTATGTGCATTCTAAGAAGTATGGGTACGCAACAAGTATATAAAAGGGGCCCATAATAAAGACACGCTACGACAAGTATATTAGAAATTTATTTGTAATGTAAATATAAGTAAAACATGTTTCTAAGAAATTTATTTTCCGAAGCAACATTTTATTTTAGTGGTTTTAGTTGAAACATTTTTAGCTAAACATGGGTGCCTCTATGCTATATAAAAAACCGTATAAAAAAAGGGACGCGGGTGGGCTGCTTTTCTAGTTGGGCCTGATTACTTTCTCACGGCCCAACATCTATTCGGCAGCCTAGAACATTTTTTTTCTCGAAACTGAACTTTGGTCACTCTGTTAACTTAGGCCACCCGTTAACTGAAGAACAAAAATTGCGTAACGAACAGACGAACTTTCCAAATTACTTCTTCGATTCATGTACATGAACTTGGCATGGCGCACAGATCGCGTCCTCTGCCGTCACAGACCGAGCTAACTGACCAACTAAACCCCCAACTAGCTAACGACGATGAACAACAGGTAAAAGAAAAACAGAACAATGATAGAAACATAAAATCCTGCTGCCATGATATTTGCTTGCTTCTGCAAATCCACCATCTGATGCAGATGTTTCTTGATCTTCTTCAATTCCGCGTTCAGTTCGTACTCCGCAGGCAGTGCAGCATTGGCCGCATTCCTCGCAGCCGGCACGGGCACTGCTCTGTCCACTCCCGAGCTCAAATCCTCCACCCAATTTGCTGCAGCAGGCGGCGGCGGCAAATTGAACCCCAAATTGAGCAACCTAGTTGGCCTCAAATCTGAATCGAGGAGGCCCTCCAATTGAAGCCTTTCAACATAATCTTCCACCCACTCGAAATGGCCACATTTCTGAGGATCTGAAATCAGCAACATGAACTCTAAATCTCCCCCAAATTCGATGAGCTAAAACGAGATTCGGAGAAATCAGAGCGAACGCCGGCGAAAGAACGTGAAAGAACTGAGATCTAACCTTGCCATCCAGTCCCCGCTGTGTGCCCTTGCTCAAGCAAGTAACAAACTCGCGCCCACGATTTCCATTCTCGTCGCTCTTACAGATCCACCGCTTCAGAGGCTCTGGGCGTGAGCAGTCAGGGCACCTTGTCAGTGGAACTGCACCAAATCGCCGCCATGTTGAGTGCGAGGCGCCGGAGGAGGTAGACATCTCTCGTTGCCGTCGCCGGAGAAGAGGAAGATGGAAGATGGGGGAAAGGGGAAGCAATGGCACGGGCACGGGGCGCGGCTCTGGTCTAGCTGCGGTGAGGTGGGTCCCGCGCTGGCCTGGATAAGTTACCGTTGGGTACCCCGCTGTTTAAAGCCCATGTCGCCCGTGGGCTATTTGTGGATGCAAAAACGGCGCACGAAAGGCATTCATGCCAACGATGTCGCTGTCCATGAATTAGCCCAAATGGTGTTTTTTTCTATTCTCACCGCCTCGCGACGGCCGAACGGCACGGCCCAACCAACTAAGGCCCAAACGCCTCACCACGGCCCAATAACACGGCCCAACGCCACGCCTTCTTATCCACCCAAAGGTGTCGTGCCCTAGCTATTTTTCCCCACACTCGCCGCTCCCACTTGCTCGCCGCCGGCGACCAATCCACCTCCAGCTGCAGATCCAGCACCGCGTAGCCATAATGTTTAGGAGGGGGGGTTCAAACGCGGGCCGTGGTGGCCATTCCGGTGGCGGTAACCGCTCCGACGAGGAGCGGAAGGAGCGGCCGGAGCCGGAGCCGAAGCCGGAGCCTGAGCCGGACGATTTGCCGGCGGAGGAGGACGACGAAGAGTTCGTCCTTCCGGACGATTTGCCGCCGATTCCGCCGGACGGCTACCGCGTCACGCGCGGCGGCCGCACCGGCACCTGCATCTTCCGCGTCCTCTTCGACGCCATGTTGCCAGCATGGAAGAGGGTGGACGACGCCGACGCCGAGCTGGCCGCTGCGGAGGAGGCGTTCAAGGCCGGCGAGGAGGGCGCCGAGCAGCGCTTTCGTGTGGCGGTGGACGCGCGGGAGGTCGCCGTGGCCGTCCTCCGCATCGTAGAGCAGGAGGACCTCGGTGTCGATCCGTAGATTGACGACACCGCCGCCGCACCATCGCCGCCAACCGAAGGGCAATTTCTTTAGTTTTTATATTTTGTTATTATTAGAAGTAGTATGTAAAATGGCCGTTTGTGCCCACCCCCCTAAATATGAATGAAAATGGCTTGTGTGAAACTATTTTGCTATTTTCTACCGGTCGGAAAGCTCGGGATATGGCTCTGTTTTTGTACCAGCTGATGAGGTGGACAAGAGGTGGGTCCCGCGGTTGGAGCTGCTCCGGTGGGCCCTTTTGCTGATGTGGACAAGTGTGGGTCCCACCAAGCTCACATAATTCCAGCCACTAACCAGTCCCTTGCGCTTAAGCCCCACTGTCGCGCGAGAGCTATTTCAGCATCGATACGGTGTCGCACGAGAGCTATTTCAACCAATGAAGTCGCTGCCCATAAATTAGCATGGAAAAACGTCGCATAGGAGCTATTCGCCCCATTGCGTACCATGGAAATTGATGGGGCAATGGTTTTGTATCCTTACATGTGTGCAGATCCTACCGGACTTGGCCTTAATCAATTAGACTCCAGCTTATGTACGTCTCCTTTAAAGATTGGAAAACGATCAATCATGCCATCTTTTTTTCTTCAACGGATCAATCATGCATCTAGGAACGTGCGGTGTATGACGGTGAATCTAAGCCATTAAGAGGCATCTTAAATTAAAGCAATAAATTTCCACCGTTAATTATTTGTTGTTTTAATAATATAATAGATAGATAGATCTTATGCAATCCATATCTGTGCTGACGACAACTCTGTTTGACTTTAAATTGGCTGAGGTATGGCGTGTAGTGGCGTGGCGAAGGTATGGACTGCATCAAGCATAAAGCGCTGATATTTCAACGGCCCCTCAGCAAGTAGCAGGCCACGGAACTCGACTCGCCATGGATCTCTTCCTCTCCGCACCATGCGTCATCCTCTTGGTCGTTTCCTCTCTGTACCTCCTCCGCCTCTTCGCCGACGCCCGCCGCAACCTTCCTCCGGGGCCCTGGCCGCTCCCTCTCATCGGCAACCTCCTCGAACTCGGTGCGCTGCCGCACCGCTCCCTCGCGCGCCTCGCCGAGCGCCACGGCCCGCTCATGACGCTCCGCCTCGGCGCCGTCACCACGATCGTCGCCTCCTCCGCGGACGCCGCCCGCGACGTCCTCCAGCGCCACGACGCCGTCTTCTCCGCGCGCTCCGTGCCCGACGCCGCCCGCGCGTGCGCCCACGACAGGTTCTCCGTCGGCTGGCTCCCGCCCAGCGACCCCCGGTGGCGCGCCCTCCGCAAGGTGTGCTCCGCGGAGCTCTTCTCGCCGTCCCGCCTCGACGCGCACCAGTCCCTGCGCCGCGACAAGTTGCGAGGTCTCGTCTCCCACGTCGCGCGGCTGTCGCGCGAGGGCGCGGCCGTGAACGTCGGCCGCGTCGCGTTCGCGACCATGCTGAGCCTGCTCTCTCGCACCATATTCTCGACCGACCTCGACGACCGCGGCCGGTCGGGGCAGTTCAGGGACGTGATCAGGGAGTACACCATCGCCATCGGGGTGCCCAACCTGTCGGACTTCTTCCCCGTGGTAGCCCCGCTCGACCCGCAGCGCCTCAGGAAGCGCGTCGCCAGGGTGTTCCAGAGGCTGCACGCCATCTTCGACGAGCAGATCGAGCGGCGGGTGCTGGAACGCGACGCTGGGGAGCAGCCCAAGAACGACTTTCTGGACGTGCTCCTCGACTACCGCAGCCCGGAGGATGGACAGGGGTTTTGTCGGAAGACGCTGCTCACATTGCTTACGGTATCTTCTAATCCTAAGCCGCCTCTCAGTTAGCGAGTTTAAGAAGAACATTCCAACTGTTTAGCTGTTCTGCTTGTGGTATGATATAAGTAGATCAAGTGCTGCTAGCTATATATAAATGCTAGAGTAATTGATTACTTGCAAGTTGCAACCGTGCTACCGTGTATGTTCATATCTGAATTTTGATGTCATTACTTGCAATCGAACATATCTGATTTTGATTTAGATTACATGCCAAGTAACCTGATTCTGTCGGCACAGGATTTGTTTAGTGCTGGAACTGATACAAGTTCAGGAACCGTTGAATGGGCAATGGCTGAGCTGCTACAAAGTCCATCGTCCATGGCAAAAGCTCGCGAAGAACTTGCACAAGTGATTGGTTCCAAATCAGAAGTCGAGGAATCGGACATCGTCCAACTCAAGTACCTTCAGGCCATCGTCAAAGAGGTCTTCCGTCTTCATCCTCCTGCCCCGTTCTTCCTGCCGCGGCAGGCCTTGGCGACTACGGAGCTAGGAGGCTACACGGTGCCAAAGGGCGCGCGTGTTCTGGTGAACGTCTGGGCGATTGGCCGAGACAGCAAGCTGTGGGCTGATCCTCAGAAGTTCATGCCGGAGAGGTTCATGGGGAAAGAGATCGATTACCGGGGCCGGGACTTTGAGCTCCTCCCGTTTGGTTCCGGTCGGAGGATCTGCCCCGGGATGCCGCTAGCCGTGCGCATGGTGCATCTGATGCTTGCGACATTGCTGTACCAGTTCGAGTGGAGTCTTCCAAGGGAGGTGGAGGCAAATGGGGTCGACATGGGGGAGAAGTTTGGGGTGACTCTAGGATTGGCCACGCCACTACACGCCATAGCTCAGCCAATTTAAGTCAAATAGAGTTGTTGTCAGCACACATATGGATTGCATAAGATTCCATTGAAGTCGGCATCATAGGTCCCTAGAAATTTGTTGCTATTTGTATAGTGTATATTTGTTAAGTTGTCACGTCATATTCATACAATATACTACTACTGTGTTCTGTAAAATATTGTACAATTCTAGCATTTGATATCGTAGGTGTTGGTACATAAACTTGGCGTCCAAACTTGGCACATACTCCCTCCGTTCCAAATTAATTGACTTCCATTTGTCCACACATGGATGTATCTAGACATGTTACACGTATAGATACATCCACATGTGGACAAATGAAAATCAATTAATTTGAAACGGAGGGAGTACTCCGTACATGGCAAGGAGTTTGGTGTGATTTTTGCATGTATAGCCTACATAATTGGCAAGTTGTCGTCATGTCACAACTCACAATCATAGTAAGTTCTACTTGTGTTCTGTTGACTCGAGGCCTACGCAAGGACAGAAAAATGATAAGGGCGATTTTAGCATTGAAGTGCAATTTGAACCCAAGTCTTCTGCTCTTTCATGCATCAATCAGTAGAATCAAAAGTCCCAAATGGTTGAGAGGTGGACAATCCACATATACCATAACATTTCTAGCTTTTGACATTGGAGATGTTGATTCTTTTCTATATAATTGGTTAAACTTTACAATGTTTGACTTCGACAGAAGTTAAAACCCAGGGTAATTTGGGATAGAGGGAGTACGATCTTGCAGAAACTAAATCTTGTAGATCAGGATATTAAAGAACTGAATGCCAATGCAAATTAACTTGGGGCTAATGGCTTGCACACCTACCAGTCTAGCAAGGTCATCCAAGTTGTAACCTGGCATTGTTACTCCTTCAGTACTATTCTAAAAGAACTCTTTTCAATGTTTACCATATATTGTAGATCAAGGAAATGGATGAGGACCTTCATAGTTAACTTGCTTTAAACAGCTCACCAAATATGATCAATCATAATGAGACAAGGAAACAACGCATAAAACAGGAATATAATGCAGCACACCATGCCCATGCAATCCAACAAACACCCATTTTGACGCCAAAAGCAAACCATCCACTTTCACTTGACATGGAGTTTCTATGGAAACCCTGTGTTCAAACTTCAAAGTGTTGGCCTTTTGTCAAACCATAGTTATAAGGCTAACCAATGCCATTTGCAAACCTGACTAGCGAAGTAATCAGAACAAACGGTGCTCACCGGGAAACCAGAGTCGTAAGGCTACGCATTGAGAACTCTACCCCTAACACTTGCAGCACAGAACCACTATGGCATCCAAAACGGGCAGCTCAATCCCGAGAGCCGCCCGTTTTTCCCTAACCGGATGGCTTGAAGCTTTTCCTAGCAAGGTGGTCCTTTTTCATTGCCTCAATTGCCTCCCTGAAAAGTGAACAAAATTAATTCCATGTTTAATGCCTTATCTAAACTAGTATCGATTAACCAGAAGTACTCGTTCCAGGAGCTAGACCGATAATTTCTGTTGGTTATTAATAGTACTAGGTACGGATGGGTGCAAAGAGGACCTTATCTGTGTACCCATATGGTGTTGCTAGCTGCTCTCGTGCAAATGATTTCTTTGAGATACTCACCATGGCTGTTTCGTATAGCTGTTTGGTGTATCTGGTATTTTTACAGCAGATTAAAAGGCGAGAACAGTCAGTTAGCTACATGCCTCTTTTGGTTACGGTTCATGTGATTTGCACGACAATGTTCGACCTGTAGCTATGTAAAGGATTAAAGATGAAAAAGGGTTGTTCTGATGCTACCGTACCAGTAATTAGTGAATAACTTCAGGTTCTTTAGAATAGCTTGAGGGTTCATCCGCTATTGCAAAATTAGGCTGATATGGAAGCATTGTTGCCCGAACATGGTTAGACATTGAATCGATAATAACTTGGATATGTAGAACTATAAACAATGAAACCTTGGAAATGCCGTGATCTTGGAACACGGGACCAGTTCTTATAGACATTGTTATACTCCTTTGATCATAACTTAATTCTCTCGAAGCTAACGAGAAAAGTGAAATGGGCTACGAGAAAAAGGAAAAAACCCAGTGTCACTAAAGCAACGAGACCAAATCAGATAATGAAGACGTATGGCATGGGTTGATAAAGTTACCTGGATATAAAAACACCCGGAACATCTTCCTTTCGTCTACTAGCTTCTCAAATAATTGTAGACATAAAGTGCCAAAAAATTCCTAATTATGCACTTTTCTCCCTCTTTTACCTTTTGAAACGTTGGGCAATGGGCATTCTAAGGTAGTTTTCACGTGTGCACCAGAAGTCATGTAAACCAATCGATACATTTAATTTCAGTTGAGTTATCACTCATTTACCTACGTCTACCCAGAACGAGGGAGGACACGGAGATACCTCTCCTGAACTCGATACATAGCATACATCAATTGTCGTTTGGTCTCGTGAACCTGTCTTCTCCATCCACATACACAATGCCATAACATTTCTTATGCTGCCTCTATTTTCACTTACTCATGGAGTCATGGTCATGGGCATGAGATGTGTCAGGAAATTCCCGATAGCATTCGGTTCAGCAAAGGCACATGTATGCATGTTCTGACAACAAAGTGGAAAGTACTTCCGGCAAGGGTTCCCATAGGATTCTTACATGACAATGGTTAAAAAGGAGAATATACATCTTCTCTTGCCCATTAGCCATAATTCCTCACTTTCTTCCCCCTTTTGTAATAAATCTTTGTTTTTTTTGGGTAGTGATGAATCTTTGTTAATTAGCAATGCCTATGGAATAGCCTGACTATGTACTAATTACAAAAATTGGGTCTAACCTAAATCTGCATGTATCTAGACATAGTTTAGTGTGTAGATACATATAAATTTGGACTAGGTTGAGACATCGTTTTGTGGACGGAGGTAGTACATATAATAAAAAGAAAATGAAGCATTTTTATAATCAGTTCTACCATAAATACATAAGTCGCATGATTTAGCTAAACATGGAAAGACCAAAGGTTTAGTTCAGTGATATACATGCTTTTGTTCAAGGTGGGTGTTCATAACAAAAAAAATAGACCATATTTATGGAATTAAATGGAGCATGTTTTCAAAAGTCAGGGTAAACATGCCCACTGACCGAGTAAGGAAACAACATAACACACTAAGTATGTTTACACCACAAGATAGTTGTGTGGTGGCTTGACATTTTGCACCAAGTTAGTTTACTCGGATTATTCAGTCTTCTTTGTCCTACACATAATTTTTCGAAAAGGAGGGTACGTAAACCCCGACATATGTATCAATTACGCATATATCATTTACTCGCTCTGTTCACAATTATATTGTCTCATGTGTTCAGTCAAAGTAAAACTTAATAAATTTTGACCAAATATACGGAAGAAAATATCAACATTTCTAATATAAATTTAATTTATTTGAATTATCATAAAATATATTTTCATAATATACACATTTGATATTATAGATGTTGATATGTTTTCGTATATACTTAATCAAACTTCTAGAAGATTGACTTTGGAAAAACTCAGAACATGATGTAAGTAAAAAATTGAGGGTGCATTATTCATTATTCATGGTCGACCTGGAAAAGAAAAAAGCGAGACTATATGCCTCCTGACAATATAACCCCAGGAGCAAACGACTAACTTTTTTACAACAAATTAAATGAAAAGTATACAATTCATAGGTTAAGCCTTCAAAAAGAAATTGCCACACATGATACAGCGACGATGAGTCCAACCATGTAGACCCCGAGATGCATCAGACAACTCATAGGTTTAAGCCTTCGATTGTAAGGATGCATCACAAGACTGGTCGCTCGATTTCTTATATAATTTTTCACATAAATAGTGAGGATGGTTGTCAATGGTTAAATTCCCATTGGATTCTTACATGACAATGGTTAAAAAGGAGAATATACATCTTCTCTTGCCCATTAGCCATAATTCCTCACTTTCTTCCCCCTTTTGTGATAAATCTTTGTTTTTTTTCGGTAGTGATGAATCTTTGTTAATTAGCAATGCCTATGGAATATCCTGACTATGTACTAATTACAAAATTTGGGTCTAACCTAAATCTGCATGTATCTAGACATAGTTTAGTGTGTAGATACATATAAATTTGGACTAGGTTGAGACATCGTTTTGTGGACGGAAGTAGTACATACAATAAAAAGAAAATGAAGCATTTTTATAATCAGTTCTACCATAAATACATAAGTCGCATGATTTAGATAAACATGGAAAGACCAAAGGTTTAGTTCAGTGATATACATGCTTTTGTTCAAGGTGGGTGTTCATAACAAAAAAAATTAGACCATATTTCTGGAATTAAATGGAGCATGTTTTCAAATGTCAGGGTAACATGCCCCCTGACCGAGTAAGGAAACAACATAACACACTAAGTATGTTTACACCACAAGTTAGTTGTGTGGTGGCTTGACATTTTGCACCAAGTTAGTCTACTCGGATTATTCAGTCTTCTTTGTCCTACACATAATTTTTCGAAAAGGAGGGTACGTAAACCCGAAACTTCGACAAAAAAGAAAGGAGAAAACTAGTCCAATTCAAATAAGATCGAGCAAGAAAGAAAACGAGGAACTAGTCGAATCAAATAAGATAAACAAAAAACTTCAACGAATAAGTAAGAAAACCGGAAACTTTGACGAAAAAGAAAGGAGAAAACTAGTCCAATTCAAATAAGATCAAACAAGAACACGGACGAACAAGTAAGAAAAAAGCGAGGAACTAGTCAGATTTAAATAAGACAAACCAAAAACTTCAACGAATAAGTAAGAAAACTGGAAATTTCGACGAAAAATAAAGGAGAGAACTAGTCCAATTCAAATAAGATCAAGCAAGAACTCCAACGAACAAAAAAAGGGGAACTAGTCAAATTCAAATAAGATAAACCAAAAAGTTCAACGAATAAGTAAGAAAACAGGAAACTTCGACGAAAAAGAAAGGAGAAAACTAGTCCAATTCAAATAAGATCAAGCAAAAACTCCAACGAAGAAGAAAACACGGAACTCGACAAATTCAAATAAGATAAACCAAAAACTTCAACAAAAAAGTAAGAAAACCGGAAACGTCGACAAAAATAAATGAGGAAACTAGTCCAATTCAAATAAGATCTACCAAAAACTCCAACGAACAAGAAAAAAGGGAACTAGTCGAATTCAAATAAGATAAACCAAAAACTTCAACAAAAAAGTAAGAAAACCAGAAACTTCGACAAAAAAAAGAAAAACTAGTCCAATTCAAATAAGATCAAGCAAGAACTCCAACGAAAAAAAAAGGGCGAATTAGTCGAATTCAAAAAAGATAAACCAAAAACTTTAACGAATAAGTATGACAACGGGAAACTTCGACGAAAAAGAAAGGAGAAAATAGTGCAATTCAAATAAGATCAAGCAAGAACTCCAACGAACAAGAAAAAAGGAAACTAGTCGAATTCAAATAAGATAAACAAAAAACTTCAACGAATAAGTAAAAAACAGGAAACCTTGATGAAAAAGAAAGGAGAAAACTAGTCCAATTCTAATAAGATCAAGCAATAACTCCAACGAACAACAAAACAGGGACATAGTCAATAAGGTAAACCAAAAACTTCAACGAATAAGTAAGAAACCGGGAATTTCGATGAAAAAGAAAGGAGAAAACTAGTCCAATTCAAATAAGATCAAGCAAGAACACGAACGAACAAGTAAGAAAAAAACGAGGAACTAGTCAAATTCAAATAAGATAAACCAAAAACTTCAACGAATAAGTAAGAAAACTGGAAATTTCGACGAAAAATAAAGGAGAGAACTAGTCCAATTCAAATAAGATCAAGCAAGAACTCCAACGAACAAAAAAGATATACCAAAAAGTTCAACGAATAAGTAAGAAAACAGGAAACTTCGACGAAAAAGAAAGGAGAGAAAACTAGTCCAATTCAAATAAGATCAAGCAAAAACTCCAACGAAGAAGAAAACGGGAACTCGACAAATTCAAATAAGATAAACCAAAAACTTCAACGAACAAGAAAAAGGGAACTAGTCGAATTCAGATAAGATAAACCAAAAACTTCAACAAAAAAGTAAGAAAACCAGAAACCTCGACAAAAAAGAAGAAAACTAGTCCAATTCAAATAAGATCAAACAAGAACTCCAACAAACAAAAAAGGGGGAATTAGTCGAATTCAATAAAGATAAACCAAAAACTTTAACGAATAAGTATGACAACGGGAAATTTCGACGAAAAAGAAAGGAGAAAACTAGTGCAATTCAAATAAGATCAAGCAAGAACTCCAACGAACAAGAAAAAAAGGAAACTAGTCGAATTCAAATAAGATAAACCAAAAACTTCAACGAATAAGTAAAAAAGGGAAACCTCGATGAAAAAGAAAGGAGAAAACCAGTCCAATTCAAATAAGATCAAACAAAAACTCCAACGAACAAGAAAACGGGCAACTAGTCGAATTCAAATAAGATAAACCAAAAACTTCAACAAAAAAGTAAGAAAACCCGAAACTTCGACAAAAAAGAAAGGAGAAAACCAGTCCAATTCAAATAAGATCGAGCAAGAACTCCGACGAACAAGTAAGAAAACAAGGAACTAGTCGAATCAAATAAGATAAACAAAAAACTTCAACGAATAAGTAAGAAAACCGGAAACTTTGACGAAAAAGAAAGGAGAAAACTAGTTCAATTCAAATAAGATCAAGCAAGAACACGGACGAACAAGTAAGAAAAAAACGAGGAACTAGTCAAATTCAAATAAGATAAACCAAAAACTTCAACGAATAAGTAAGAAAACTGGAAATTTCGACGAAAAATAAAGGAGAGAACTAGTCCAATTCAAATAAGATCAAGCAAGAACTCCAACGAACAAAAAAAGGGGAACTAGTCAAATTCAAATAAGATAAACCAAAAAGTTCAACGAATAAGTAAGAAAACAGGAAACTTTGACGAAAAAGAAAGGAGAAAACTAGTCCAATTCAAATAAGATCAAGCAAAAACTCCAACGAAGAAGAAAACGCGGAACTATTCAATGAATAAGTAAGAAACAGGAAATTATTCAAATAATATTAATCAAGAACTCCAACAAATAAGGAAAAACAGGGAACTATTCAAATAAGATAAACTAAGAACTGTAATGAATAAGTGAGAAAACAGGAAACTAGTCGAATTCATTAGGATCAACTAAGAACTCTCATGAATAAGTAAAACTAGTGGAATTTAAATAAGATCAACTAATAATTCCATAGAATAAGTAAAAAAAGGGGAAGTAGTCTAATTCATAGCAGGATAATTAATGTAAGTTAGGGCTGCAAAAGCGAAAAGAAAAGTTGCGTCTCACCAACATAGTCCAGATTTTGAGCAATAGCAGCCGCAGGAACAAAATGTTGAAGAAGTCTAGAACTGGAATGTCATCAGCGGACACAATGAAGGGTGATATCACCAGAAAATCTACCAGGAACTTGAAGGGTTATATCAGGAGAAAATCAACCAGCACTCCGATCAGAATGGGAAGGATAACAACCTGACAGCAGACAACGAGTTACTAAACTGTAACTTACAATGAAAACTAAAAATGAAACCACATCAATTAAATTGCTCACCCATATGAACAAAACCGGACAGCTCTTCAAAGCATTTACATCCCACTTGAAGATAGGAGAAGCTAGATGGCGTGTTCTCCTAGAAGTCATGTAGACAAATGAATCTCTAGAGGCAGCAATAATATTTCCGAAGTAACAACAATCCACGCCCAACTGAAACTGGGAAAATAAGCACATCAGAGTTGAATGGCACAGTCAACCATGCTAGCACTACAAGTCTACAACTAGCATCAATCGAACTGCAACAAATCTCCTGTTATAAGAAGGGTAAATAAATGCTCAAAAAATTGTGTGGCCAACATGTCTAGATTTGCAAGACTTTAATTAGTTGAATGGTAAAAGATAATGAGAAGGCACGTACAGCAAACAGACACGAGATTAGGGGAATAATCACAAGAAAAATGGTTTCTTATGAGAATAAAATCTTTGTGCAGAAGATGCAACAGAAGTATATATGTTTCTTGCAGAGCCAATGTCATATGATCCGTAGTGCCCATTTGGAAGGAATGTCAGATGATAAAACCATATATGGATCACACTTGAATATTACGCCCTATGAGATGACACATTTTGGTAAAGGGGTCCGAGATAGACTATCCTCTTCATTGGCGGGGTAAAAATGTGAAAAGAGAAGACACGACAAAACTAATGCAATGCATGTACCTTAAATATATAGTGAGAAATTGAATTACAAGGAAATAAAACTAGATCATATTAGAGAATGGGTGGAGCTGTAGTCAGGCTAAAAAATGCATACTGTACAGTACTCTGAATTAACAAAATATGGGGGTTTACCTTTTAGCCTTAGCTTCAGAAGTGCTACCATACTGATCATTTGATGTGACACTATTCTAAACCTCATGTCCACGGGCTCCATCAGGCTGGACAATCAGCAAATCTAGCAGATCAAGAGCTTGTCCAGTATTGGCAAACCAGTTTGGCAATATCTTCTCCACTAATGTTCCAGGCTTGAGGTATTTGAGTGTATTGCAAATGAGAAACTTCAGAAGAACAAAACCAGAAAGTAACTATGCATAGTTTCGTGGAGCTTGCCAAAATGATGTGCCCTTAGTAGGTGCCAACTGACCAGCAATTTGAATAGGAACAAAAATAACCATACCAACAAAGATAATGCCAACAAAAAGACCAGGGAGCTTCCTCAAGAAAAAAATTTAAGAATGGTTCAGGCATGCATGGTTTCTAATCTTGCTCTTCATCAAGTTGGACAAATGGAATATTAACTCTTGTCCTCAGTATCTATTCAATCAAACAAGAAAATTCTCTCATTATACCCCTAAGTCATATACTGCATACACTATGAAATGATAAGACCACAAATACAGTAAGATAATTACCGGACGAAGAAGGCTTGAAAACATGGAGCGTAGTATCAAAAAGATGCATCCAATAAGCCAGTGAAGAGCAATAGAAGAAAATGAAGCCCATAAAGCTTGGAACCTTTGATATATTGTTGCATCAAACATTTTTGAAGTGCAGATATCAAGAGACCACCCAAAGAGCAAGGGAAGGATATAACCATGTTTATGAAATTAATAAACATATTGGTAGCAGCGATCAAATGTGCAATCAAAGTAGCGGTTCCTCTGAAGAACTTCTGGCACTGAGAGAATGTCTTACAGACCATAACATTATACCAGGCAGCCTACTTTAAGGGGCTCAACAAAAAGCATATCCCAGTGGGCCAAGGCCTTGAAGAAAATTGCAATCAGAAGGGGAAAGAGACCACCAAAGAGCAAGGGAAAGGATATAACCATCTTTATGAAATTAATAAACATATTGGTAGCAGCGATCAAATTTGAATCAAAGTTGCGGTTCCTCTGAAGAACTTCTGGCACTGAGAGAATGTATTACTGAACATAACATGTATACCAGGCAGCCTAGTTAAGGGGCTCAACAAAAAGCATATCCCAGCGGCTAAGGCCTTGAAGAAAATTGCAATCAGAAGGGGCTCGCTCGAGTATTGACTGAAAGTATGCATCCCAGTAAAAGTAACACCCAGCGAAAAGATAAATTTATATCCAATTAAAAGGATATAAACAATTGAAGTGTATGAGTTGACTTCAGCCATATTTCCAAAGTTGAAACACGGTGCACCATAGAATTATCCTTCCCAATGAAAAAGGGACAAAACCAAAAATACAAGCAATGGTTATGTCAAGTATTACCACCTGATAAGAAAAGCATATAGTTAGAATTTTCTGGAAATAAGTATAAGAAGGTTATCACAATAAATCTGAAGCATCCATTGTCCGAAAGCATGCACATAACTAAGCTAGCGTAAACAAAGCCATGGTGGAAGTGGAACTAGTCGAACAAGGTTATAAAATTCTGCAACAGCCAAGTGATTACAGCACCAAGAAGGACAAGCTTTGCCACTCGTGGTGAGACACTCAAAAAAAAAATAACCAAATAATCCTACTCCTATATATCCTACCATTGTAATTTGCATGTACCGAAGGTCGAGACTGACAAACAGCAAACCAAATTGATGATGTCTCGTCCAATTGCAGGGTAGGAAAAGCTAAAGAACTGAATGCCGTCTACTTTTTAGAGCAACTCGTACTATTTTATTTTATCTGATAACCAAATATTTAAGTTTTGCTATTTCTAGCAATAACCAAGACCGTAAATGACATCTGTACTTTGAACTGGATTTATACTAGACTATGACCAATGGAAAGCAAAACCATGACAAGATGTGCTAAATGCTCAAGAATATAACTGCATTAATCGGTGCCTTACTGCTACAGGAAGAATCAAGCAGTAAGTGATTTGGTGCTGGGTTTTTCCCCTTTTTTGAAAAAATTCTTCTGTGGTCTTTGTCTTGCAAATTATTATTTGCTTCTCTAATTAATGCAAAGATGTGCAAAGCTTTTGAACGCTCTATAAAAACAAGACAAGAAACAGGAGCTAGAGGTCCAGGCCAAGTCAATCTACTGCAGTAGTAACAAAATAGCCGAATCAGTCAATGTAACACCCAAATGGAACAACTTGGACAAGAATATCTCCTTATGATAAGTAGTACGAGACGGATGATGAAAGCAATCGTAGTAATTGAAACTTCAACTACAACGTCTAATTTTCATGTATTACAAATCGTAGTAATCTGACACTTGCAAAGAGAGTTTACAGAATCTGTACATGAATTTTACTCTCTCATTTTCACCTGAGTTAGTGAATTTGCAGCTTGTTTTGACAGAACAATTGTGTGTACACAGTTACAATGAGAAAAAACAAAAAAAATCTTGTCATACTATTTAATCCTTAATTGTGTATACTTCACTTAATACAAGCTGTAGATTCCAAAGCTTTTTTTTGTGTATACAGATATATAACATGTTTCACACTTCATGTGTTACAAATATCAAGACAGCATCTGCATATACAGTGCTCAGAAAAGCATTGATCTTGCTTGTACGAGACTTTGTGAGTTCGAGAATTGAAGAACTTACTTACGAGAAAAAGGAGCCACATGATTCAGGTGCTCTGTACCACCTTGTTGCTACATAGTCCTTTGCAAAGAAAAACATTTAAAAAAAAGGAGAATGTGAGTTAATAGATGCAATGACAAGCTCCATAACGTCCAAAATATAGCAGAAAGAGCATCATTATATGATACACGTGCAAGTCCAAAGTTACAAATTTTCAGTTTACAGTCTGAGTTGGCTAGTATATTCTTGGGCTTCAGATCACGGTGAAATACATTACCTGTGCCAAAATATAAAGCATAATACTGTCAAAGGAATAAACAGAAGTCCAACAATAATCTATAGATCAACTTAAGGATCGTGCTAAATGATTTGGTTAGCAGGTTTATGGAGATTATCAGTAGTTCACGGAGGCGTGGATGTGCTTGAGTGCACAGAGAAGTTGGTAAAGGGAAAACTGGTAATGCTCTGCTGTGAGGTCATCATTTGCTGTGATGACCTGATGGAGATCTGACTTCATGAGCTCGAAAACAACATATATATCCTGGAACTCCCACCGAGAAGGGGGAGCTATGTGCTTGAACTCTAATACGTCTGGAAACAGGATCACCTATCGTTCGTATCGATTGAAAGAAAAAGAAATCTGGATCAGAGAGACGCAAAGCTCACCTGCCCAGCAGCAGCCGTACTGCCGAAAAAAAAAAGAAAGACAATTAGACAAGCATGGTATTATCTAAGTAAGCAACTGACGCAAAGACCCAATCTTGGTTAAGAATTTCTGCTGACGACGAATCAAGAATCAGACAAGCACCAGGTCGCGAAGAGTGAATATAATTCTATCACAAAAAGGATCACCTACCGCTCGTATCGATTGAAAGAAAAGAAAACTGGATCAGAGAGACGCAAAGCTCACCTGCCCAGCAGCAGTCGTATGAATCGACGAAAGAAAAGAAACACAAGCTAGTATCGTACCACCATAGTACAGTAGGATCTAAGCTAAGCAACTGACGCAAAGATCCGATCTTGGTTAAGAAATTTCTGGTGACGACGAATCAAGAATCGCAAGAAAGCATCCAGAAGCATAGAGGTCTCTCACCTTCTGGCGGCTCTCGACGGGGAGCGGCATCTTGCGCTTGGGGACGGACCGGATGGCGCGGAGGCCAACAAGATCCAGGTCCTCGACGACCTCGATGTCCGAGGAGGACAAGTCCTCGCCGGCGGAGGACTGGCTGGAGCTGCGCACGGAGCCCGAGGGCGTGCGGCGGTGGAACAGGCGGCGGAAGCCATCGACAATGCCTACTCGATTCCCCTGCGCCGCCGCGGCATTGCCTGACTAGCCGTTAGCTGACGGCTCCTTTTTTGGGGGGGGGGGGGGGTAGCTGACGGCTCCTATATGGCACCCGTAGGCGGCGCGATTTGCCTCGGCCGCCTGAAGGAATCGCTTCATGGGCCGCTTTGGAGTGGCCCAATAAAAGAAGCATAGTTTATTTTTCTCCTTTTAAAATTTTAAAATCTGATTTTAATCTGAATTTTTTTCGAATTTGAACGTTTTTATTTGAACTATTTTCGCATTTCAAAAATTTCGAATTCGAAAATTTCTACAATCTGAACAGTTTTCGAGTTAGAACAATTTTCAAGTCTGAAAGATTTTCAAATTTCAACAAATTTCGAATTTGAACAAATTTTGAATTCGAACATTTTTCACAATCTGAACATTTTTTAATTGGAATTTTTTTCAAATCTTAACGTTTAAAATTTTGATCAAATTTTGAATTTGCACATTTTTAAAATCTGAACAATTTTTTAATTTGAACATTTTTCAAATCTAAATTTTTAGTTTCAAAAAAATTCGAATTAGAACATATTATAAATCTGAACAATTTTATAAATTAAAAATGTGAATTGTTTTGCAAAACAGGAAAAATAAATGAAAAGAAACAGAAAAATAAAGATAAAAGGAAACAAAGAAGAAAATGAACCAAATAAAAGAAAAAACGCCAAAATGGGCCGGCCCAGTAGGTGGTCTCCTTAAGGCGGCGACACGCCTTCACGCCGCTAACGGGCGTCATATAGGATTTACCCCGTCAGGTCCCACTATCGCCTTCTGCGCGGGGTATCGCTAGGGAGAGGGTTCCCTTTGAGAAGGTCAGTGTTCCCACCCGCCCCGATTCTAGCCTAGACCACATGCCATTAAGCTGTTTTCCCAACTCAGGCCAAACCAACGATCTTTTTAGTATTCCGGCCATCGTGACAACGTGATGACACGACTTATTTTTTGAAACAGATTAAAAAAGCTCTGGCTCATTCCATTAATTTAGAAGAGAGTTATAAAGTTTTACAAGGCGAGCAAGAGAGAGGCCACAAGAAAGGCGGTGTCACTTCCCAAACTAAAAGCCTACTCTCCCGGAATAAAAGACCCTAAGTGTTTCGCGCCGGCCCTAGCCAAAGGACCAACTCGCTCTTTATACCAACAATGACCAAAGACGGCGACTTGTTCTTGAAAATTCTCGGATTTTCTTCATTCCAAAGTTGCAAAGCCATGAGGATGATGATCGAGAGGGTGGCTTTTCTTCGAGATCCCACGGAGACAAAATTATCCCACCAATCCTTGACCAAATTGAAGGCAGCACAAGCGCGTGGGTCCAGCTGCATGAGACCAAGCCAATCTCGAATGAAGTTCCAAACACGCACGGAGTAACGACATTTGAAGAGCATGTGCACCGCCGTCTCATTTTCATGCTTGCATAAGGGGCATAAGAGGGTTTGACCATCCTCGCTTTTAAAGGCGATCCGCCGTCCGCACGCGGTTTTGGTAAATGAACATTTCAACTTGTGTGGAGCTACTCCCTCGATTTCAAAATATAGGACTTCTTATACTTTTGACTATATCCTAATTCGTACATGTGTAGGTATGTTTTAGTGTGCTGATTTACTCATTTATGGACGAATCAGGACAAAAATAGAAATGCTAGAAAGTGAAATATCTAGAAATCGGAGGGAGCACCTTTGAAATGCTGCTACACCGCTAGCTAGCTAGCTAACCAACGCTATTTTTTTTAAATAATACATTTTATTACAGAAAATCGAAGAATATTACACGGATTGAGACTATTTCAAAAATAATACAGCCTAATTTGCGGCCAGGACGATAGGCACCTATCGTCGGGGGCCAGGACGATAGGGCCGTCAACCGTCGGCTGCATGCGGCGCAGGACCTTATCGTCCAGGGCCAACACAATATGCACCTATCGTCGGGGGCCAACACGATAAGTACCTATCGTCCAGGGCCAAGACGATAGGGTCTGGTCGTCGGCGCCCCGCACGACTGCTGCATGGCACTGGATAGCAAGCTGTTTTCCTGCTAAATCGTTGACGCGAAAGTGTTTTTTTTGCCGATTTGTTCACGCATTGTTTGTCCCGCCATCTGTCTCGTCAAATTGCTTCCCGCCATCGTATCTCCCGCCAAAATCGTTCTCACCCCGTTTTCCCGCCATCTTCTCTCCCACCTGTTTCTCCCGCCAAATTCTTTCCCGCCCTTTTTTCCCGCCATCGTATCTCCCACCTGTTTCCCGCCAATTCTTCTCATCTCGGCCTATAAGAACCCCTTCTCACTGAGGTTGGTAAGCATTCTAGTCCACTCACTCGAACATGTCGAGCTTTCCTTCAGATGGTAGTTTCCCGGGAGGAATGTTGGCACTACTTTTGATGTTTACGGCCGAGTTCAAGGTAGACAATAAGGAGATCCCATTCGAAGATATTGTTAGTCATCCACCTCATCTCCGTGAGCTATCAGCGAAGCTAGCTAGGCATGGGTGGCCATGGAGGAGTTGGAAGGAAATAGAAAAAGAACTTGTGAGGCTGCATGCTAGGTGGCAGAAGAAGAAACTAACATATAGGAGTGAAGCAGATATGTTGGATGCTCTTCGTAAACCGATTTTATGGGTCGAGGAGAGCGATGATGAAGATGATATCTTCATGCCGAGTGAAGCGAGCAAGAAAGCTGCAGCAGCGGCGGCGGAGTCGTCGAAGGGCAAGGATGCCGCGTCGTCGAAGGATAAGGGTGCTGCGTCGTCGAAGGGTAAGGGTGTTGCATCGTCGAAAGGCAAGAGTGATGCGGGAGGCTGCGTCGATGGTAGATGACTTTTCTTTTCTAATTTGTAGAGTAACATGTATATTCAATTTATGTTGTGTTTTCGCTACTACCGATATTTTGTTGTCTGTGTAATTTATGTTGTCAATATAATTTGCATGGTTTGATTAATATCAATGCGAAAAGTAGTCACCCATCATCACCATTAATCGAAACAGAGTAGTAGCAACTAATATATAAGTCTGGTACATAGATAGTTAGAAAAGTCTCAACATAGATATAAATAAGTCTGGTACATAGATAGATAGACAAGTCTCAACTCATAGGGTGAAGTGTCAGCCACGCCGTCTGCCACGGCGCGGAGGTGGTGGATTCGGCGGCGTCCAACCTAACCTGTGGGGTGGCCGAACGTCACGTGCAGGAATCAGGGACTCATCGTGCTCCTGCTGTGTCTCCTGTGTGGGCTGTGGTGGAGGGGTGTTGTACATGCCCATCCAATCGCCGTGATGGCTGTACGCTTCCGGCTCACTCTCCCATGGGGATCCAGACGACTGTTGGCCGGAGATAGAAGACTGATATCCTGATAGAGGGAACATAAAAACTTAGTAGACGAAATTGTACCATGATTAATATCGAAAACAAGAGATAACAAAATACATACCCTGTGGCTGGGGTGGTGGACGAAGAATGAAGCCCGGCATTGGCCTCTGCTGCTGCTGCTGCCACGACGAACATCCAGCCTGATCAGGAGGCGGTGGTCTGGGCGTAGGCTGCGTAGGTGGACGTGGTCGCGGCTGGTGTCGGTGTCGCTGCGGCTGCTCAGGAGTCTGATGGGGCTGCGGCTAGGGCTGCGTCTGTGGCTGGGAAGGACGAGGTGGCCGCGTTGCTGCATGACGCGGATCAACATCGGAACGTGTGCAAGTGATCACCTCGTAGATACCTCGGAGCCTCTCCTCCAAGCGCCGCACCCAAGAGTAATGCGGCGGGCGCTCAAGTAGTGGTCCGCTCGAAATCGAACGAACGTAGGTAGCCACATCAGTCTGCAGCTCGTGTGTCAACTGAGCCTGTAATTTGGACAAGAATTTTTAATGAAACGTAGGTGAAGCATACTGGCATGCATTCGATAGGGGGAATGAACTTACGGCGTACTATCTGGTGCCTGCAGTAGACTGGCTTGGATACATATCCCACGTAGACGGGGCCGGTGTCGCCTCTGGGTGCTCATGATGCACGATGCGCACTCGTGTCGAGGTGGTATAAACCGCTAAATAGGAATCGAACAGTGCCGGATCAAACTCGAGAGTCTCCACCCAGACTCGTGTCGTGGCACTGTGCCACTCTGCGACGTACGGCTGAAGCCTCTGAAGCCACTGTTGCCTAGTCCTGTTGGTTCCTTTTCTTGAGAACCTACATTTGTGATGTGTGCTCGTCATTTAACTAGCTGTAACATGTGGAAAAGTTTGGAACGCATAGAAATACATACCCGTGAATAATGGGTGGGACGGGATTATCCGTTGGCGGAGGAAGTGCAAGTTGTCGAAGACCAAATTGCCTCATAACCCGCTGCTGGCCCATCTCCTCCATGAATATATCGAAGATGATCTTCGATTTTGTCATCCAGTAGTCACGATCTCTCGTGCAGAGCGTGGAGATACCACCCGGGTATTTAGCGTGCATAGCAGCCGCCGTGTACGGCTGCCAGATAACCGCACCCTCGCTCAAGTAGTCAAACTGCTCGGTGAAAGCCTCGTAGCAATTCCGCATGTTATCTTGAGCATAGCGTCTCTGCAGGAAACAAAATTAGTGACATCACATGTGTAATGAAACAGGCATGCAATACGTTAAATTGTGATGTGTACACATACCGAACGACGCGTCCACAGTGTACCGAAAGTAGGCATGTCTATCCTCTCAGCGTCTAACAACGGGGTCACCGGGTAAGCCTGCTCAGCTCGTACGTCTGGTTGTCCGATAGGGAACCTCTCCCACGACCAGAGCTGCAACAATATAGGACATCCAAGCAGACCTGCATTTGGCGCAATAAGTTGGCAGCCGTTGCAAATACCTCGGTAGGTAGCAGCTAACACAGCAGACCCCCAACTCCTCTGCGCGATTTGCCCTCTCTCTGTGGCTTCCGTGATCTCACGTGTAATAGGGATGTACCTCGCGCTGATAGTGCTGACATGGTGATGCACCTAAAATGCATCTACTTTTCCAAGCACTTTGCTTCATAATTTGTTCCGGAATCTTCCCATATTTGAATAAAACTGCTGAATCTGACGCTGTTTTTAGCAAAGTCTCCTTTCTGGCTATTTTTGCAGGAAATTAAATCGGGGAAAAATACCACGTCATATTTATGGAAAAGGAGGACATTGGGCAAAGGATGGACACGAGGAAGCGCTCGAGGGCCAAAAGAGGGGGCCCCACGCGGCCCTGTACCTGGCCGCGTGGGCCCACCCAATTGGGCCTCGGGCACCGCCTCGCCTTCGGTCTTCGACGTACCCCCTCATATATACGAAAAAGTGGGTGCCCTAAGAGGGGGAGCTTTCGCGAAACACACCGCCGCCACCACCACGATCTTCGTTTTCGGAGACAGATTGATCCAGGATTTCTCCTCCGGTGGAGGGATCCGGAGACCGTCTTCACCGCCATCTTCACCGCCTTCATCTCCATCGACCATGAGCTCCCTCTCCATCACCATGTGTGAGTAGTCCGCTGTAGGCATGTGAGGTGGATGGGGATTGGATGAGATTGATCATGTAATGATACCCGTTGTCGAGATCTTAGGGGTTTATCTTGAGGATATTTTTGTATTGTGTTGATGCACTTATGCTATGTTTAATGCTTGCTACTAGGGCCCGAGTGGCATGATTTCAGTACTGAACTTATTTTGCTTCATCATATAATTGAGTTTGGTATTATCTGCAAAGTGTATCACCTGCTATTATGTTGAACCTGCGAACCCTAAAAGTGACAGTATAGGGAAAACAAGGGGGAGATGTTTTAGTTTGAGGATTCTATGTGTTCATGAAGTGTTAATGCGTTGTTCCGGGCTATTCGAAAGGGTAGACCTTAATTACCTGTAGTTCCAAGTTGGCCCCGGTGAAATGGGCAGGTAGGACAATAGATGTTGTGCAAATTCTCTTGGTTAGTACGCACAACTAATTATGGAACACATACCTACATATATCGGAGTTAGAGATAAGTCCCATTGCTATTTATATCTTATTATATGATCAATCTTATTCATGCAACACCCCGCTATCACCTCATGCCTACGTTTTAAATCTCTGAGTTACACTTTCACTTTTCCGGTGAAAACTGGGAAACCCTTGTTCACTACTGCTGTTCTATTTGCTACTTGAATCATACTACTGCCATCACTATCACTGCTGCAAGTTTATTGATATACAGGTGTGGTTGAGAGTGACGCCTCAATTGCCAAAGTCTTATTGGTATTCTTGTGTTCCCATCGTGTCGAACTATAAATTTGGGTAATACTTCCCAACGAAGATTTCAGCGATCCCCTATACTTGTGGGCATCAAGACATTTTCTGGCGCCGTTGCCGGGGAACCTAGCTTTATTGGTAAGACAACTTGTTATCATTTATTTGCTGCACTTGCTTGTTCCCAACTATGGGAAAGGAAAAGAATACTCCGAAGGAAGTAAGGCCTTCAACTACTCGTAGAGGTACTGATTTGCCAAGTAGGCCAAACTTTTCACCTAATGTTGCTTCTGCTATTGTTGCTAAGAAGAAAGAAAAATTTATCTAGTTCACCATTGTCTAAGATGTCTACTAGTATTGAAAATAATTTAATATGTGGTAGCGTAGACAAAGAAGTGACACCTGAAACATCTGAGATAACTGAAACACCTGAATGCTATTATTGAAAATGTTGAGTCTGAATTAGAAGATAATGAATATTGTGATGATGAACATGAAACTTCTTCTGAGGAAGAGGATGCATTTACTATGGCTTTTATGGATTCGAATTTTGATAAATTGGATAAACTTGATATCTATAAAAATTCTCCTCTTGATGATTATTTCCCTGTTACTGAGAAAATGAATGCTCCAGCTATTAAAATTAAAGACAAAGATTATGAGTTTAGTGTTGATCCTGAAATAATTGAAAAAGCTGAGAAGTATAAGTTTTATGGGAGAGACAATGAGTTCCCTTTTGAACACATTGCTGATTTGCATGATTTATCTGTGTTATTTGGTAAAGATGAAATCCACCAACGCTATTATTTCTTAAAGTTGTTTCCTTTTACTTTGGGAGGAAATGCTAAAACTTGGTATAATCGTTTAGAACCTGGATGTATTACTAGCAAGGAGGAATGCTTGCAGGTATTTTTAATAAATATTTCCCTGCTGATAAGATTCATGGTTTAACTATTGAGATTAGCAACTTTTCACAAACAGAGAAGGAGGATTTACCCCAAGCTTGGGGGAGGTACAGTAAGATGGTTAGGAAATGTCCTACCCATGGCTTCAAGAATAATGAAATACTTGATATATTTTACAATGGACTAACTGAAAATACAAGAGGCTATCTTGATAGTATTGCAGGTAGTGTTTTCAGGGAAAGGACCGTTGATGAAGCAATTGAGTTATTGGAAACTATCTCTAGAAACTATGAAGATTGGAATATTGAAATAATAGATGACAGAGAGATATTTCCAGAGAAGAAAGGAGGTATTCTTGAATTAAACAATGAGGCAATGAAGGGAGCCTCCAAGGATATGAAAGAGAAGGGAATTAAAACCTCTCATCTTAAGGAATTATCTGAAATGGGTGTTAAACTTCCTATTGATCGACCATGTTTTCCAATCCCAGTCAATGCTATAAGCTCTTTGGAAGGTAATGAAAAGGTAACACCTCCTATTGATGTATCATATGTTAATGATTTTGCTTATCATAATAAACCTGAAGAGCATGATATTAGAATGAATATGATGGAAAACTCTCATAAAATTAAATTCCTTCGTGAAAATATAAATGCTAGTGTGGGAGAAGTTAGAAGAATTGTTAAACACTGTGAAATGATGAATAATCAAATTGAACAAATGGTTTCTCTTCAAAATCAATTGTATGAAAATCTTATTGAGAAGAAACAGGTTTGTGGGGTTATACTAGAGGTGGTGCAAGTACTCAGGACCCTGACTATCCTGAAAACCATCCCAAGAGAAAAGAGCAAGAGGCTCTCAAAAGGAAATCTTCTGCAGGAAAATCTCCCAATGGAAACAAAGGCATTGATGATTCTCAAGAACAAGACAATGATATTTCTATTTCTGATGCTGAGACCGAAGATGATAATGTTGAAGAAGAGGAATCATCTCCACCTGAAGAAGATCAACATGAAGTTGAAAATATTGCAGAACCTGAACCTCCTGAAAAGGAAGACCCTCAACCATCTACTGAGAAGAACAAAAAGAAGAATCATCCAAATCCACAAAAAGGTAAAGAGAGGGATCCATGGGTACAAAGACCCATACCATATCCCCAAGAGGTAATGAAATCTTTGGATGATGCTAGGTTTGAGAAATTTTTTGAGTTGATTAAAAATTTATGTTTGCAAATTCCTCTTGTTGATGCTATTAAAATTCCTCCATACTCAAAATATATGAAAGATATTGTCACTAATAAAAGGAAGATACCTAATGATGCAATTACTGCTATGCTTGCTGATTATTCATTTGAAGGAAAATTGCCTGAAAAGCGTGGAGATCCTGGTATTCCGACTATTCCTTGTCGTATTAAAGAAACTTATGTGAAATATGCACTATGTGATTTAGGAGCTGGTGTTAGTGTTATGCCTTTTTCTTTATATAAGAAACTTAACCTAAACAAATTGGTTCCAACTGAAGTTTCATTGCAAATGGCTGATAAATCAACTGCTGTGCCTATAGGTATATGTGAGGATGTTCCTATCTCTATTGCTAATGTGTTAATTCCTACAGACTTTGTTATATTAGAAATGCCTGAGGATGATAATCTATCTATTATTCTTGGAAGACCCTTTTTAAACACTGCAGGAGCTGTGATAAATTGCACTGAGAGCAAAGTGACATTTAATGTAAAAGGAAATGAGCATACTATCTATTTTCCCAAGAAGAATCCTGTTACAGTGATAAACAAGAGTGTGAATTCTATTCAAAGAAATACTATTATGATTGGAAGCTTTGAAATTGCACTACCACCTCCTGCACCAAAGTATGCTACCTTGATGATTGGAACTATTCCAATCAAGTATGAGGTATCTTGAAACTCTTCTTTATATCTATAAAATAAGAATCATGTATTATATCTTTTGCATATTATTAATGAGACTTGATCAACCTCATTACTAATGTGGAAATGATGAAAACTTGATTCCCATAAAAATTTGTATTGCATTTTAATTTTATTTATCTTAGAATTTTAGAGTATATGCATAATCATAATTATTTCAGAGTTCAGAAATTCCAGAATATGAAGTTTGAAAAATTCTCTTTAGAAAATTGTCTCTGAAAATTCCAGAAAAATTTGGAGGTAAGTTATTTAACCAGAGGGACCATCTGCCAGAAGTGGGACACCAGGAGGCCACCAGGGACCAAAATGGGGTGTCCCACGCGGCCAGATTCCTTGGCCGCGTGGGACCCACCAACTTTGTCCCCAGGTGGTGTTAGGTGAGTGTCCTGTGCCCATCTCCTTCCCCTCGACAGAAAACCACTTCCAGGTATTTTTCCCAAATTTTCCCGAGCTCGTTCTTCCTGCTATCCTTGGATCTCCAAGTTTAGGGCAGATTTTTCAAATCTGTTTGGTGGGATTGCTCCTTGGTATGTGACTCCTCCACCCATCCAATTATTTTTTGTTCTTGTGCCTCATGTATGAAGTATTTTGCTGCACTAGGTGTCACCTAATATGCTTGAGAAATCCATGGATTTAAGTTTTCTAGTTGATATGGATGCATGATATTGATGTGGAGACTAGTTATGGATGGCTCAATGTTGTTTTAGAGTGCTACATCTTAATTTTTGTTGAATATTATTTATGGGCAGCAAGGTACCATGATGAACAAAGGCAAGGCATTGCTTGGGATGAGCTCAAGACCGAGGAGAAGAGCATCTAAAGTCTCCCTTAATTATGATGACAACCATCTTTGGGAGGATGATGCAGTTTTTGTGGGAGAGAAGCTGAAATCCATACAACTAGATGGCAAGACCCCATGTTCTTGAGCAGTGGGGGATAAAAGAAGACTTCGACACCTTCGCCAATGCAACTGGTTTGCTTGAGTTTGCCCAAAATCCACGAGGTACATACGAGGAACTCTCGCGAGAATTCCTCTCCACATTCAGGTTTGAGGGCCCTGAGATCTACAAGCACGGTAAGAAGAGTAAGGCACCCCTCCTACCTTTGTTTGTAAATTTACTATGAGGGGGGAGCGCCTTGTTATGTCTTTGGAGGAGTTTTGCAAAGCTATTGGTGTGGAAAACAGGGGTAGTTGGGATGAAACCCGTGCTGACTCCAACCAGGAGCTTGTTGCATTTTGGCACTCTATTTCTGTTAACTCTCATGATAGATTGAATAGGGGTAAATTTACTCATATACAGCACCCAAGTTTGAGATACTTTGCGTTGTTCCTTGCAAGAGGATTTCTTGCTAGAGACAACAATTCTGCTTGCACGGGACCAATGGTTTATTTACTTAAATGTGCAAAAGAAAACACCACATGTGAGTATAACTTGGGAGTCATTCTTGCTAGATCCTTGCATACGGCTGTGAGTAGAAATATTACTGATCAAACCCCTATTTATGCTGGTGCTATTGCTACTTTAGTGTATGAATACATTAAAGATGAAAGAGGTTATGGTGATAACATGGGTACTCCTGTGATGGAGTCCAATTTACTCGATTTTGCTTTGACTACCCGTATGGATATAAGTGTGATGCATGGGGATCATTATTGGTATAACTATTTGAGTACTAATGGACAAAGAGTGCCCATTAGGCTCCCCCGTGCTGACCTTTTTGACAGGAGTACCGGAAAATGGATTGTGGAAGAGATGCCGCCTCAAGAGGAGCCACAAGATCCAGGGATGCAAGGCTACCAACCTCAAGAGGAGCCCCAAGACTCAGGAATGCAAGGCTACCCATATGGTTACTTCCCTGGAGGTGGAAGTGGATACAACTACTACCCGGGATACTAGCTTGATCGCAAGCTTGGGGGAGTACCTCTTCCCTTTCCATTCATTGTGTTATATCACTGTTATCTTGTTATGTTTTAGTTTCTTGTTCTAAAAATCACAAAAACACAAAAAGATTTCATTTGTTTCTTTTGTTTAGTTACTTCTGGACATTTACTTTATGCATCTTAAAACTAAAAAGAACAAAAACATTTTCGTTTTATTGAATCCAAAGTGAAAACGGAGGTGCAGGAATTGCTGAAATCTGCTCACTGTTCTATTTTTCATATTTTCTCTGTAACTCCGAATGAGCTAAAATTTTAACCACTACTGCAACTTTTCATAACCTACACACCGTAAATTATGAGATTTTTCTGAAGTGTCTAGGTAGGGTAAAAACAGTACTGTATGCAGTAGTATTTTATGGCAGATTTGAGTTTTTATTGCGCAGTTCAAATTGGGAGAGGAGAACAACAATGATGAGTTGATGTGCGTTAAGTGGATGAAAGGTATGACACCTTTGCCCTGCTTATGTGGACTTTTTAATAACAGCAAGTACGCACATCATAGTGTCTTTAACATCTAGGGAAGTGGTAGCAAATGTTTATCTGCTCCGTGTTCTAGTATGTTATATTATGATGCAAGTGAGATAATATGTAGCGACAACACTTGGATGTGAGTTGAGTAATTGTGGCTCTAAACAAAGGTCTACGCATCCCATTGTGCTTGCTAAACTTGCCAACCAAGAATAAAAGAATTTTTCAAATGATAAACATGAAGTCATATGCTTGACAAGCTTAGTGGTTGGGAGTTAACTTAAACTAGTTCAGCAACGGCACCAGAAAATCTTGCACAGTTGACGAAGACTTGTAGGACAACTCTTTAATTTCACAGTTCCCCGGCAACGGCGCCAGAAAATGTCTTGATACCCGATGACGTAGTTACCTGCGTCAAATGAATATGGGTTAGGTTGAGACTCCAAGTGCAGAGTGTATAGTAAGGGAAAGACTATTTTCCCCACGAGGGTGACTCGAGGGTTTATATCGAACTCTCGGGGAACTGTGCCAAAAGAATTATCTCCTTATCCTTCTTTGTGAGACCTGCAAAACAAAGTAAATTATTTTGTGCCCTCAACCTCAAGCAAAAGATATGAAAATAAATAAATGCAAAACAGGAAATAAATATGCAATGATGATAAATAAATATGCAAGGATGGTGGGAACAATGATGGATGATATTTTTGGGTTTTGTATTGTGAATGCAAGATGTAAAAGTATTTTTGTATTTTCGGATTTTTAAATGGCAGAAAATGAAAAGTGCTTAAAAGTTGTTGGAAAGGTGTTTCTTATGATTAAAAATGGACCGGGGTTCATGGTTTCACAAATGCACTCTCTCTTTAATAAAGTGGTAGATAATGGAACACTAGAATTGACATATTGGATTGCAACACAAAGGTTTCATGACAAGTTACTAATTATATGGGCATCACGTCCTAACATAGAGATCTTTTGTTTATTAACCTCTCTTATGCTCCACCAAGATGCGAACTAAATCATAACACCCTAGTAATTAAGATAGATCAGAGTATAGTTTAAGTTCTATGACATGAAATTAAAATAAGAACATGCTAGATCTAGTCATGGAGAAGTGGCATGGTCACTCCCACATCTCCGGTAGCATGGTATTTTCTTTATCCCTAGTGAGGCAACAAAGTAAGGTAAAAACCCAAGTGGATCACGGAACTGCTGTCACCTTCACCGCACTAGCCACCCCCGTTACTCCATCTAATGCACACGTTCCCCCACACACGCTCTCATACACATGTTGGATCAAAACAAGTAAACAAGAACGGGGTACATAATATGCATCTACTTTTATAACTGAAACAAAACTATTGCAATCTCAAACATATATCAACTCATAAAAAGATCCACCACAAAGGTATTACATAGATGACCGTAATCAGGCTCAGCAGCTCATACGGTGCTAATTAGTGAAGCGCAAAGAGAGGAGAGATACATAAGTTACTTCCACAAACCCATAGTCCAGGGGTGGACTACTCCTTCTTCATCATGGAGACGGTGGAGAATTCGTTGGAGAAGATGGAGACCACGCCGGCAGCGCCCCGCCGGAGTTTTCCCCCTCCAATCTGCAGCTCCAGGTCTCTGTTTCGTGGTTCTGTGTTTCTCCGGCGCTCTCTTCCGAAAGCCATCGGGGGACTATTTTTATAGTCGTTTTTAGGTCAAGGCGAAAGCAGGGAGACGAAGATCGACGGCATCGGAGCCTCGAGGGGGAAAAGGAGGTGCCCCACGCGACCAAGGAATCTAGCCGCATGGGCCCACCTAAAATCCTCCTTGGACTTCCTTTCGTGCGCTTCCTTTGCTCCTACGCTTTGTTCCTTCCAAAAACTGATCCCCGTGAAATATTCGGTCATTTGGACGTCGTTTGGGTCACTGAAACATCAAAATATACAAAATAGGGTTTTCTGCCAGTGCAGGGTTAATTACAGAAAAATAGGGAAACTGTGAAATATATTCCCAAAATCAATATAAAACAATGATATAACCCTTATATGATGCAAATATGATTGAAATATAAGTAATACAATGCAAAGTTCATGTATGCATTTTACATACATCACCATGTAGCTAGGCTTCTTACTTGATATTTATTGTGGACGAAGCTCATGAGGGAACTTGAACTTTGGTGTATCCCTCTTCCTTGGGAAGTGTCCATGCACTTCTTGTGTGGAAACTGAAACTTCACGTTTCCTTCCTTCGAATCAATTATGGCACCTGTAGTACGAAGAAAAGGTCTTCCAAGAATAATAGGGCTAGAGGTTTTATTCCCCATATCCATAATTATGAAATCAACAGGAACACATGTCATATGTAACTCTACCATAACATCACTTACTTTTCCTAAAGCATGTTTAATAGAGTCATCATCAAGTTGTAATTCAATTGAACATTTTTCAAGGTTCTTTAACTCAAGTACTTCATATAATTCTTTAGATAAAATAGAGGCACTAGATCCTAGATCAAGTATAGCATGGCATGTCTCTTTTCTAATGGTAACTAGTACTTTGGGAATCCACATATCCCCAAGCTTAGGTGGTATCATAGCTTCTTGGTTGTACCTAGCAATCTTTTCTTTTAGAACATGATTAGCTATATAAGAACCAAAACCTGCTTGGTTAGAGTTGATGGAAGGATCACTTGCAAACTTTTGTAAGATAGATATCAATTCATGCAAGCTACTATTCTCTAAGTCAAGTAATGGATCCTTGACTTCACTAAGCATTTTAACTTCCTCAACTTGTTTCTCATTCATTACCATAATAGTTTCCTTATTAACTCTCTCTTGCTCATAAATGTGTTCCCAAGATTTATTTATAACCTCTTGACAATATTTTATTTTTTCCTCATGTTTTTGAGCTATAATGGTGTTCTTTAATGAGAAAAATTCCTTAGTGAGCTGATATACCCTTTCAAACAAAGAGTCTTGTTTTTCAAACTTAGATATAAATTCCTTATTAAGCTCCTTTTGAGTAGATATAAATGACCTAATGGTGTTTTCCAAATCACTAGAAACATTACTACTAGTGGTATATTTGTTTGGAACATATGGGGGTTTATTATAAGAATTATAATTGTTATTACCATACCCATTATTACCATAGTTTCTAACAAAGTTAACATCAATACTTTCAGGATTATCACCAACTAGTTCTTGCAAAGGGACATTTTCAATATTTTGTTTATTAATGTAAGCAAGAATAGTGTCCATTTTAGTTGACCAATCACTAGTTTCTTCTATGGAGTTTACTTTCCTAGAGGGATTAGGTGCTCTATCAGTATGCCATTGACTATAGTTTTGCAAAATACTTTCCAATATGTTTTTAGCTTCTACTATAGTTTTTCCCATAAAATCTCCTCCAGCAGCTGAATCAAGAATATTTCTAGACATGTAATTTAGACCATTATAAAAAGAGTGTAATATGGTCCATTCGTTAACCCCATGTGATGGACAAGTTCTAAGCATAAGTTTTATCCTATCCCAAGCCATGGCAACATGTTCATTTTCATTTTGCCTAAAACAAAGAATATTGTTTCTATTCTGCAAAATTTTAACAGGGGGATAATATTTCTTAATGAAAGCTTCTTTTAAATCATCCCAAGAATTAATGCTACCAGTAGGTAATGAATGCAACCACTCTTTAGCTTTTCCTTTAAGTGAGAAAGGAAATAACTTCAGTTTTAGAATATCACTTTCCACATTTTTAAATTTTTGCATTTCACATATTTCAACAAAATCATGAAGATGCATAGAGGCATCCTCCATAGCACTACCGCCAAATTGTTCCCTAGTTATCAAGTTTAACAAACTAGGACTTACTTCATAACTATCAGCTTTTATCTCAGGTGTGGCAATGGGCCTAGCAATAAATTTATCATTTGGAGTTTTTGTGTAGTCACACAACTTAGTTCTGTCTTCCATTTTTGCAAGTTTTTATGTGTTTTAATTTTTTTATGCAAAACTAAAAATAAAATGACACTAAACAATGCAAACCGAAATAACAAATGAAACACAAAATGCAAAACTGAAAATAAAATGTGCAATCCGAAATATGCAAGACAATAACAAAACAAAATAAAATGCTTTGAAGGTAAAGATGGATAAGATGATGCTCACGTAGGTGCAACCTCCCCAAGCTTAGGTGTTTACACAAGTTGGTGATGAAGTTGACTTTGTTGTGAGATATCCTTTCTACTAGTTCAGCAGCGGCACCAGAAAATCTTGCACAGTTGACGAAGACTTGTAGGACAACTCTTTACTTTCACAGTTCCCCGGCAACGGCGCCAGAAAATGTCTTGATACCCGATGACGTAGTTACCTGCGTCAAATGAATATGGGTTAGGTTGAGACTCCAAGTGCAGAGTGTATAGTAAGGAAAGACTATTTTCCCCACGAGGGTGACTCGAGGGTTTATATCGAACTCTCGGGGAACTGGTGTGAATGATTTATCATCTAATACAATGCAAAGTTCATGTATGATGATATAACCCTTATATAATGCAAATATGATTGGAATATCATCTAATACAATGCAAAGTTCATGTATGTATTTTACATACATCAATGACACATGATGAGTGATACCAATTTTCTGAAAGAAACCATGAAGTTTTTCATATTCACCACCCCAGTCGGTTTGCATTGTAATTATTTTCCTACCAAACTTGCGTTCAACAAGAGCTTGGAAGTTCATAAAAACTTGGTACACATCAGAACGCTTCTTAAGCAAATAGATCCATGTAAATTTACTATAATCATCGATAAAGCTTACATAATATAAGTGTTTGCCAACAGAAACAGGTGCAGGACCCATACATCAGAGAATACTTGTTCCAAAGGAACAGTAGAGACACTAGAGGAGACAGGATACGGCAACTGATGACTTTTAGCTAGTTGACAAGAATCACAAATGTAAGGATTTATTTCAGGGGTATACGAAAGCTGATGTTTCCTAAGAACTTGCTGAACCACAAACGAAGAGGGATGTCCTAAGCGGCGATGCCATGTGGAGGATGATGGCTTTATTGTAGCAAAAACTTGTTTGGAGGACCCGATAGACATAGGCACAAGCGGGTAGAGACCACCATGACACGGCCCCTTAAACAGAATTCTTCGAGTTTCCTGATCCTTGATCAAAAAGAAGTATGGGTGAAATTAAAGAAAAATGTCATTGTCAAGGGTAAGCTTATGAACAGAAAGGAGATTTTTCGTGGCATTAGGAATATGAAGAACATTGTTCAGATTTAAACTACTATGGGGAATGTATAACTTAGAGTGACCAATATGACTTATAGACATACCATTGCCGTCGGCCGTGTGCACATGATCATATCCTTTGTACTTGTCGTGGGTGGTCAATTTGTGAAGCTCGCTTGTGATGTGGTCTGTAGCACCCATATCAGGGTACCAATTTGTATCAACTCCATAAGATGCAGCAGCAACATTGGCACCTTTTTTCTTGTCACCTCGGCCACCTTCATCATCCGAGCTTCCCTTTGGATCATCCTCATAACGCCACCAACAAACCTCAGCTGGATGTCCATGGATCTTGCATATCTGACGTGGTATTGACATACGGGGTTAGAGCACGACCATGTCCAGAACGGCGACCCCTGTCATCACGGCGGTCTCTATCATCACGCCGACGATCTCCACGATCATCCATGCGGTCATCACGACGGCGATCTCCGCGATCATCCCTGCGCCAAGCATCATGATCATCACGGCGTCTGTCATCACGACGTCCATCATCGCGGCCATCCCAGCGGCGTTCCGACTCGTAGCGATCTCCGCGGCCACGGTCACCTTGATCGTCAGAACGACCACGGTCCCGATGATCAGCAGAGTACCCACGGTCACGGCGGTCTCTGTCATCGCGTCTCCATCCATCATCGCGGTTGTCTTGTCCACCGTTCCGATCACGACGCGCAGCGTTCGCCGAAGACGTTAAGCTAGCATCCTGACCAGTTTCAGAGAGCATCTCTTGCCGCATATCATGGGCACAGATTTGAGCATACAGGTCATCCAGCGTGATGTTGTTGTTTCCGTTGACAGCAGACACCAAGGAGTTGTAGCCCCCGTCGAGGCCATTGGTGATGTAGCCCACCATCTCATCCTCTTTGACAGGTTTTCCGAGAGCAGCAAGTTCCGAGGCAAAAGCCTTCATCTTGGCAAAGAACTGTGCAGCAGTGAGGTCATGCTTCTTCATGGCATTGAGGGCGCCGCGGAGCTGATTGATTTTGGCACGAGAACCTCGCGTGAACATCCGGGTCAGAACGGCCCAAACGCCAGCCGTGGTGTCCACATCAATGACATGGGCAAGAATTTCTGGTGAAAATGAGTTTATGATCCAACTCATCACCGTGGAGTCCCTCAGCACCCAAGCACCATAAGCAGGGTTCGGGATTGTAGCTTTCTTTCCATCTTTCAAAATCTCCAGGAATTTTGCCGGTGCAGCGTCGGTGCCATCAAGGAGATCAAGCACTTGAGCTCCACGAATGGCTGGGTAGACTAGTGTCTTCCAGAACAGGAAGTTCGAGTTGGTGAGCTTCTAGGAGGGAGGGTTCCCCAGGGCAGCGGACACAGACGTGGCTGAAGAAGACGACGCCATTGAAGCTGCAGCAAGGAGGCTTTCAGATCAGTAAGATCGTGTGATGTTTTGAGGGTTTCCGATCGTGAGAGGATTTTGGCTTCCGATCGTGAAGATCGTGGAGTTTTTGCGGCGACAGGAAATGCTTCTTCTGCTCCGCCAGCGGGTCCTCCTGAAACGGGGCAGTGCCGGTGCCGTGGTTGCCGGAGGCGGTGATCATGGTGGTGGATGGAGACGGCTGGGCCTTCTTCTTCAAACTTCATGTACACAAGCTAGAAACAAGATCACTGGATGTCGTGAAAACCAGCTGCGCGCAACAGAAAATAATAAAACTAGGAGGTGTTTCACGTAGTAAAATAGGTTGGACCTGCCAAAATGTCAGGAAGAACAGTTGAGTCAGTCGTTTTATGAGATGCAACTTTGCATGCAGGCACAACACGAGATATGCAATTGTCAGGGTATGTTACATGTCTATCTCACACCACAAGCGCGTCGCCACGACCAAACGACATGCATGCAAATCTATCAACTCCACGTACAAGATTTCAGATTTATCCGATGTTTTCTTTAACCTCGAGGGGTCATGCTTTAGGAGGACAGGCTAGACTGTGGGGCCTTGACCCTATTGGTACAAAAAATTACATAAGTGACTGAAGATAACCAAGCCGACTCAATAAACGCCTCCAGCTTCACGACATTCCATGCATTTGCATTGGGAGGCAAAAGGAAGCTACCTGTGTGCATCAGGGGAGGACTCCAATCCTGGTCTCTGCGTGAGTGGTTTGTGGGCTTGCATGTATTGTGCTGATATGTCACGATTAATTTCTTCCAAACAACCCAATGACAAAATCCAAACAACGCATGACAAAATCCAAATTGACATTGTCGATCCTCTTCATCGCCACCCATCTTCTCCTTTGCACTATGCACCGTCAAGCACGCAACCCACAATTCCTTCAGGTGGTTGGAATGTTGCCGTTTCCGGCGTAAAGCTAAAGCATGATCTCACCGACCGTCTTAGAGCATCTCTAGCAGAACCCGCAAAACCAGAAACCGCAAAAGCATTTTGCGGGTCGCATTTTCGCGTTTTTGCTCTAGATTTCTTGCAGCAAAGATCAGAACCCGCAAACGCAACCTGCATTTCTTCGATTTGGAAATTTGAGAATTCGCGGAACGAACTAGTTCATATTGGACAGCAGCACGAGTTGATTTTTACACAAAATGCGGCCTAGCTCGCCGCCGATCACACCTAGCCTACATCTACGCTAGCCTAGGTCGCCGCCGATCAAACCCTACCTGTCAAAATGCGGCTCCTCACCGGAGCCATGGGCGCGGCAGCGACGCAGCGGCGGAGGAGCTTCACTCCTCGTCGGAGTCGGTGACGAGGTCGATGACGGGCGGGAGCGTGCTGATGACCAGCGCCTGCTCCAGCAGCCCCTGGTTGATCTCCGCGGCGACCTTGGCGGCGGCAGCCTTCTCCTCCTCCTCGTACTTGGAGCGCATCATCGCCGCATGGAGCTGCCGCTCCATCTGGTCGTCGGGGACGAAGTCCTCCGGCCCGAGCGTGACCCCGAAATGCCCGGGGTCGTAGTCCTCCGGCGGCGGAGCACCTGAGGCCGCGGAGGAGCTGCTCGCGCCCGCGGAGGAGCTGCCCTCGCCGCGGAGTTGCTTCCGGCGGCGGATCTCAATCTCGCGCTCGCGCCGGAGCCGGTCGAACTCCGGCAAGTCGCAGCGCACCGACCCGCCGCGACTGTACTTCCGTGCGCCGCGCTTCCGTGCGCCGTCGCTGCGGACGACCTGCGCGCGCTTCTCATCGGAGTAGTCACCGCCGAAATGGTCGTCGCCGGGAAGCGGGGCCTCTCTCTTAGGCACCATGGCGTCTCGGGGACGCCGGATCTGCGGGAGGGCTGCTGGGATTCCTCGTCGGAGACGGCGGACTGGGTGTAGGGATTGCTCGTCGGCGCGGCGGAGCGTGCGAGGCGAAATGGGGATTTCGACCCGCAAAGTCGACGCAATCCGGCTAAATAGGGTTCCGGCCGCTCCTTTCTCGGGCCCCCGCAAAACGTTTGCGGGTTGGGCCAAATTTGCAGGCGCTGGTCTGGCCCAAATTTCGCACCCAACCCGCAAACTCGCCGGAATTTTGCGGTTTTGCCGCGTTTGCGGGTGCTGCTAGAGATGCTCTTAATGTGCGATAACTTTCAACTTTCACTAGCAATACACGCAAATGCTTGGTCACTTGGGGAGTAAGGAAATGAACACTTCGAGTCATCAGGTAGATAGATAAAGAGCATCTCCACAGGGGGCATTCAAATTCATATCCACAACGGTACACCTCAAAGGCCCGCCCACCAAACGGTCCGAGGTGCCGACCAAGCTACAAACACCTTGTGGGCGGCATACAACATGAAACGCAAACAAATTTAAACTACATAACCTTTTTTGATTCAAACTTAAGCTAAACGATACAAATTTAAGCTAAACGATATATAAACAATACAAATTTAAACTAAACGATTCAAATTTAAAATTAAACCGATAAACCCTAATCTAAACCCCGCCGCTCGGGCCGGCCTCGTCGTCGTGCGCGGCCGCACACGCCTCTCCTGCCAGAGGATGCTCGCCGCCCGCCGCATGGCATCCCGATCTGCCTGCACCGCTGCCGTCGTTGCAACTTCCCTGGCGTCCATCACCCTCGCCAAGCGTGGCTGGTTCAGCTCGTCGTGGGCACCCGCTCGGCGAGCACCTGGGAGGCGTCATGCGCCTGCCCCTCTGCCTGCGCGATCAGCTGCTGCTGCTCCGGCGCTGCCGCTTTGGTGCTGAGCTGCTCGTACGCCGCTCGCTCCACGGCCATGAAGGCGCGTCCACGGTCACCCCGCTCCGCGCTCCTGAATGGAGGCCGTCACGGAGTACCCTCTGCGCCGTCCTCCTGCGCCACCGCGTGAGCACGGCGTGCTGCCTAGGTGAGGGTGGCCCATGAGGTGACGAGGTAAATGGCAAGAAATAGCCGTAAATGACGAGTTTTGACGACGTCGGGAAATTCGTGTATCGGGTCACTGAAATCGGTGCAGGACCCCAAAACAGCGGGTTATAGCCCACGAAAATGGCCAGAAATACCCAAAAATGACGAGTTTCGACGACGTCGGGAAATTTGTGTATCGGGTCACGGGCCACTGAAATCGGTCCAGGACTCCAAAACAGTGGGTTATAGCCCACGAAATTGGCCAGAAATGGCCGGAAATGACAATTTTTTACAGTGTCGGGAAATTCGTATATTGGGGTCACGGGCCATTGAAATCGGTCCCGGACCCCAAAACAGTGGGTTATAGCCCAAGACAATGGCCAGAAATGGCCGAAAATGACGAGTTTTGACGACGTCTTGAAATTCGTGTATCGGGGTCACGGGACGTTGAGTCGGTCCCCGACCCCAAAACAATGGCCAGAAATGGCAAAAAAATGACGAGTTTTGACGACATCAGGAAATTCGTGTATCGGGTCACGGGCCGTTGAAATCGGTACGGAACCGAAACAGTGGGTTATAGCCCACGGAAATGGCCAGAAATAGCCGAAAATGACGATTTTTGACGATGTCGGGAAATTCGTGTAACGGGCCATGGAAATCGATCCAGGACCCCATACCAGTGGGTTATAGCCCACGAAAATTGACAGAAATGGCCGAAAATGACGAGTTTTGACGACATTGGGAAATTCAAGTACCGGGATCACGGGCCACTGAAATATGTCCTGGATCCCAAAACATGGGGTTATAGCCCACGAAAATGGACAGAAATGGCCGAAAATGACGAGTTTTGACGACGTCTTGAAATTCGTGTATCGAGGTTACGGGCCGTTGAAATTGTTACCAGACCCCAAAACAGTGGGTTATAGCCCACGAAAATGGCTAGAAATGGCCAAAAATGACGAGTTTTGACGATGTCGGGAAATTTGTGTATTGGGGTCACGGGACATTGAAATCGGTCCCGGACCTCAAAACAGTGGGTTATAGCCCACGACAATGGCCAGAAATGGCCGAAAATGACGAATTTTGACGATGTATTGAAATTCGTGTATCGGGGTCACGGGCCGTTGGACGAATGGCAACGACGATGTCGAGAAGTTTGTGGGAGTGGTTTGGTTCTCGAGGACTTCTTCTGACAGTGGCGTTCTTCAGATCGTCATGGACCTTCATCAGCGATTCATCCTTCTTCTTTGGCTCCGGGAAAGATGTTGTCTTCTTGGCCCATTCGGTGACTTCCCGTCCGCAACCAGCAATGCCAAGACGGCTCTGGGAGTACTTGCAGCGACGGCTCGCCATCGACACGGTCTAGAGGTTGAAGACGAAGGACATCTCAAGGATCTCTATGTAATTTTCGTTTTTAATTGTTGAGGTGTTTTGTACAATCCCATTTTTTAATGCGAGGGTCCTTTTGCAAAAAAAAATGTTTGGACAAGGGAAAGTGTAACAAATCAACAAGACATAGAAATGCGTAGAGCAAACAAGTAGCTTGGCCCGGGCAGGCAATAGCACTAGCTAGAAACCTTTTCTTTTAAATTTTGCGGGTAAGAAACTTTTGCTTTTCGTTTCACTAGCCAAACATACCCAAACAATTTAGGCCGACGCTTGACTTGACTTGACTTGGCTGAGAGGTGCAAAAGTTGTACAGCCAATACATGCACATGCGGGCTTTTATTTGGTATATAAATTAATCAATATATCACAGATTATAGAATAAAAGTGCATGAGCGATCTTGACTAACCACAAGGATTCTGATTTAGGTTTGTATGTACACTGACTGACTTATTATGTTATTTGTTGTAGGTGCAAACCGTCAAATAATCTCAAGACCCAATTAAACTGACCTTCTAGAAAAGGTTGTTCCCGGCATCTGCATCTTGATGATGACCCAATTAAACTGACCTAGTGCACCATTCATTATTGAATCATATAGTTCTATGATATCCCACTACTTTTAAAGGACATTTTACAATATATGTAATAACATTTTCCTCATATTTTTTCAGGGGATTTTTGGAGGAATTATTCAAAACAATATACTGTTGTGATTCAAATAAAAAGTCTTAAGATCAAACGAGGAATTCAAGAAACATAAGAAGTAGCTTTGGACAAGGGAAAGGTGTTCAAACTACGCATGACTAAACCCAAACTGTCATTGTCGATCCTCTTCATCCCCACCCTCCCGTGTGCGCCCCATCGTCTCCTAATTTCCACTCTGGTCGCCGTGACTTTGCCGTAGCAGTTCCTTCAGGGTGCTGTGTTATCCTCAAGCACGCAACCCATACGCAATTCCTTCAGGGAATGTTGCCGTTTCCGGCGTAAAGCTAAAGCGTGACCTGTCGTTTCAATCACTAGCGATACCGCGTCGATGGTTCGAGGACTAGTTCTGATTGCGTTGCATGAATCTTAGTGGTGAATCTTAATGGTTCGAGGACTAGTTTTTTTTTGCCATCCTGAAACTTCCAACTCTCAAACCTTTCACTAGCGTAACTTCTGATTGAGTTGCATGAATCTTACTGCTTGCTTTTTGTATATATTATGTGAAAATTAGCACAGAAAATCTGAAGCTAATTAGCATGCAGGTGATAAATAACAGCCGCGAACCAGATTCGAGGACAAAGAAACCCCAACTGAACAATGGACAGGGAAGACAGAGAGAAGAAGAAAAGAACATGGAAGCTAAATAATCCAATACTAGTCTTTATACATTGAAGCTAAATACTAATCAGTCCGGTGGTACAAACAGATATAGATGCCTAGCTACGCGTAAATAATGGTTTTTAGACCTTGAAGCTAAATGATCTTGTCTACATCGTACGGACAGGGAAGACATAGTAGATCCTGAAGCTAAATAATCTAGTTAGTCTGGTAGTAGTAGCTACGGTGGCTTGATCTGTGGCGGGCAGCCGGCGTTCCTCGTCGATCGGGGCATCATCACCGTGTTGCCCTGTACAAACAAACATGGAAGCATCGCGTAGCTACATATCAACTCAGTAGATAACACGAGGTTGAAAGCTACTAGCATTAATGAAGGATTAGGCGCCGACGTACCGCATCTTTCCGAAGGCTAGGGCGCCGGAGTAGACGAGCACGCAGACGACGCCGGCCAGGAGGAGGAGCGCGAAGCCGGCGACCGGGTCTTCGGGGCTGGAGGCGAATGCGAACGCGGAGGTGAGGCAGAGAGCGCCAAAGAGGGCGAGGGCGGTCGCGATCCTGGCCGTGGCCGTGGCCGGCGGCGTCCCGCAGAGGCGCTGGGTCCAGATGAGCAGTATGAGCATGAGCGAGGTGTAGAACGTCGTGGAATTGAGCAGTGTAAACCACGCGTAGCTGGCGGGGAACATGGTGAGCCTCGCCGGGGGCTTCATGGCGACCCGGAAGGTCACCGATGCCACCACGGCCGCCGGACCCATGAGCGCCGCGGGCATCTCGTTGATCCACTCGCGCAGGGGCGGCGGCATGTCTTCTCCTGCTAGACAGAGACTGGAAGGAATTAGCTAGTGTGTGTAAGATCCTGCTTCCTCTCTGATCACGGCGCAGCAAGGACCAAGATACTGACTGACGCCTGTGGAAGAGGGGGGAGGAAGATGATGTACCTAAGCGGTGTGTGCTGCCTGCGTCGCTTGCTCGCCGGCCGCCGGCCCCGTCCTGCGACTGCGAGCGAGAGATGTAGGTTGCTGAGCGAGAATGCAGACGATCGAGGGGAAGGCTGGGTGCTCTGCTCTGGAAGAAGATAAAATGGCTGCCGCCTGCAGGCGAGGGAGCTTTGTACTCGTAGTAGTGACAAGAGAAGAAAAAGGAGGAAGATACGCGACGCGCAACGTGTCGAGCAGCGGAGCACAACCATTAAGAAAAGACCTGAAATCCACCTACATAATCCTGCTGCTTGGCTAAGCCACAGATAAATTGAGAAGCTGCGTGTGGGGTAGGGTTTGCGTGTGTGCATGTAATTAATATGCGTGAGTGAGTGTGCACATGTTTTTGAGCACCTGAGTTTATACCGTGTCTCGCAAAAGAAAGGAAAAATAATATTTGCATCAGCCCCGGAAGGGGGAGCACGGTGAGTGGCTCCTTCGCGCCACTAGCCGCACTGGGTGGCGATGACATCGTCGCGTACACGTCGAGCAAGGTGCCTGTTTCACCAAGATCTGGGCCAGCGCCCTCTCCTTCTCGGCGAGTTCGTTGCATGGACGTTGGGCTGGAGGGAAACTTGAGCTCGAGTGTGAACCAGTGAGGGATGCCAGGTTCATCACGATGGCGTCGGACTTCTCGCCACTCCCGGTGGTGCGTGGAAGGGCGTGACCCTCCGGTACCTCTTGTAGGTGGGAAGGATCTCTTGATGGTGGGATCGGTCTCGATCACCATTTCGACTGAGGCGGCCATCGGGGTTGACCAGCGCTCAGAGCAAAGGGTTCGTGGAGACGAACCCGTGTGTGGGCCTTGGGCTGTCATGGGCCGACGAACGCAAGGCCTTTGAGAAGGCCCTCACTTTGGAAGCATCGCGGTGGTCGCGGTCTGGGATGGTGGCCCACACACTAATAGGAAAAGGGTTATAGCGGCCACCTCAGAAGTAGCGTAATACACACACGATACTGCTAATGAGTGTACCGTGCTCTACGAAAACGCGCTACTAAGTCGAGTATACTAGTGGCGTGATGTTTCACAAGATGCGCTACCACTAGTAAATAGTCTCGGGCACACGGTACAAGTAGTAACATACTGGCCATCTCCGTTGCTAAACAATCTTGTTTATATTAGGAGTGATGGTTAAACTGTATTTTTTCTACATGATGCGACGGTGATCGTTAATTGTATTTTTTTATTTGTGGTAATATAAACAGCATGCACTAATTAGTACCCTGATAATTTATTGATTGTACCCATTGTTAAACTCCTCCACTGCACAATGTAATTAAGTCTTTGTAGCAAATTAATATAGAAGGAATTACATTGTGCACATAGTAAGTACTAATTAAGCAACTAGTGGATTTAGGCACGAGTACTCCTAGTAGTAAAACTTGAGCAACTGGTTGATGCATGCATCAATTGAGCAAACACACCGGCTGACATGCTGACACGGACATGATGGAAAGGCCACAACAGTGTAGAGTCACCACGGTCCACAGGAGATCCGACGGCTCTCATCATCCTCAAACAAGCACGCAATCCCTGTGCTCTCCCTATCTTCGTTCCGATTGGCCGAGGGAAAGAAACATGGATTCGATGACATGACAAACATGATAAAATCTACTCGCAGGCGTCTTTCCGTGCTAAACAAGCCGATGGAAAGAAACATGGATCGGTGAACATGGTGGTGGATGGAGACGGCTGGGCCTCCTTCTTCGGACTTCAAGTACAGAAGCTAGAAAACGCTGGATGAGCGGGAGGTGAAAGAAACAAACGAGAAACCATTGCTTTTGGCTTCACGAGCGCACACACACCCAAACCAACTAGACCTACTAGCTTGACTTGACTCGGGTAGGTGCTGCACGAATTGTAAAGCCAATAATGTGCAGGAGAGATCGGAAATGCATAACAACCCACTGCACAAAAACCAAATTTTAAAATGTAAAAAAAAAAAAAATCGGACATACTTCAAAAAAATATGTTAGTACAAAAATTTACGTCCCCTCACGTCTAGGCTGGACAACCTGTAAAACCTTAGACGTGGAGTAGCAGGGAGGGCACAACTATTTTTATATTAAATAGCGCGTTAGCCGGGCCTTGAACTTGATACCTCTTGACTCTGATACCATATTGAATTGATGCACTAGCCAATTATCCCAAAAGTCCGAACTGATGGAAAGGGTTAGGCTTTATATTTTAACACTCCCCCCTCACGTCTAGTCTGTGACGTACATGAAGACCCTCAGACGTGCGATCAATGACAAATGTAGCTATTTTTAGATAAACAACGCGTTAGATGGGTTTTGAACTTGATATCTCCTGACTCTGATACCATATTGAATTGATGCACTAGACAATTATTCCAAAAGTCCGAACTGATGTAAAGGGCTAGGCTTTATATTTTAACAGTTTATAGCTCGTAAAGGCCCATACATGGGTTCCACTAATTATATCCTCTATATATGGACCCACTAATTTTACACTCAATATTGCATTCTTCGCCGTCGAACATGTAGGGACCTCCTCTCCGGGACATGGGCGGGAGGAAAGAGAGGATGCAGGAGGAGTCGCACCACCGTGGCCCAAGAGTCGCAGGTGCAGCTTTGCCTCTATCGTGTAGTAGCCCCGAGCGGCGTCGTCCTCCTTCGTCCTGGCCACGGCCACGCGTTCGGCCGCGCCGCCGGTGATCTGCAGTCCTCGCGCTTCGAAAGGCACCAGGGCTTGAAGGGAGGCAGACTGGAGTCCGCACCCGGCTTCCGACCCGCATACGAGAGCGCCACGGCAATCTCGGCGATGCGCAGCTGAGCGACACCCTTGTAAGTGACGTTGCGGAAGCTGAACACGGCGGAGAGGTTGTAGGAGACGGTGGAGGTGGCGTCGTCGAAGTCCAGCGCGTAGAGGGTGCCGTTCTCCACTCTGTGGACCAGCATGTCCTCGGTCACTGGGAGGAGAGTCAAGAGTAGTATCATAGGCACGAAAAAAAGCAGCAGGCACAAGCAGCCGGTGCACACGTCAGTGCCCCTTGGATCTTTCTTCGCCATGGCGTGCACTGGTTGGAAAAGCTTACAAGAGTGAGAGGTTGCCGAAGCGGGTTTAGATTGGATTATATCTACGTTCAAGATATTACTAGAAGGAGATGGCGCGCTTTGCTGCGCCTGAGGGTACTATTGCTGATTTACGGTGATCAACACATGACATTCTGATATGAGTAAATATTAATAGATCTTCATAACCTTTTCAAGCAAATATTATAGATATTAGTCTAGTATCTGCAGTATATACCATATAATGTAAAATTAACAACTTGGAATTGATTAATCACCGGAAGAGGCAAGCCCCACGTGCTATGTGGTGGCGCATAAACCTTGTGAGGAAGAGGTTAGTCGAGGTGTACCAGAGGCATAACTTGCATGTGTCGCTTGTGCGCGTGCTTGTAGCGAAGGGGGGTGGCACGGTGAGGAAGGGGAGGAGAGGAGGGCCGCTCGGTTGGCTCTCCGGCGGGAGACGACATCTGAGACGCGAGGATGGCGCCGCGCGGGGGAGAGCAATGACAACTCTCAAGTTTGAATCCCTACCGCGCTTGTCGTCGTATGGAACAACAGATGCCTAGGGATAGGCTTAAGGTTGGGGCCGATGGACGCTAGAGGATTCGGGGAGGGATAGCGCGCTAAGGAGCACGCACAGAAGAACAAGCAATCACACAAACGCGGGGATTTACCCTGCTTCGGGGCTCTCGTGGGAGATAAAACCCCTACCGCAGCATCTAGCCTACTTGGTGTATTCTCCTCTCTGCATATGATCGGTACAAGTGCTCCATGTGCTGAGTGTAGGATGCCTCCAAGAGGTCTTTGCTAGGAGGAGCTCCATGTGAGCGGGGGGAGAAGAAGAGCGAGCCCGCGCAGGGGCCTCCTGGGAGCGTTCCCCTGTGCCCTTTATATAGAGAGAGCCCAGGGGACAAGGGATGGCCCACATGACACTGTACACTCACTGTAGCTGAGGTGACTACTGAGGTCTTGTCAACACTGTACGAGCGTCACGCCCGTACCCTCCTCTACACTGTAGCCACGTCCAGGATGGGCGTGGCCTGTCTTGTCCTTGTCCTTGTTTTTGTCTTCTAGCTCCTGTCTCCGGGATCTTCGGTAGGTGGCAGGAGGTATCTTGTACTTGACGAGGATGTGGCTGGGATGTCGGTGTGGTGGAGATGTATCGGATTAAAGCTGCAGCCGAGTTGCGTGATCTGTTGGACCATGGCCGCAGCCAAAGTATGAATCAACTCGTCCCGGCTGAGTCCGAACCGAGGCCGGAGATAACTCGGTCCGCTCCTGGTCGCAGCTGAGGAGTCGATCGATCGGAGGCTGTATGCCTCGGACGATCGGAGGCTGGATACCTCGGCAGAGCCGAGTTTGGCGATACCTCGGTCCAGCCTAGCTCTGGCGATACTTCGGCCTAGCCCGAACAGAAGAAACCTCGGCCTACCCAAGACGAGAGAGCCTCGGCCCCCCATCCTGGCCTGGAGATCTCAGCCAGCCACGCAGAGGCCTCGGCCAGTTTGATATTAAACCCTCGAGTCACCCTCGTGGGGAAAACACGTCTTCCATTTACTACACACTCTGCACTTGGAATCTCAACCTAACCCATTTACTTTTCACGCAGGTAACTACGTGAAGGGCCATCAAGAGTGCTTTCTGGCGCCGTAGCAGGGGAAGATACAAAGCTTCTTGCAGAATATTTTTCCCGTCAACTACACGCCATCAAGACTATTTTCTGGCGTCGTTGCCGTGGAATCATTGTTGAAAGGTTTATCAAAGGATATCTCACCAAGTCAACTTCATCACCAACTTGTGCTAACACCTAAGCTTGGGGAGGTTGCACCTACGTGAGCATCATCTTATCCATCTTTACCTTCAAAGCAATTTATCTTGTTTTGTCATTGTCTTGCATTATTTTAGTTCGGTTTGCATATTTATTTTCAGTTTTGCATAAAAAAATAAAAAACACATAAAGCTTGCTAAAATGGGAGAAAGAACTAAGTTGTGTGATTACACAAACACTCCAAATGATCAATTTATTGCTAGGCCCATTGCTACACCTAAGATAAATGCTGAGAGTTATGAAGTAAGTCCTAGTTTGTTGAACTTGATAATTAGGGAACATATTCATGAGCAAGAGAGAATTGCTAAGGAAACTATTATGGTTGTGAAAGAGAAGAAAGTTGAAGAAGTTAAAATGCTTAGTGAAGTCAAGAACCATTGTTTGACTTAGAGAATTGTAGCTTGCATGAATTAATATCCATCTTACAAAAATTTGCAAGTGATCCTTCTATTAATGTTAACCAAGCTGGTTTTGGTTCTTATATTGCTAATCATGTGTTAAAAGAAAAGATTGCTAGGTACAACCAAGAGGCTATGATACCACCTAAGCTTGGGGATGTATGGATTCCCAAAGTCCTAGTAACCATTGGAAAAGAGACACACCATGCTATACTTGATCTAGGATCTAGTGTCTCTGTTTTATCTAAAGAACTATATGAAGTACTTGAATTGAAAAATCTTGAAAAATGCTCTATTGAACTTGCACTTGCTGATGATTCCATTAAACATGCTTTAGGAAAGTAAGTGATGTTTGGTAGAGTTACATATGACATTTGTGCCTGTTGATTTTCTAATCATGGATATGGGGAATAAAACCTCTAGTCCAATTATTCTTGGAAGACCTTTTCTTCGTACTACAGGTGCTATCATTGATTCAAAAGAAGGGAATGTGAAGTTTCAGTTTCCACACAAGAATGTGGAACACTTCCCAAGGAAGAGGGCACATCATTCAAGCTCCCTCATGAGCTTCGTCCACAATAAACATCAAGTAAGAAGCCTAGCTATATGGCTATAAAGAAAGCGCTTTACGGGAGGCAACCCGGTTGTTTTTATTTGTGATTTTCTTTGTGTCCTCTTGCTGTAACAAGAGACTTAGTGTTTAGTTTAGTTTCTGGAATTTTTAATAAAGTGCCAAGTTTTACTCATTTTGGTATGAAGAAGTTGCTTATAGCGTTCGGAGATATTATTCCTGCACGAATCTGTGCACGGTATGATTTTTAATTCTTATTCTGTAACTCCGAATGAGCTCATATTTAAACTGTAGAACTTTTCATCCTCTGTATGCATGAATTTTTCGGAATTTTCGACAAAGTTAAGTAGGGTAGAAAAATACGTTTAGCTGCTGCTGTTTTTCTGGACAGATTCTGTCCCATTTTGTTTGATGCATGCTTAGAACTTTTAACATGAATCTTTTTATCCAATTGAGTTTATGAGTAGGCATACAACATTATACACTTTCTGGACATTCATATGAATTTTTTCTAAGGATTATATGCAGCAAGAAATCTATTTGTTTATCACTACTAATGTGCCCCACAGAAAAAGAAATGGGAGAAACGGTGTTTTGAAGTTTTTTCACAGGGATTAGAGGAGATGCACCAAGAGCTATCCAAGGATGGTGAAGACCATAAGCTTGGGGATGTGAAGACAACCCCACTGGACCTACACACTCTCGGTTTGCACACGTCTAACTTCTGTTTTTCGATCGAAACACTTTATCGCATAAACTTGGAGCGTCTTTTTGTTTGTTTAGGTTAGATTTTTATTTTGTGAGACCACCACACTATCATTTATATATGAGAGAGCTACTGGAAATTTGGGTTGAATTATGTTGGATGCTATTATAAGATTGGGAAAAGGGATGTTGAGTTAATTTTAAAAGATACATATAATTGCATGATTCATGAGCTTGTTAATGAGTAATAATTTGCAATATTTTATCAAGAGCTATCTTTTATTCATGTTTTGATGCTAAATGTTATTCTACCTTGTTTTAACATGGATTAGTTAGTTCTATGGACACTCATGCATGCATTTAGATGGTCAACTTTCTCCCTCTTGCTAGCCCAAAAATTCCAACAAGCAAAAACTTGTTTCCAACACCTTCAACCAAAGTTTTTCCAGTGAGTCCACCATATCTACCTATTAGCTTTATGCTATTCCGAGTATGTTTATCATGATATTTGTGTTATCTATACCTCTGAATGAAAATGCTTATGTTGTTAATTGTTGTGGGAAAAGTTGGTTATATAGCTCTCTCGAACTTGATGCACACTTTACTTTCATTGCATAAATAAATATGACCCATTGTGATTAAAATTATGATGTTGTGGACTTGACAAATGTCTTTGGTTGAGAGTTAGCTCATATGTGCTGTCACATGGCAAGCTTTCAACATTGCACATCATCTCATTTAGTTGATATCATGTACTTTTGTTTATGCTTACCATGGGTGAAATAAATGGGAAATGAAGTGAGTTTAAATGAGTTTGTATAAATGGTTAGAGAGACGCCTGGGCCGCTAATCTAAGCCATGCATCATTCATGGTGGAAATTTACTTACATGCTATGGTGAACCTTCTGTGATACACCTTACAATAAAAAGCTATCCAATGGTAAATAAAAAGGGTGTTGAGATTGTTCATTATGTTTGTTTGTCTTGTCATTTTGATATGGGCTTGTTCCATATCCTGGGACAAGAGGTACCCCAGTTGACGCTCTTAATGATACTTTATTACTTACAATGATATTTAACTTGAACTTGCTTTGTTTTCCAAGTTGAGTAACACATGGAGTAGGTACTTGTATTCAAGGGGCATGAGACTTTCAACCTGTACTTTGTCAAGCACACTACTCGTATTGCTTTCACTTTAAACTTAATCATTCAAGATGCTATGATAGGGGAATGAGAGCTTGACACCAAGGATTACCATATTACAATCATTGACTTAAGTAGAGAAGTTCAGAAGTTAGATGAAATTTATTCATGCTTTACCTCTACTCATATATATATCTTTCCAAAGTGTCCACCTTTTATATTCAGATTTTCACAAATACTCTATGACCATTGTAGGATGTTCTTACTTATTATTATGCATACATGTGGTCCATAGTACTTCTTCTCTTATGTTACACTTTGTGAATTATCATTGAACATCCTTGCATTGAATACTTGATATCACTTCATAAACTATCTTGCATATTGCTACTCCTTTTAAGAATGAATCATTTTACTCTATGTAGCAATAGTAATCATCTTTGATATCCATTGATAGTATTAAATTGCAAAGTCCATGTTAGTTTTATCACCTTCATACTCGAGGACGAGTATAGGTTAAGCTTGGGGATGTTGATGCATGTAAAATGCATACATGAACTTTGCATTATTTTACTTATATTCCAGTCATATTTGCATCATATAAGGGTTATATCACTGTTTTATAATGATTTTGGGAATATTTGATATGTTTCCTATTTTTTATGGAATTAACCCTGCGCAGGCAGAAAACCCTATTTCTTTTTTAATGTTTCAGGGACCCAAACGACGTCCAAATGACCTGAAATTTACGAGCGTCATTTTGGAAGGAAAAGACTGGGGCGAAGGAAGCAAACAAGCGGAGGCCCGAGGGCCAAATAGGTGGGCCCACGCGGCCTGTACCTGGCCGCGTGGGACCCCCCTTGGGCCTCGAGCTCCGTTGCCGTCGATCTTTCCTCCACCGACTCCGTTTTGACCTAAAAACGCCTATAAAAATAGTCCCCCGACGTTCTCTGGAAGGAGCGCCGCAGAAACACAGAAACACCGAAACAGAGACCTGGAGTTGCAGATTGGAGGGGGAAAACTCCGGCGGGGCGCTGCCGGCGTGGTCTCCATCTTCTCCAACGACTTCTCCACCGTCTCCATGATGAAGAGGGAGTAGTCCACCTCTGGACTATGGGTTTGTGGAAGTAACTTATGTATCTCTCTCTCTCGAGCTTCACTAATTAGTACCGTATGAGCTGCTGAACATGATTACGGTCATCTATGTAATACCTTTGTGGTGGATCTTTTTATGAGTTAATATATGTTTGAGATTGCAATGGTTTTGTTTCAGTTATGAAAGTAGATGCATATTATGTACCCCGTTCTTATTTACTTGTTATGATCAAGCATGTTTATGAGAGCGTGTGAGGGGAACGTGTGCATTAGTTGGAGTAACGGGGGGTGGCTAGTGCAGTGAACGTGAGAGAAAGTTCTGCGATCCACTTGGGTATTTTACCTTACTTTGTTGCCTCACTAGGGATAAAAAGAAATACCATGCTACCGGAGATGTGGGTGTGACCATTGCCACTACTCCATGACTAGATCTAGCATGTTCTTATTTTAACTTCATGTCATGATACTTATTGCTATACTCTGAGTTATCTTAATTACTGAGGTGTTATGATTTAGTTCGCATCTTGGTGGAGTATAAGAGAGACTAATAACCAAAAGGTCTCTATGTTAGGACGTGATGCCCATATAATTATAACTTGTCATTAAACTGTTGTGTTGCAATCTCATATGTCAACTCTAGTGTTCCATTGTCTACCACTTTATTAAAGAGAGTGCATTTGTGAAACCATGAACCCCGGTCCATTTTTAATCATAAGAAACACCTTTCCAACCACTTTTACCACTTTTCCATTTTCTGCCATTTAAATCCGAAAATACAAAAACACTTTTACATCTTGCATTCATCATATAAAACCCAAAAATATCATTTATCATTGCTACCACCATCCTTGCATATTTATTTACCACCATTGCATATTTATTTCTTGTTTGCATTGCATATTATCTTGATATCATTCTCACACCTTGTGCTTGACAACCACTAGGTGAGGTTGAGGACCAAAACATTTACTTTGTTTTGTAGGTAACCAAAAGAAGGATAGGAAAGATAAATCTTCACTACTGATTCCCCGAGAGTTCGATATTAAACCCTCGAGTCACCCTCGTGGGGAAAACACGTCTTCCACTTACTACACACTCTGCACTTGGAGTCTCAACCTAACCCATTTACTTTTCACGCAGGTAACTACGTGAAGGGCCATCAAGAGTGCTTTCTGGCGCCGTAGCAGGGGAAGATACGAAGCTTCTTGCAGAATATTTTTCCCGTCAACTACACGCCATCAGCGTGCCTCGGTTATTTCTATACCCGAGCTCTATACATATGCACTTTACATTATGATAGCCTTCGTGCTTGAAGTATTCTATATTGATATCACCTTGTTGCTTGTCTTGCTTAGCATAAGTTGTTGGTGCACATAGGTGAGGCTAGTTTATTTAGGTTGTTGGCTTGTTAATTTAAACACATAGTTTTTATTCCGCAATTATCAAGCCTAAACCGGAAAAGTTTTAATCGCTTATTCACCCTCCTCTAGGCGACATCCTTGTCCTTTCACCAGCCCGCAAACGTTTTGAGGGGGCCCGTGAATCTCCTCCGCGAGCCCCTATTTAGCCGGATTGCAACCGCGGATGCAGGTCGAAACCCTCTTTTCCCCTCTCACACTCCGCCGTCTCCGACGAGCAATCCCTCTCACACTCCGCCGTCTCCGACGAGCAATCCCGCCTCCCCTTCTGCAGATCCGGCGACGCCGAGCCCCCATGGCGCCGAAGAGGGAACCAGAGCCGCAACCCCGGCGACGACAGGTTCGGCGGAGACTACTCCGACGCGAACCGGGTGCTGGTCGTCCACATCGACGTCGCACGGATGCGGTCCGCCCGCCGTATAAGCTCGGCGAGCCGGTGCCGGAGTCGCTCTTCCGCCGCGACGTGCCGGAGTTTGACCGGCTCCGGCGGGAGCGGGAGCGGGAGATAGCCCGTCGCCGCCGTGAGCAGCAGCGCCTCCACGGTGAGGGCAGCTCCTCCGCCGTGCCAGCTGCTCCTCCGCTAGAGGGCTACGACCCCGAGCACTTCGGCATCACGCTCGGGCCGGAGGATTTCATCCCCGATGAGCAGCTCGAGTGCACGGTGGCGGCGACGTTGCTGCGGTCCAGGCACGAGGCGGCGGAGCACGCCGCCAAGGTCAAGCGCGACGAGGAGATCGACGAGGTCCTCCTGCAGCAGAGCCTGGTCATCAGCTGCCTCCCGCCCGTCATAGACCTCGTCTCCGGCGAGGAGTGAAGCTCCTCCACCGCTGCGTCGCCGCCGCGCCCGTGGCTCCGGTGAGGAGCCAAATTTTGCGTTCTAGGGTTTGGGCGGCGATCTGTAGTTCTAGGCTTAATCTAGGGTTTGTATTTTGTGTAAAATCAACGAAGAACATCCATCTGTAGCGAAGAACATCCAAAATGATGAACTGCCTTTTGTTCCCGCCTAATCTGAAATGTTGAAATTCGTGACTTTGCAGTTTCGTTTGCGGGCTCTGTTCTTCGCGGCATGCTTTCTTGCGCAAGAACACGAAAAACGCGACCCGCAAAACAGTTTTGCGGTTCCACTTTATGCGGGCTCTGCTAGAGATGCTCTTACCACCACGACGTTATGGAGACCATAGCGTCCAACCCCACAACATCATGCAATGTAATCATGATGTCATACCACAAGACGTCATGCAAAAGGTTAGATTAATTTTTTCTGTAGTTCATTTTATGCTGAACTTTTTTAACTTTGGTTAGTTTTGTGAAATTTATACTTCCCACTTGACACCCCATATCTTGGTTCAGAGCTCCTTTGAAAGATTGAATCAAAAGAATCTCACGAAATTTTTGAAGATTTGATATCTATCGGAACTTTTTCTTATGTGGGTCTTTTAATTCGTGGATTAAATTCTTAGTAAATTTTCTCAGTCTGATGTTTTGGACAAAATTTTCAACATGCTTCAATCTAATGTCAGTACAAAATGTCAAAAAAAAAAAAAAACTGATGTTACACTACACCTCGTCTCTGACTGTTTGTCAGTCTCCACTCCGACCCCTCTCCTCTCCCCTCGCCGGAACCTTCTCTCGCACGCCGTCCACTACCGACGACTCGCCGAGGCCTGGCATGGGGGGCGGGACGGACGCGGAGCTGACCCACGGGGCGGTGGCGGCTTTGTCGGGGCGGCCGGCGATGTTGGTGCGGCCGGCGGCGGAGGCGCCGCTGCTGCGGTGCTGCAGCTGGCGGAGGTGCCGCGGCCGGCGGGGACCCATAATCCCACTGAGCGCTACGGCGTCCTGCTCTCCGACGGCGTGCACTCCCAGGAGGCGGTGTTCGCCGCCTCCATGAACGGCCTCGTCCGGGCCGGCCTGCTCCGCCGCGGCTCCGTCGTCCGCGTCCTCGACTACTCTGCAGCACCACCGTCGAGAACCGCAGGTGATGACGCCGCCGAATCGCTCGCTCTCCGCCAATCCCTCCCACCCGCGTTGGTTCTTCTACAGAGGTAGATCTAGGTTTCCGTGGGAATGGGGGATGTCATGCCGAGTAGTAGATTTATCTGCTTGTACAGATGGACAGAGACTTAAGCGCTCGGATCAATTAGTTCATGCGGAAAATGGAAATACTAGATCTGTCATCAAAATCGTTCCATGGCAATAGTAGTAGTACTATGTGTTCTCTTTCAAAATTATCACTAACATTTCGTTAGAAAGCAACGACGTGCCTGTTGCCATTCCAGGCATGGAACATCTGTGTTATCCAAACGTAATGTTTTTTCTGGAGCTGATATGGACTGTATACTTCTATAGGAATAAACTCCGGCACTTTGACTCAGTTATGCCTTGTTATTTTTGAACTTCAACTCAATTATGCCTTGTTATTTGTGAACTTCAACTCAGTTGTGACTTTGTTTCACTAAAACTCCTCCCAGAGTCATTTCTTTATCTTTGTTAAAGTATTGATGTGAGGACTTCCTTTAATTGATGACTGGGAAGATTTATATCATTCTTCTCCTCTAGGTACCTTGGTGCCTCAAATCTCACATGGTCTTGATTTATTGAGACCACTATGAGTTATACTCATGTATACCACTTCTGGGAAAATAAACCTTTATTTTAACACACATTTATCTTTCATACGGATATAATTTTTTTTGTCAGCAGTACTTCAAAGAATGTGATCTAATAATGCTCTTTGCTTCTTCTGAAACCGTTGTACCGTGTGCAGCTTCTTAGGGTTTAGTTTAAGTGCCTGCCATGTGTGACTAATGAAACAATATATTATATATGGAATACCTTGTCTTAAGTTTATACAGTAATAGTTTATGTCCTTCTTTTAGTGATTTGACTCTTCAAGTGCACAGGTTCAAGTCAAGTTTTCCTTTGATGTTTCGCGCAAAAAAAGATACTTACACGAAAACGCAAAGGTCCATTTGCGTTTCATTATATTGAAAAGATAGAATGTTGTTTACACACCTCCAGGAGGCACAAGTTCAGAATATATGACTTAGTGTACATCCCAAGTGGATGCATGATGACTCTTAGGCCTAAGGTGCCTCTGTAGCCCATGATCTTGCCTCCTCTTTGATCTTGGATACCAGGTTCATGCACAATGGGGTGAGCTTGCTCGAAGACATAGTCATGCTCAATTTCCAGATCATCCATGGTACGAGGAGGGTGATGGAGGCGAGGCCCTTACGCATTGGCTTGGGTGTGTCTGTCTTGGCCTGAAGCCACCAAGTCGTGAGTGTT